>JAUMHD010000008.1:418707-636573 GCA_032359135.1 Ulvella scutata
GTGTGTGTGTGTGTGTTAAAAAGTAGAAACCAAAAGGTGACGATAGGTCTGTGTGTGTGTGTGTGTGTGTGTGTGTGAAGTAGAAACCATAACACCATGATAGGTGTGTGTGTGTGTTTGTGCTGCCTCTGCTCGGTATGTGCCGCAACTTATACGCTATATCGTACTGAGCATTTCATCGTCGGTAGCAAGGTGATTGGTGTGTGCAGGACGAGTTTCTGGACATCAGGGGTGCAGTGGACTTTCTAGACAGCAAGCGCACTTGCATGCAGCTTGCTTCCATTGAAGGTGTGGATATTTTTGTAATGCTGCAACACAGAACAGATCTGCTAACACCTTTGCATGGGCGCTGACAGCTGCTGAGATCTAGGCCTGAGTCCAGAAGCCAAATTCTGTGGCTCTGTACAGACAGAAGTACATGTTCACGTCTGCCGAGTTTATTTTTTGATGCAAAGCAATTCGCACTGTGAGGCATGCTCTCCTGTCTTGTTGCCTTCATAGCCTTCGTTGTCATTCATTACAGCAAGGTGTCACAATGGAAGAGTAGAACCAGCACGCCCTAGCGGGGCTGGTATGGGCTAATGTGCTGAATAGCACCACTTGCCACGGCTTTCCACGTGTTTGCGTTGTGGCTACATGAGCTGCATGGTCAGCAAGTTGCCTTGGTGAATTGCTGCGTGCAGCTATTGCATGAGTCTGTTACACAGCAGAAGAAAAAAAACAAGTATATACACACACACCCTAATCGTCTGAGTTATAACCTAAAGTTGCTTCATGGGAGGCGAGTACTAGTGGAAACCGAATCATGTAGATAGGGTAACCTCCAATAACAGGTGCATTACCTATGCCAAATATTGCTGCACAACGCTTCTGCTTTACTCTATAGCAAAAACACTTCTAAGTGCACTTTGATATGATGGGTGCTTCGTCTGTCATTCATCGATCAGGAGTGGGGGGGGAGGGTGTGGGGAGGTTGGCACAGGCGAACGGGGCCAATGTATGGTAGCTTCCCACTGTTGCTGGCAGCAGAACTCCACCTGTGTGTTGATGTGTGGACGACATTGCGAGGTATGACATGCGAGCTTCGTCCTGATTCAACTGTGGCTCAGTCCAGAGATTGTTAGTGCTGCAGGCAAGCTCGGGCACTGCCCACAAGAGGACTTTGCGGATGCTTTTGCACCCCTTCTGGCGGATTTCTTTGCCGACGAAGACATCAGTGTCAAGGGGACAAAGAAATTTCGCAAGTTTGATGAGCAGGGGGTTACTGTATAATGAAAACCCAAATGCCAAGGGTTCAGACAAGCTAGTCTCCTGCAGCAGGATTCGTACGCGCATGCCTTCTCTGGAAGCTGCCTGGGTCAAGTAGGCGCTTGGTGGGTGTACTGCCTACAATTGGAATGTCATAGAATTCATTCTGTTGTTCTGGTGAATCATGTCAGTTTTGAATTTGCAGTTGCAGCCTTGAAAGGAAAGAGATTACTATCTCTTCAGCCTGATTATCCCTGGAAAGTGCATGCATGCATTCACGTGTACAACCCCAGGCGTGTTGTGCACACCGTCGATAAAATCAGCAGCACAGTGAATCCGCAGCCTGGCTCAACTTATTAAGAGTGGAGAGAAATTCATGCTGGGAAACAGACCTGAATGGTTCAAGGGTTATGATCGCTGCAAAAGGCAGTGTCAAAATGTTGGGCACCGGTGCACTGCGCTCGAAACTCGACATGATATGGTTGCAAAGATTCAAAGGCTGCCACTCCAGGTGCGAGGCCATGGGGGTCATGATGACACATTTTCAGCGCAGCAGCAGTTGGTCGATGGACAGCGTTTCATGCTGGTCAGCATCCTGGGAAACATGGGCGAGTCTTGCCCCTCACTCAACCTTTGTTACTAATGCCAGAAAGGCAAGCACTGCATCCGCCACATCAGCTGATGGGTAGCACAAGGCGGAGAGGCTATACATATAAACAACAGGTCAAGGGATGCGGGGCAGCACTTGGTGCAGAATCCTATGCAGCGGTTGGATGGGATACTGAAAGTGAAATCAGGGACAGGCTTAAAGATGCCACTGCGACTGTGAAGGTTCGCATTAGAACATGCATACTGGTAAGAGGATATTGGTCAGTGTGAGCAGCGCACGTATGTTCTAGAGATCTGCTGCCTGCGTCACGCATAGCAGTAAAGTGTAGGGAAGTGATATTTTCACTTTTCCTCGCTAGGGCTCTCTACTTTGCTCTCGTGAGCAGGACACCACCCGTGCCATTCCGTCCCTGCACCACACTGTCTGAAAGTGGAGCACACAGATAGATTGATTGAGAGACAGGGAGCGAGGACAGCGTTTTAAATTTTGAATATGCCATATCGATGGGAACCCTCCGAGCACGTCAGGTATTTTACGTCTGGCAGTGTATAGTCAAGCATGCGTTGTGGGACTTTGAATTGGCAGCCCGCATCCAATACAAAAAACGCGTGAACGAGGCAACACTATGCAAGGTGCGCAGTCGTTCTGGGCGCGTAGTAGAATGACTGCGTTGCTTGGTACGAAACCAATGGTTGGTTTCGTGGATGGCTTGTGTGTACAACCCATGCATTTTGCATAACCATGCATTTTGCAATGTGTTGAACAACAACAGCAGAGCACCACGTATTAACGACCAGCATGCTAAGTTCATCCCCAGTCGCATGTTCTGAAACACTTGCGCACGATAGCCTGCAGCGTGCCTCCCAGACTGCGTGCCTCGACATCTGTCATGCCTCGATCGTAGGTAAATGTGACAACAGAGAGCTGATCACAGGATTCGACCATGGTACGTTGCAATTCAGTGCTGTGAAGTTGTTGCTGCACAGGAGCAAGCTCCGAATCGGCGCGGTGCTTGTAGGATGATGCTGTGCTAGACGAAATCATCGCCCGGCTGCTCGCCGGGCGGAATGCTCGTCCTGGCAAGCAAGTGCAGCTTACAGAACAAGAGATGCGCCAGTTGTGTTTGACAGCGCGCGATATATTCATGAGTCAGCCCAACCTGCTCGAACTCGAGGCTCCTATCAAAATTTGCGGTGTGTTCGCTTTTGCAAACGCCATCACGGTCCCAAGTGTCCTTTGACAGTTCTAATTGAAGTTTGACATCTTTGATGAACGCATGATGAGGAGCAGTCGCGAAGAAGGACGTTTTAGTTGAACAAGGCTGGAGCTGCAGGTGATATTCACGGACAATACTCTGACTTGTTGCGCTTATTTGAGTACGGAGACTTCCCTCCTGATGCGAACTATTTGTTTCTGGGCGACTATGTAGATCGTGGCAAGCAGAGCTTGGAAACGATTAGCTTGCTCCTGGCATTCAAGGTGTGACCTTTCCAACACCTTCCCTTGTCTAGTGCCATATTGAGCTGAATGAATCTGCTTTTCGTACGCTGAAGATACATCATCCGAGGTACTGGTATGGTAGTTTGCACCACAGTCTTCCCCCTCAGATCGGTTCAAGGCTGAATCTTGGCCAACACCTTGTCTTGTCCACCACTATGTTGAGCTGGACGACTGTGCTATTCGACTGCTCAACACATCGTTCGAGACATTCTCATTGACTCCTGTATCATTTGGTGACTGTGTGCTGTGAGTTGGAGGGTGTTCAGCATGAGGGTTGCATGCAACAAAATGAAGAGTGCTGCAGATCAAGTACCCAGAGAACTTTTTCTTACTGCGAGGCAACCACGAGTGCGCGTCAATCAACCGCATTTATGGCTTCTACGATGAGTGCAAACGAAGGTATAACATCCGGCTGTGGAAAACCTTCACTGACTGCTTCAACTGCTTGCCGGTCTCGGCCCTTGTGGATGAAAAGGTACGATGTGCTAGCTTTTCCACATACAGCTCTTGTAAAGGTCTGCTTTGGCAGCCAGCAGCCTCAACCTGCTGGTGGGATGTGCAGATCTTGTGCATGCATGGCGGCCTTTCTCCAGAGTTGAAAACTCTTGAGCAGATCAAGCGCCTAGCTCGACCGGCAGATGTGCCAGACACTGGGTTGCTGTGTGATCTACTTTGGGCAGATCCTGAGAAGGAGATCCATGGCTGGGGCGAAAACGACAGGGGCGTGTCGTACACTTTCGGGGCAGACAGTGTCACAGAGTTCCTTCAAAAGCATGATCTGGACCTCATCTGCCGTGCACATCAAGTGCGTCCAACTTCAACCCACTGGTGATGAAATGTGACTCGGAGAGAACAGTGCTGAGATCGAATTCTGATTTCAGGTGGTGGAAGATGGCTACGAGTTCTTTGCAAAGCGCCAGCTTGTGACCATCTTCTCTGCTCCAAACTACTGCGGCGAGTTCGATAATGCAGGTGCCGTCATGAGCGTAGACGACACCCTCATGTGCAGTTTCCAAATCCTGAAGCCAGCAGAGAAAACCAAGAAGTTTATGTATGGGTCTGGGAAGGTTACTGGTCGGAGATAAGCCTTGTTCAGGCAATTCTGTTTTGCACCTCTCATCAACAGCGAGAATTGTGTATCGACGCAGCACACACAAGTCCCAGGAAGCAGATCAGGGGCTGCTTGGGATATCTACATGATCATTGTGAACGAGGCATCGAAGTACTGTGTGCTATTGCAAGAACCTGTTCCAGAAAATGCTTTGTTGTGGTGACATGAGCACTCGATTTGAATTCGGCACTGTGCAGCATACGACCAGGTGTAGTGCCTGGAGCATCACCGCGCATCATATCTCTGTAACAGGCATAAGATCTTTCGCGTTCTATGCTGTGTTGGGGCTGCATTTGTGTTTGCGGTATCACTGACTTCGAATTGGCTTGTCTTTGTCGCGGTTCTTGCCATGACTGTCGGTGCTGTCTTGAGAACACAGGCCGTCCGTCCTATTAACAATGTCAGGCCAATGCCTGCTTCGAATCGAGAGAGAGTGTTGCAAGAGGCGCGCACGTGTTCCTCGCAAGGCAGTAGCACGAAGACCGCCATCAATCGAAATCCAGACCATCTTCTACATTCGCTACAAAGATTCTGTAACGGCCGGGTGCGTGCTTTAATAGTGTCGCCATCGCTCCTGCGCCGGTTGAGTTACTAGTGAAAGGCAGCGACTTGATTCGCATCCTTGGCGCAGGTACCTACGCTGAGTGATCTGGACAACTTGCCTGATACACAAGTATGCGAGGTATTAGGCATAATGGGGGCTGTTCATAGGCGTCGGCAAGGTGGAAGTTCAGCAGTAATGCTTGGGTGCTATCAATCACTCACAAAGCCCTTGGTTGACACATTGCCTGCACACTGCACGCATCTGAACAACGCCAGCTTAATCCAGCTGACAGTAGCACTGGCGAACTTGTGTACTGATTCCAAGGCTCCCAAGGGCAGCAATCTTCTATCTGTCGCCAGCGCACTGTCAGGATCTGCCACCAATCAACTACTGCATTTTGTCCTACCAGAGCTTGCCAGTCGCCTGAGCCAGGGCACAGTAACACAAAAGCAGGTCCTCATTCTGACACGGGCTCTGTGTGATGTACCGGTATCTGTGGCATCCTCCACAGCTTTCACCGACACATGCACAGCTCTTACGCCATCAGTGGAAGCACATGTGGGTGGGATGGACGCTCTGGCAGCCATGACCATGCTGAATTGTGCAGCATCCCAGCAGGTCTTGATTCCCCGCAGTCCTCGTGTTTTGACAGCATACCTGCAAGCAATCGCTGCAGTGGACACTGTGCAGTACCCTGCCCACTTGACCCCACAGTCTGTCCTGAAGACATTGTGGGCACTGCACTGCATCAAGAGCCACAGCCCAGACGTGCTACGCACTGCGATGAAGCATGCTGATATAGCAAGGCTGCGTGCTAGCCTTTGCACACTGTTGATGCGCCCTTTCATGGTGTGCATATGCCTTTCCCCCCTTCCTGGCCCTCTTTGGCTTCTTCCCGTGTCATCCCTACTCCAATAGCCTTCCAGACACACCATTGTATGTGTTCTGCGTCGATGCCTTCAAGAATACCCTAGCCATGAGCAGCTCCATGTGTTGTAGGATGAGAGTCAGCGGTGGGATGTGAAAATGCTTCAGAACGCAGCCATGGGTGCATCCATCCTGCATATGCGGGACAGTGCATTCGTGCAGCAGCTATGTTGCAGGGTAATACCTGATGATTCCGCAGAATTGGCCGGCAGGCCTGCGGTGGCTCTGCTGGACCTCATGTTTGGGGCACAGCGGCGCTCCTCTCACACGTATGTGCCAACCAGCGCTCAGCGTCGCACGATACTCAGGGGTATTCTGCAGGCAGGGGTGAGGCGTGAGCGCAGGTGGACAGCTTTCGAGTGCTGGCACATCTGCCGCATGCTGCCCAAGCTAGATGCGGAGGTCACCAACCACCAGTTCACACGCATCCTCAGCCACACAGTCTGGCAGGAGCACACGCAGCTGCGGCAGGGTTCTTACGACTGGGAGGTCGTGCTGACCAATCCAACATTGTTCACCTCGCGTGTGCATGCGCTGCTGAATGCGAATGTTCCACGTGGAGTGCTGTATGCCTTCTGTTTGGCTGCATCTGAGCGTGAAGGATTCTACGAGGGGATCAAGCCTCGAGACACGGTGACGTTGTTGCGTGCAGTCATCCACACAACTGGGCTTGAATCGTCAACAACGGTACGCCTCGAGCGCCCATTCTTGATTTTGAGCGTGATATGTCACAGTCTCAGATGAGGTGTCTGCACCTGAGGTGCATTTGCCAACCTCACTTGCCCATAGACAAATACTTGTAAGTCAAAACATTTGTGCTTAGCATTTGGCTTTGAAGTGATTTGGGGTGGTATCAAGAGCTGCTTTGCGCTGAGGGTTTGCAATCTCTTGCAACAGCGAGTAGCCCCATGTGCCAGCACCCCTAAGTTGTTTTCTTTGTTGCCACGAACACAAGCCCAAGACACGCCGCACTACACGAGGTCGAGCTCTCACTATCATGGCCTGCTGCAGGTGCTGCTGGATGCAGCTGTGCAGCATGCAGAGCACGGGGAGAACATGTCGTACGCGATGTATGCAGCAGCAAAGCTGCAGAGGCCTGAGCATGTATGTCGATTGTGGGCCGCCCTGCAGGCTAGTCTGCCAGTCATGTCTTTTATGGACGTGTTCAATGTGCTGTGGGCCTGCGCTAGGTCGGGCCTGGGGAATAAACTTGATCTGGAGCCTGTGCTGGACCGGCTTGAGCAGCTGCTGGTGCTGAGCCTGCCTGGCCGCATGAATGGAGGTTCTACAATGTCAACAGATCTTGACCCTTTTGATGCTGCTGTACGTGATGAACTGGGTGAAGATGATACCCCAGCTGGTGCGTCAGATGGTGGCCAACCTGGGGTGCCCGGATGGCTGATAGCGCAAATAGCCTGGAGCTTGGCAGAGATGAGGCTGCCTGTGAAACCTGATGTTGCTGAGCTGCTGTTTCAGGCTGTGAGGTAAGCACTGTTCTGCTGGTGTCCTACTTAGCCTAGTTGAGAGTTAATGGCAGTGGCATTACTGCTGCTCTCTATGGACAGTTTGCATCACTTGATTCAAACTGGTTAGGTATGAAGTCTGTAGCCTAGTGGTGCATCATTTGTATCTGTTTCGAGCAACAGCGCTTGCAGCTGCAACGTGCTGTTGAGAAAGCAGCCGGTTCACTGATGGGCAAGCATGTGGCGATGCAGAGTGGAGACGCAGCTGAACTTCACGGACTACACAAACCTGCTGTGGGCCGCTTCGAGGCTCTCTGTACAGCTGCGAGGCAGTGTTCTGTGGACTCAGGTGCAGCAGCTTTGGAGCAAGTCCTTGAGAGGTTGGCGTGTGAAGGAGATCTGCACCACGCTGTGGGCGCTCGGCAACCTCAAGTTGAACCCTGGCCACGATGTCCTGAACGCGCTGCTGCAACGAGTTGCTCCTCATGTTGAGGTGCTTCCGTTGAAGCACACAGTGAGTGCGATCACTGGGGCCTCGTTTCTGAACCAGATGCCGGATGAGCAGCTGCTGGCAGCAGTGGAGGGCAAGATTGCGTGTAGTCTAATGCAGGTGCACTACCAGCTCTTTAGTGTTGGGCCTTTGCCCTTGCGAACTGAGTATGAGCACATGATGTGAGCTGGTCATGCGTGTGCAGGTTCATAAGGAGGAGCTATCAAGATCCCTGTTTGCGTTTTCCAGGCTTGGATACAAACCGGAGCGCCTGCTGGGTGCCATAGATGCGTCACTGCCCCATTCTGCGCACATCCTTGGAGACGTTCATTGTGCAGTCAAGGTCGCGCAGTGCATTGCTACCTTTGACATGGACTTGCCCAGGCTGCATGCGTGGGTGATGAAGCTGCTGAGCCAGATGGACGCGGACCAGTTCCCCACTACCACCCTGATAAGCCAAGCTGTGACTGCCCATAGGGTCGGACAGCATCAAGGGTGCGGCGCTCTGCTGTACAACCATGAGCCTTGGTGTTGGTGAGGGCAGCTGGACTCTGCATGTGTATGCAGGTTCGAAGCCTGCAAGCTTCCAGACTTCATGGTCGCACAGTTCGAAGCTGCGCAACAGCAGCGCACCCACAGCCACATCAACAAGAACCAAACTGCTATAGCGGGGATATCTGCGCACCTGGCAGAAATGCCGCTGGGCCCAGTATGTGCTCACACTGCCGTTCCAGGAGGCCCGGTGCTCGTTGACATCCTTTTGCCGCGCGTCAAGTTTGAGGGGAAGATGGTGGCTATCACCGTCCTTGGGGTGCGTGACACAGCGATCAATACTGGCCAACCGCTTGGGCACTGGATTGTGCGGTGCAAGCTGATTGAGAGCTATGGATTGCACGTGATTAGCATAGCTGATGATGCCTGGGTTTCGAGCCCCTCTCCAGAGTTGTTTCTGAAGAACCTTTTACAGGACTGCACGTGTGCACAGAGTTGATTGCAGGGCGATGATGTCTTTAGAGTAGCTGCTGTTATGCTGATGCGTTTATCAGTGTTGCTTTTTCGTTGGCGTGTCGTGTCCAAAATGTAACATTGGTGTCATGTCTCGTATCGCTGGGGACGTGCCATTCAGGCTAAAGCAGGTTACCTTGCCGCGGGGCTCCTGTATTGCTAGTACCGTAGTATTTAAGTGCGTTCAACAAGTAAAGTGAAACAAGCACCTTTCTGTCGCAGCATGTTAGCACAAAACTGGCCTACCACGTGTCCAAAAGCCATACAAATCATTTCCTTGCTGTTGGAATAAAAGGGTTATTGACAAATGTAGCTCGCGTTAACGGGCAGTATTTGTCTGCTATGGTACATGCTACTGGGTACACCCAACCTGTATGATGTCAGCAGCACTGTCTTGCGGCCACAGGCAATTTTGTGCTGCTCGTGGGCGGCAGTAGTGCTGCTGACTGCGACAGTACAGGCCCCAAATTAACACCACAAAGCTGCATATTTATGACCATCCATCAACGCTGGCGTGTGTTTGCTCAAGCTTTGCGCTCAGCCGTTCAAGTATGTATTGATTGCACGCCTCATGTGTGCCGTAGCAGCGTGGCAGCGCGCTCACGCAGAGACGAGGGCATGCACCTCCCCCTCGCTGGTGCGAGAGCTGAAGGATGCAGCTCCGGTGGGAGGAGGTGTAGGGCCGACATATTGGTGGAGCGAATTGAATAGGGTGCGGCCAGAGGTACCCACCAGGGCCGCCACCGTCATGCGTCGAGGTCGTGCGAGCCATTGAGACCACCGCCGCCGTTGGGGCCTGAGGAGCCATTGGAGGGGGGCAAGTAGGCAGGGGCAAGCCCTAGGGGTACTGGTCGGCACGGCACAGGCATAAGGGGTGGAAGGTGATGTGTGAACAGAGAAGTGGCAACACAAGGCAAAAGCGGGGTTGTGGTCACAGGGGTTCAGGAGCATACGCCAAGAACAGGTTGACGCTGAAGGTGCGGTGTAAAGTGCACAAGCCTGCACAGGCGTTCTGTTGGAGCAGGTGGGCAGGGCGCCAAGGGGGTGTAATATTAACACACTAGTACCGCATCATGCATTACGTTGAGAGCGTCACCGCGAGCAGGCACCATCACACGTGGAGTGCTATGCAGAGCAGGGTGGGCGTCTGTAATAGACTGTAAAGCTACTTAATCGACTGAGAATAGTGTTGGCACAGTGGCTCAGTATCGCTTATTCAATGTTCGGAGGACGTTAACTAAAAAACCTGTTAACGTTCAAACTGGTGTGCTGTACTCGAACTGTTGCAGGTGCATTGTACGGTTGTAGTGCAGCATTAATCACATGCGAGAGCAAGAGAAAAAGTACAGGGAGCATAATGTTGCTAAGTGTTGCACCAGGGTTTACTGGTTCCAATTCCATTCGGTAATGATGTCCTGCCGCACAGCGCGACTTGTTGCCTCCAGATAAACAATAATTTTGCTTATCATGGCTCATTGTTCCTATTCGTTAAGTATCCTCCAGCGTCAGCTCCGTGTGCTGGATCTCCATTCCCTTGTGGTTTGGTTCTGGATACAGGCGACAACCTGCGGCCCCTGGTAGCAGCTCCTGTTCTCCTAGCGCATGTAGGAAGTTCTTCTGCTCTGGATGCTCCATTTACTTGGGAATGGCGAGTGACTGATACTGGCGGCAGTGACGTGTCTTTTGTCGTCTGTCATGCACTTGCAGTAGATCGACGGTAGGTGCTCGGCATCGATTCATAGTAGCTCTATCTCGGTGAACTTGCGTATCCCATGTGACACAAAAAAGCTGTCGCAAATTTCAGAGTAGTGCTGTCTCCCAATTACTCACAGCCTGTGCGCACAGAGGTCGTCAGATAACCAATATCTGCTAGATGGAATAAGTAGGCAGGATGACGGCGGCAATAAAACTGCCACTTCATATCTTGATAGTATGGCTGCTGTGTGCCTCTGTTGCGACAGGGCACGCCTCCTGGTGTGGTATGCATATGGTCTATGATGCGTGTCCTGGCCGATGTACACACAGTTGTCACACGGGCCCTTGCATCCAGGCCACAGCGAAGCTGTTCGGGTTAGAAAAGAGTATCAGGAGTTGGGGGATCAAGAAGCGATGAGAAACATCAGGGAGCAGCATAAGCTCAAGTCCAGGACAGCCCTGGCGCAGCGCATGATGCAACAGGACAACACAAGGCCACTGGAAATTCAGTGGGACTATCAGCTGCTCGAGGGCACTGACCCTTCTGTCAGAAGCTATATTGTTGATCGATTGATGCCAGCAGCCGCAGCAGTGCTGAGAAGATCCATTCGGGTGATGCATCGTTGTTAGGCCCTGAGAGACCATGCCATGAAAGGCAAAGCTGTATGTCAGGATATGTTTTCATATGCCTTTCACACATAATGTGTAGGTCAAGCAGCCTGATCCTGTGCTCCGATTACTGCCCTTCTGTCGGAGAGCATGGTATCAAGGTGACGGCTTTCTGAGTTGCAAGGAGTATGCGACACCTCAGTGCATCTTTGCGGACATTCCAGCCGAGCACTTTGATGAATACCAAGTCTGCCCCACAGATGCGTATGAGTGCAGCACTGTTGCTGCTGGGCAAGGTATGCGCAGTTCCACATTTCTTGATGTGAGTGTGCCAGAATTAAGTCCTCTTCTGAGGCCGCAAATCTCTCCACTCAGGGTGATGTACTTGTGCTGCAGGGGTAGATGCAGATTTGATCGTGTATGTGACTAATGAAGACCCTGAAACATGTGGAAGCACCCTTGCCTCTGCAGGCGCCTGTGAGTGAGCTTCCTGTCTGCACCGTCTGATCACATTAAAATCCAACCACTTGCATAGTGTCAACGAGCTACCTTTATTCTTATCTTGTGTTTGCCTGACGTCTGTGCCTGTTATCATGAGCACCGAGGACGAATGGACCAAGCAACAGAGGCCGTACCCAGCACTGCTTGCTGTGATGGCCCTGGTACAACATGAAAGACTTGTACACCGTCAAGTGACTCAAGTCAAAGCATGTGAAACAAAGAGTGCTCGCTCGCAGGTTCCATGTGGAAACCAACAGGCCCATTGCAGGCAACATCATCCTGTGTGCAGCACACCCAGACAACGATTTCGATTCAGATGTGACGACAGCTGTACATGAACTGTTGCATATTCTTGTGCGCACCTATCTGGCCCCTTTTTTCATATTAGGTGCCGAGTCCAAGGACATATAAAAAAACAGCTGCAATGGACGGCTTGCAGGGCATGGACATATCAATGTTCCAGGGTAATCATTTCATCAACAGCGACGGTGAAAATTTGAGCAGAGAAGAAATTCTATCCACAGAAACCAGGAATGGTCGTGAGGTGCTTACAGTTCCTGTTCAGCTTCTGGCTCTGGGAAGCCGCAACCAGTGATTTTGCACAACATGTAGAAGCCCATTCTGTCCCAACTGCTCTCGTTCTGCTCGTAGGTGACTTCAGTAATCACACCACGGGTGGCTGCGAGTGTGCAAGAGCATATGCAGTGCACCTCCCTGACAGGTGCAGAGCTGGAGGACGATGGAGGGGATGGCTCTGCTGGAAGCCACTGGGAGCAGCGCCTGTTCGAAGGTTGTCAGACACTCTTCAGGCCTATTGCATGAACCCACAATGCAGTTGTACTATGCTGAATGACCTGTGAGAATCACGAGCCCTCGTCAAGTTGCTGTGGCAAGCTGTGTTCTTATGTTTGCGCCCGCAAACTAGCGAGGACACGTTCAATAATTCTGGCGGTTTTGCGCGCAGGGGAGCTCATGGATGCTGTTGGGGGCAGCAACACATTTGCTGGTCGCCATGTCCTCACCACAATGACACTGTCACTCCTTGAAGATACGGGTTGGTGCGTCTTCCAAGCTGTGAGTGCAACTGCTGTAAGCTCTTAACACTGCTGTGCCACCAGCTTACACTACAGTGCTGCGCTACAGGTACACAGTCTATTATAGCACTGCAGGTACAGATGTTGGCACTCGCGAGCTTATCCTCCCATGATCTCCCCCGCTGGCCACATGAGCGCTGCTCCCTGACACAAGAGTTCCTGCGTGTAGGTTTCAATGGCCGGGGCTTTAAGGGAGGCTGCGAGTTTGCTTACGAGGCGTGTAATAGTGCACAGCCAGACAGCGACTTCTTCTGCAACCCAAGCAGCGTTGCTGCAGATGAAATGTGCACTTTTGACCGGGCCTCCACAGGTGTCTGCCTTGCAGACTCGCGGGAGACATACGATGGCTGCGCCAAAGTTCGAGAGTACAGCAACGGAGGATGTGTGGGGCCTGAAGTCACCCACCCATCTTCCAGTTCGAGCATCAATGGCTGGTGCGCTAAATGCATTCCCCCCCCCTCCCCCCCCCCTAAATTCTGCAATGCTGACCCCAACCACGAACCAATATAGGGTAGTGACAAAAAATGCATGCTAGTCAAGTGGCACCATATACAGGTACAAGGGGCCGTTCTCTCGCTGTATCCTTGAGAGTGCAGGGTTTGGACGCAATGGTGCTCAATACACAGACCAAGGAGTGAACGCTCAGTGCTATGAAATGCAGTGCATGGCTGGTGAGTTGTGGGTGGTCATCAGCGGACAACATCTCCTTTGCCCAAGTGACGGCTACATTGAGTTGGATGATTATCCTGGTGGGTTGCAGCATCCCTCCGTGCTGTTCTAGTGGTGCCCCAGCCCAGTGCATCCTTGTGCAATGGCAGTTTCTCGTGATCAGACAGAGTGCGCTGCAGATCTATCCTTTTTGCAAGGCTCCAAGCTAGGACCGTGCCCAAATACAGCTGACTTCTGTGGAACAGAGGACACTGATACTGGCTCTCTGCTGTGCGATTCAGACTGCAGTGGACACGGCACCTGCTTGCGTGGCAGATGCTTCTGCCATGTTGGCTGGGTTGGCACTACATGCGCTGCACGCATCTGCTGGGATGACAGCCAGTGCACCGGGAATATGGTGCCGCCTCCGCACTGCACTGTCTAACACAAGCGCTGTTCGAGGCTTACTGTATATGAGCTGTATATTGACACGTTTATGGTATGCATGCAGCTCTGCCACCCCGCTGGCGAATGTGTGGCTTCCATTGACTCTGGATCGTCATGGGATGCCGTCACCACAGGAGCTGTGAGTGCTCAAGAACCTACTCTACCTGCCGTGGGATTCTATCAGTATGCAAGCTGGGGTGCTTGTGTCCCATCATGTGACGGTGAATCGGGCAGCCAGATACGTGAAGTGGTGTGTCAGGGTGACTGCTCGCAGCTACCTGCGCCTGAATTACAGCGTTCTTGTATTGCTAAGCCATGCATAAACGCCTGTGATACCAGCCCTTGCGGTGGAGACAATTTATGCAGTGCACAGAATGCAGCTGATGGCGTCTCCGTGACTTGCTTGTGCACAGATGGATCGGCTGGGCAGTTCTGCCACCTGAACAGTGCAGAATGCTTCTTAGACAGAACAAACGAATGCTGTCCAGTGAGCCGGGCTCTTTCTTTAACAGGAGAGTGCTGTCCCATCGGAAATTCATTGGATGCGTCCGGTTTGTGCTGCCCGGCGATCAACTTGGATGGTTGTGGGGTCTGTCGAGGCTCTGGAGTGCTCGTTGACTCACTTGGAACCTGCTGCCCCGTGGCAACAACAGATGCCAACGGGGCTTGCTGCCTAGGAGCGCAAGTAGATGTATGCGGTGTGCTACATCTCCCTTAGAACTATCTGGGCGAACATCGGCCGGTCTGGTACAACAATCAAGACACCATGGATCACCAAACACTGCAAGCCTTTCCATGCAGGAGTGTGCTCTGGACAAGGCACATCTTGTCTTGCATCTTTCCAACTCATCTGTGAGGCAAGTCCATCAGCAGGGGTGACACTGCAACAGCTCACAGCTTCCTCCACTGTCATCATTGAGCTCCAGTCTGTCGTCACCACAGCCCTCGGAATCCCAGCATCATTGGTGCAAAACATTGATGTCTCTTTGCAAAACAGCAACACCACCAGACGACTGACACAGAACAGCAATTTGGATATCTCTGTGGTGCTGCTCCAGGACACTGCAACCCAACCAATAGCAAATCAAGAAATCCTGAGCATGGTACGCAGACAGTGGCTGCATGTCAAAATTGAATAAGTGGTTGCATATCCGCGAGGAACAGATCTCGATGACAACAAGAAGACAGGGCAAAGAGACACATGTTCTGTAGATACAATTTGCAGTTGAGGCGGCCACCTTCTCAGAGATGAACGTTACATCAGTCGTTGCAAGTGACGCTAGCTACCAGCCACTGTGTGGCAATGGAATCTGTGAAACGGGCGAAGCCACCCCAGGCCAGACTCTCACTTGTGAAGAAGACTGCAGTAGCTCACAGGAATGCCCTCGCGCTGCAGACGACGTTATTGTGGGCGAGGCAGGCACAGAGTGTGGCAGTCGAGGCTCTTGTGTCATACAGGATTCATCTGCGAATTGCTCATGCGCGATAGGACACCAAGGTAGGCTGGAAGCTGCCAAGCACTTAGAATTCTTACATGAGCATCTTAAGCCATCCGCTGTGAGCTGCCCCCGCTTGCAGGTCTGGCGTGCACAGAGTGTGAGTTTGGATTCGTGCCGCGGGGCTCTCCAGCAACCTGCACACCGACTCACAGTAGATTCCAAGCTCTACCTGGAGAATCTACTGGTGCAAGTAAAAACATGAGACACACGCTTCTCATCATAGGTATTTCAGCTGGTGTTCTACTCCTTGCTGGAGTGGTGATTGCTGTGTGGTGCTGTTGCAGCCGCATGCGTGGCCACCACAGCACACAGGCTACCAGCACCAATATACACGACTCTCTTCAAGACTCTAGTAAGGTGTCTTGGATCGAAGATACCTTTTGAGAAGGCAAAAGCTATCCTGTTCAGGCTGTGGTGACGTTGGAATCCGCACACCTGGAAGTTGATCCAAAGGCCTCTCAGCTATGGCACAGCTGTAGCGCATCATGACACCTAGTTACTAGGCTGATGGTAACAAGAGCGCCAACTCATCTGACCATGAACACTATTCCCGCACTCTGGATTTCTTGCACTCTTCAAGAAGATCGTGTTGGGACATAGATTCACAGTGGGAAAACCCGTGTTCACGCATGAACTGCTGAGATAACTGGTACTGCACTGCAGCCATATCCACAGGTCTCTGCAGTATCTGTGACATTGTGGTCACTTCAGTTCCAGGCTCGCCACATGGAACTATGCTTTTGAACCAGTCTGTGTCCAACATCACGTTCAGTGCAGCACCATGCATGGAAACCCCCCTTGAGAACCGCACTCCGATTGCAGCAATCTTTTTTGGGCCTACCCAGACCTGCAAGTTGCTGCAGTGAGACGCTGCTCCACCAGAGCAGGAAGGATACAGTGGCCAGCACAGAACACTAATCAGCAAGCGAGGGGGACTACGGACAAACTCACCCCCGCAGTCTTTCCACCAGCAGAGCGGGAGTGAATGCCCCAAGCTCCAAGCGTAGCAATGATGGATTTCTCCAATTTGTCAACGAAGGCACGGGCACCGATCTTGCGGACGTCCATGATAGGGTATATAACACACTGCCCAGGACCATGATAAGTCACTGCTCCACCCCTGTTCACAAAGTGAATCTCTGCTCCAGATCTCTCTAGCTGTACCGCACACAAAGCATTAAGCGGGTGTGAGTCGAAGCTGCTGGCGGCCATCTGTGTGCACGTACCTCTGCTGCTGACATGCTGACATCATCAATTGACCCACGCTTTCCAAGACTAAAAACATGGTTATGCTGAAGCAGCAGCACAGTACTTGGCACAGCTCCCTGCACTGCATCGCCCTATCACAACTGTGTCCCTGGCGATGAGGTAGAACGGCTAGGAGAGTATGAAAGCACACCTGTTTGACGGACTCTATCAGACTCTCTTGAATTTTCAGTGCATCTGTGTACGAAATCCGGCTGTTTCGAAACAAGCAGACGCGCAAACGGTCCATGGCGTGTGCACGACTGGCAGGCAGTTTCTCCACGCAATCCTGCACATGAACCTCTGTTGCACAACAGCGTAATGGCTCGTGTAGACTACATGTATGTCTGTTCCTGTGCCCAGCATGACATGGGCATGCCAGTTCGCATCGAGAACGTTTGACAATTCGAATCCACTTGATTTCGAGAAAACCAGTTTCGTTGAGGCACCAAAATCGTTCTCTCCTGAAGGATCCCCGAGTCAGTAACTACAATGTACGCACGTCGTGTGGATGATGGGATCCTTTCGGTGTTGCTTGCACAAAGGGCGTGAACATCGGAGACCACAACAGGCCAACCGTAAGCGGGTACACTGTATACTTGCGTTGTCAGGCATCAGATCTTGGTTCGTAAACCGCGCGTGCGCTGCCTGATTGAACCGCGGGTAGTCAGTGCCCCAGTTTCGAGGGCATGCGGATCGTCGCAGGAGACGAGTACGGGGTCCTGCGTGATGTACGTAGGGCCTCAACGCAGACTTGGGACGAAGCCTCTTCTCAGACGCAATTTGGCACTGCTGATAAAGCTAGGGCAGTCACCTCACTATGTTTAGCCGACACTCAGCCGACATTCCTCGTTGCAACCAGGGCGAATAGCTCCGTGACTTTGCACGAGCCCATAAGTCTGAGTGAAACATCTGTGGTTGCTGGAGCATCCTCAGTCAAGGCTGTTCATGCTGGGGCAGTGCACAGTACCAATGATGCGGACGTTGGTGTGGCATATGAGAACGGTTGCATCAGCCAATACCAGGTCTCCAAGGAATCGCATGGTTGCTTGGAGTCGACTGGAGTTACTTTTGAGACTGGAAAGAATTTGACGTGCTGTCAGTTCTCAAATGAGGGACCGTTTGCTTGTGTTGGGTCGCAAGGGAAGGAAGTCACAGTCTGGGACATGCAGTCCGGTGTGTATTCTCCGTACTACTTGGCTCCATGTTTCTGTGTAGCACTGTCAACATCATCGCAACGTCCTTTTGGTAACGACGTTTGGTGCAGGGACACAAGTGTATGCGTTGAAGTCCTCAAAACCTGATCCACAGACAGGCTTACAGGACAAACGCTGGACGACTTGCGTCCAGTGGCTACCGAAGAGCAAGTTGATGAGTGGAACTGCGGAACACAAGGTCAGATTGTATGATGTGGGCGCACAGAAACGACCAGTTTGTGAGGTCTCTTGGTTGGATGCGTGTGTGACAGCAATGAGCCCCAGTGTGAACGAGGGCATTACATGGGTGGGTAATGCGAAGGGATTCATTCAGGTGCTGCCCTCACCGGGGTGTTACAGCTTTGATGTGTCTGACTGTGGCTGTCATTGTGCACTGACTGGGAGACAATTCCTGCTGCAGGCGTTTGACATGAGGACGCACAAAATGGCAGCAGCTTTGAAAGGGCAGATCGCAGGCTCTGTGCGAAGCCTTCAGACACACGAAAATCTTATCTGCTCTGTAAGCATAGACAAATGGTTGCGTGTGCATGACACTAGAAATAGGCAGATGTTGTGCAAAGTTTATCTGAAGCAACCACTGACAGCATGCCTATGGGGTTTGCCTGACACCGGCTGTGATAAACACCCACTCGATGCGAAAGAGTCAGGGCCTGCTGTGAAGCGTGTGTGTGTTGCTGCTGTACACTAGTTGCTTGTTGCATCTCGTGCTTGATTTGTAAGGTGCATGCTGCTTCATTGTTTGACAGCATGCATTGAAGCATGGTGGGTTTTGGAATCCATAGCAGAGTTGGTCTGTTTGAGACTTTCTGTGTTCTGTGTTTTCCTGGCATTCGTGTGCGTGCCCCCCGAAGGTGCCCAGCCACGTGCTGCACACAGCGGGCAGTTACGCAGTGTTGTGTATACGCAGTCATATAGACTATGGCGCCCTACAAGAATTCCTATGTGCCGCTTGCAGCGGCAATTCAGTCGTAAACAATTGGGGTTGCTGTATACTGTACCTGCTGCATAATGCATGGTCAGTGCCACGTACGAACAACTCGCGCATTCACACGGGGGTATCTCCTCCTGCTTGTAGTAGACTGCACAAGGATGTATGCCAAGCAGCTCTCACGCTGTGGACACTGCCTTGCCCTCATGGGTGTGGCATGAGTGTGACACCTTTCATCGGGGTGTGCGACAGCAGAGCGAGTTCAGTGGCGCCACAAGTCAGGCTTCGGAGGGAAGGCATGGCGAGTGGCGGGGTCTGGGGAGCAACCATGGCATGGTGCGTGGGTGGTTGTGTGAGAGAGGCGTGTGATGATCGCAACTGCTCAGAGAGGTGTCCTTGCAGATGTGTCCTTGCAGAGCATGACTCACACTGTCAACATGCATGTGCCGCAAAAGAAATATTTTCGCAAGTATACGAGGGTGGGGCCCACGATGATGGGTTGCGCTGGCCAGATGCAATTGATGGAAGTGCTGGTGGTGTCACGTCCTTATAGCCACGTTGATGCATTGCAATGCATTGTAGTTACACAGTGCTGCAGGGCCCAGCGAGCATCCCCTTCTACTGCGGTGCATACATGCAAGCGCAGATGAGTCGAGATGACTTGAAATAAAGGTTTCGTCATGTGAAACACGCGTCTGCCGGGACGAACGATGAATGACGGGTTGGTCACATGCCGTTGGCTATAAGCGACTTTTAGGTTGGCGCGCTGCACGCAGGAGGGAATATACATGGAATTTTTTGTGTTCGTAATCTGTCAGCAACACAATGTGTGTTGAGTAGAGTGTGTAGCTTGCATGGATTCTTGTTTGTCCATGGACAGGTCGCCTCAGCCGGTTGTTTGCCTTGGGGAGAAAAGGGAGCGAGTAGGCGCAAAAATTATCGGACAGGATGATGAGCGATTTGTTCGAGACCTGGTGAGACGTAAGACAAGTCTGGTGCGCGTCGGTGCCGGATGCTGGGACTGGTTGTTGGATTGTTGTGGCATGGGGCAGGTCTTCTTCGTCAACCCACAACGCGCAACATTGTCCGCAGGAAGGCGACGGGCACCATGGCGATAACATTGAAGGTGATCCACTTTCAAGTTATACCTTGTGAGTGTTTTTATACGATGTCTGGTCCATCCTAAGAACTTGTTGTCACGAAATCGCCAATTTTTGTGCATGATAGTTCTAAACTTGTACCTTGCAACTCCAGGAGAGAGTTGTATGTTTCATAGGCACCTTCTCTGACATGAAGGCTGGTGGTGGCATTCCAACCTCTCTGATTTGGTTGACGAAGGTAGACACTTTACACAGAAATGCATTAGTCTCCTTGTATTTCAGGGATCGAGTCTCACTGGTGGCTGCACTCTTGTCACATGGATGATGATGATGAAGAAGAAAGCGAGAAACATTCACAAGAAGAACCCAGCATCCTCGAAGACGTGAGCTTGACCTGCGATGTACGCTCTTAAAGCGCTTGGAACTGAAGAAATGTGACGCCTGGATTACAGCATGCTCTGTTATGTAGGAAGCTTTGACGACACAGATGGCAGATGAGCTGGCAACACAGACGCCGGAGCTGTGTGCGTCTGCCATTGGAACTGAGGCTCGGGCAAGTGCTCCTCCAGCGGGGGCTGTTCCTCTCTTTTCACTGTTCAGACCCAAGGCCCAACGCAAAGTGCGCACATTATCGCATCTGTGCTGCCACCCTGCGGAAAATTGTTGTTGTTCGCGCTGCTTTTGAGAATCACTCGCCGTTCAGGTCCTAGTGGTGATCCGCCATGGAGAGTCAGAGCACAATGCAGCCCAAAGCAAGGCCCAAGGATGGTCTGACCCCAAGGTCTTTGACCCTGGTTTGACAGCAAAGGGATGCCAACAGGCCAGGCAGCTGAGGCAACATCTCATGGAGGAAATGCAGCACAACAAGTACATGACAGGAAAGGATTCTTCGGCGCTTTGGGTCACTTCCCCATTGCGACGCTGCCTGCAGACGTTTCTGCTCTCGTGCCCTTTACTGCCGGCAACATCATCAGACATGCTCAACGCTAGGTGCCAGAAATCCGTGGGTCAGCAGGTAGAGGAGAAGTTGCTGGCGTTGCAGTGTCAAGCACTCCCTCCTGTTCGGGTAGTCAGGTCTGTCTCAACAGAATAGTGCACAACTTCTGCAGGGGCTGTATGTCTCGATATTCTCTGATTCTTTGAGCTAATCAGATCAGTTGACAAGGCAAGGCCCATTGCTGATACCACAGCAGCTGCTGAGACGTGTCACAATGTGTGCAGTCATATCTCAGAGCGTGTCCTGACTTGTGGGGACATCGGCACTGCGTCAAGCAAACTGAAGACAGAATTTGCGCCGTTGCAAGGTTGCTTCGACTTTGATGACGAGCTCTGGTGGCATGGTGGGGTGTGCAACAACCAAGAGAGCGGCAGTGTCCCTGAGCGAGAAAGCTCAAAGCATCTGAAGGTAATTTTTGCTGCCTGCTCGTCGTACTTTACCAGTCTGGACGCACAGAGAGCAGCAGTGTCAATGATGTGAGTTTTGGCATGGTTGTCATGCAGGCACGTATCACAGCTGCAAAACTGTGGCTGGAGCAACAGTCAGAACAGATTGTTTTTCTGTATGGTCACAGTGTGTTCTGGAAGGCATTCTTTGCACAAGAAGAACACCTCAGGAATTGTGAGTACCGGGTACTCCACTGGTAAATTGCTGTTCTGGTGCATGTGCTTCGCTGCACGTTTCATCGTAGGAAGGAGAGAGAATGTGAAGCCTGCGCTGTATCAGAATTGGTGATTCGTCGGCGGATGTAGCCATGTGCGTATGCTGGTATTCAATGGGACTTTCGAGTTTGTGAACGACTGAGTTCACATTACTGCACGTATGGCAAAATATAGCCTTCGAGCAGTCGCAACACATTCAGGTAATAGAATTACAGAAGTGTCCCAGTACATGCAACGACAGAAGATGGCTGTACTGCTGAAGGTCTTGCATATTCGCTACTTGCTTTCATACACAAGTAGATGAGGCTGGCTCTTTTATTGTACCACCTGACACTGCTCAAATCAATTCGAGAAGGCCCGTCGCCCATTAATGAACCTCAACACCATGTCTCTTAGCACGTCAGTATGCTTCTATCAGGATGTTGCTGCTTTCTTGTGATCCCATGGAAACGGCATGCGCGTGTGGTGGTACATGTATCTGCCTGTCACACAGCTGTGGCACAACCGCATGTAGCTGCCCCACCTGTTGCGCTCTTGCAGCTGTGGTTGGTGAGTCGGTGCATGGCTTTTGCACCTGCCATCCATGAACATGTACCGTCCCTCGACAATTTCAAGTGATTTGCGAAAGAATTAAGTCTATGGCAGCTTGCTTGTCCATACCACTGGCATCCAGCGCAGCCCTTGCTTGTTCCGCTGTAAACCCCATCTCTACTATATCCATGACTTTCTGCTCCTCAATGCCACTGTTTGCATATAGCCCTGCATTTCCAGGCGGCACATGTGAGGTTCTGCTCCTTGTTTTTGGGTGAATCAAGCCCACAATAGCTAAAGCGTCCAATGGGAAATGTGGTCACTGGTCAGCCATTCGACTCGGAACTTTTACCAAGAAACATCCCACTTTCACATTTTATGAACTACAGAAGGCAGCCATACGTGAGATTGTGAGACTGAAAGATCGATGCAATGGACTTGACTGAAGATGCGTTGCCTGGAACAATTGGGTCCCCACTCCAGGCTAGCGCCCTGCCATACCGAAAGGTGCGGGCAGATAAGGAACAAAGACTTAGTCAGCAGATAGGGTAGGAGAAAAGAATGCAAACTCAACATTTACTACCAAGACAATGCTGACGCAATGCACCATGAATATCACCTTGCGGCAGTCAATGTTGCTGTCCATGCACCGTACATCGTGGTTACATTTCGGCGTTCAAGTTGAAATAACCGTACTTGTCCAATTCAAAGCCTGCTGCTCATACTCCTTGCGGTTGCTGATGTACTGCTTTGCAACGACTGCATCTTGCGGATCATCTGGCTCCGGGCATTGCAACAACAGCTGCAGGCTGAGCAGAGCTGTCTTGATGCCAAGTGCTGGCGACCATTCGTCTTTTAGGATGTCCAGGCAAATGGCGCCTGTCTGGCTTGATATGTTGGGATGCCACACCTGCAGAAAGCACACGTGAAGCACCACAACTGGCTTCTGCACATGCAACCTCCATCGTCACTGGTGTAGAAGGTTACCTTAGTGATAAACCTCATCTTTGGGGGCGTGTAGGGGTACTGTGCGTTCAGTTCAATGTCAATCAGGAAAGTCCCTCCATGGTAAGGCGAGTTCTCTGGACCTGAACGTGCCCTCCAGTTAAACCTCGGGAGCAGGCAGTAAACATGACAGTGTGAAGATGAGCGCACCTTTCAAGCAGCCCTGAAGCTTGTTCAAGTTCGACTCTGACAACACACGAACAGAAACGCCACTCTTCTGGTCTTTCTTAATCTCTTTCAGTTCTCGCTGCAAGCACCGATTCGGTGTTCGTTAACAGAGTGCATGCGAATGAGGTGTTCGGCGCAGGCACTGATCGCAGAGCCAGAGCTGGCCAACAGAGACTCTCTTGTTGCGACTGGCTGGAGAGTGGCCAGTGCATGGACCCAACCCCCTACGGACCGGTAAGTAAACATCAGCACTATAGAGAAGACTGTTCAGGTGCGCCGTACCAGTATTCTCCCTCCCTCCATCGTTTTCAACGCGCAATACCGATCGCCTCAAGAGCTGAGTACTCTTGCGGCCAGCAAGCACACTAAATCCTGTGATCACAGACAGCCCCAAGTTTGATATAATGCGAGCACATTGTACGGT
Organism: Ulvella scutata; assembly: GCA_032359135.1. NCBI lineage: Eukaryota > Viridiplantae > Chlorophyta > Ulvophyceae > Ulvales > Ulvellaceae > Ulvella > Ulvella scutata. Next base: position 442,376 of record JAUMHD010000008.1, read on the forward strand.
TGTTTCTACCACTGTCTCGCACTCGTACTGCGTTTGCTCAATGTCCCGTTGCGCTTGAAGAAAATGGAACCAACTGGACGACAAGTCAGCTTTAAAAACTTGTGCTATTTGTGTAAATGGCCGAATAATGGAATATCTGGCCATAATCTGTCGCCATAGACATACAGAGCAGCGGAGGCTTCCGAAGAATCGAACAGCCAGCATACTTGAGGATTACATGCATGACCATAGTGCCACTCGTGGAAAACAGAATTTCGAAGGTCAGTTTATTCCTTCGTTATACCTTCGTGCGGTGCAGATGACGCAGCTCTGCACAGCTATGTACACACGAGTAATGTTTCCATCTGGAATTTGCACTACAGTGGTATGTTCTCATCTGGAGAACAATGGGGATATCTGGTTTGTTCGCATCAGCACCTGCGTAGCATACAGCATGCGAGTTGCCATTTGAAATATAGCTTTTGGTAGACATGCATGCATAGGTCATCCTGACTCACTCAGGCGTCCAGGTACCAACACAGACGCACGTACCAGCAAGCCAGGGGCCGGGGATCCATGGGGCCGGCAACCCCTGGCGCAATCAGGGTTCAATCGATGGTGCCATCACTCCCTGGGCGGTATTTTCATACGCGGGGGGGGGGGGGGGGAGTGGAAGAGAACTGTGTGGCAGCGGTGGTAATGGGGCCGGCACTGTGGCCAGGAACTGCTGCGTTCGTGCAAGGTGTGTTCAACTGAAAAATGCTTGATGTGGGAGGCACTGCCTTTCTTCTAAGGCCCAGGTTGGCGGCGCCTGCACCGTGAGGGGCCCTCTTTGTACTGTCACTGATGATTCATCAGTATGGAGCTGCAATGCTGTACAGAAGCTCTGACACACAACACGAGTCATGACACATCAAGCACAGGGATGCAGTGGGTTGAGTCAGCGTGGCCGACCGTGCCCCCATGTTTGGTTGCTGGGCCTTCAGGCCAGGCTCCAATTGTGGCACAATCTCTTATGAACTCGTGAAACACTGCTTGACTGCTTTGAAGTATGTATGTAAGGCCGCACCGGTCTGATGTTGACACGATGTGATGAAGCTCGTTTATTTCTTTTCTTTTCTACCATCCCGGCCTGCATTAGAATATTGGTGTGAAAACTGGCTAAACGAAGGCATTTTCGCCGGATTACAATGAGACAAGAACAAAAACATCCTAAGGATACGTTCTAGGTGCCTGCTTGGTGTACACTGATGTTTGTGGTTGCTTCACAGGTAGAATTTGGCGGCGGTGACATGTGACACACATGCATGCACCTGAACAAAGGCCATGTATTTACATGCAACCTCATGCTATGACCCATACAATCCATCGTAAGGAAGAACGCAGCATACATGCTAAGCAGATGAGTTCATTCCGTGTCTTGAGCTGGTCTGTATCGTCCAATGATCGATCAGTATACTGATCATGCTGCACATGCATGTGTATTACGTCGGTTGTCTCACATGCATGTGATGGTGTTTCACATGCATGATCTTCCCATGCATGTGATGCTGGTGGTTCGTCTAGCGTCATAAAGTGGGTTCCAGGCAGCTATTGCTGTGCCTGTTGTCCTGGTGCGTGACTGTGGTGGGCGGTGACCTCCTCCGGAGTCGATGTTGTGTGAAGTGGGGGCGCACAGGAGGCCATGGTGCCGGGGGAGCGTGCACGAACTCATGGTGCCAATTACACCGCATATTTGGTACACATGAAACATTAAAGCTTTGTGGTCAATATGGTGTGTGCAGAAGCCACCTTCATATACATATTCCTACATTTGTCACAGACGAAGATTGTCTAGCGAGACCCATTCGTCGCATCAACATTAAGTTGATTCAGTCTAACCATGTCAAACATCATGGCACCCAGTGTGGCGAAGTATGCTGTGGGGCAACTGTGGGGTTGTTGCGACATCTGGGTCGGCGCCGCAGCGCCCTTTGTTGGGGCCACAGATGGGGCCACACTGTGGCCATGACTCCTTCTTACACTCATGCAAGCTACTATCTCATCCACGTAGCACTGCGCCATAGAATTCCACTAGGAATGCCGAACTCCAGGGTCGCTAATGCAGGCCTCCCACCGTCTGCATGTTAACACTGTTGCTGACTCCCTTGCCCCTTGCTGCCCATGATCCACTGTTCTGCTGCAGCCCTGTGCTCTTCTCTCCGTGTTCTGACTGCAAGGCTACCGTGCTGCCACTCGGTATACTAGGGTGCGCTGCCGCTGCCTTGGTACTGCGGTTGTGACTGCCGCCAGGCGTGCGTGACTGGCCTGCCCACCGGCTCACCTGTGGGATATGCTGCACTGGAACAGCAATGGCGCTGTGTGCAGCACCTTCTGCTAAGCTGCAAAGCTACCCCCCTTGCCTGTTGATGCGATGCGACGAATGGGTCTTGGCGGACATTCTTCGTCTATGACGAATGTAGAAATAGGAATATATATGAAAGTGGCTTCTGCACACACCATATTGACCACAAAGCTTTAATGTTTCATGTGTACCAAATATGCGGTGTAATTGGCACCATGAGTTCGTGCACGCTCCCCCGGCACCATGGCCTCCTGTGCGCCCCCACTTCACACAACATCGACTCCGGAGGAGGTCACCGCCCACCACAGTCACGCACCAGGACAACAGGCACAGCAATAGCTGCCTGGAACCCACTTTATTACGCTAGACGAACCACCAGCATCACATGCATGGGAAGATCATGCAAGTGAAACACCATCACATGCCTGCGATTCGAATATTGCCGACACGAGCTGATATGTGACCAAAATATAACACCAGTCCACACCACCCACATGACTGATGAAGCATCATCCAAGTCATGCAATACAGGGGCCACACAGTGATGCGTAGATGTGTCCCAAACAAGGCAACCATGGCAGCGAGTGAGCACGTGTAAGAGCTTTGGCACCTAGCCTGTTCAAGGTAGGATGCTGCTGCAACATGGAAACTGTCTCATGATTGCGCCTGTGTGAACTCAATCACAGCATCAGACCTCAGCCCTGACAGGCACTTTGGTGGCAGAATACGCAGGCATGCTTATTGGAGATCACATCTACTGCTACCCCCTAACCCACGTACCCACTACCCCGTCCAGGGACTTTGGCGCACACAGCATCCCCCCCCCCCATCGCCGACACTGCCAACGCATGCGTTGGTCGGCGAGGCCTACATGGTAACAACCGTGAGTATGAAGCACGAAGGATCAAACAGCATTATGTGAAGCAGCTCCTGAGGAGCAGTCTTTGGGGCTGCCACTCTGTCACAAAGACCTGTGACAGGGTGCCGAAGTCTAGTGTGCGCACTCAGCATTAAAGCAAGCTCCAAAACTAGGCAGCATCTCAAAATCTGCGCCCTGGCATGACGTTCACAGCATGTATGAGGCACCTACCTCTTATCATGTGCCAGCCAGTGTGGTCATCCACGTCGAAACAACACAATGGTCAGGAGCATCGCCATGGTTGCCGCCTGCAGCTGTGCAAATGGTGTTGTGCATTCAAGAAATCTTATACATGATGCCAACGTTGTTAGCATGTAAGTATGGCCTGGATTTGTTGGAAGCAGATGCACAAGGCCAGCTGCCATGTCGCGTGGTGAAAGTTTGTGCAAACCGGGCGCCTGGTGAATTGCACATAAAAAAATAAAAGCACTCTCTGGCAAAGCGAATTGTGGCTAGATACCACAGAAGGAGTGGTTTAAGCAGAGAACTTTGAGAGTTGACGGTTTGCTCAAGCACAGAGGGTCGCAACACCTCCTCTCATACAACACAACTCGTTTAACCCCGGGGTACCTATTGCTGTAAATCCTGTGTGTGGGCATTGTTCAGCTTTAGAGATTGGCAGATCAGGACTCTCTGGTTCTGCTGCCCTGGTACTGCTGCCTTCTTGTGTGACAATTGCATATGCCATAGTATGTTGCTTGAGAAACCGACAACACAAACGCAGGCTCACGCTGCTATGTAGCGCCGCAGATTATTGTGCAAGTTCTTAGTGCCGCTAGTTCTCATTGCCGTGTTTCAGGATCCCTTCGTGCATGTGGATCGCACATGGTGCTGGATATATCAATTACTCGGCACGATCACATCTCTAGCAATAAGAAAGGAGAAATTTTGAATGAAGACATGTTGATGGGCGTTGAAAGCTGTCTTTCCTGTGACACGTGGGCGCTCAGGTTTCTGTGCACAACTGTTCGCAATGGTGGTGATGCGCCATGTTGACAGGCTCTATTCCGCGTCAAATTAGCTCGGCACTGAGAAAACGTCGAGTTGTGTCACCCTGGTGTCTCAGGGCGCTTGCATCTACAAGTGTAGCGCTTGTTTCCGTCCGCTGTGAAAGAGGCCAGCGTCGCAGAGCAGGAGGCATGGACATGATGAATGGGTTATATGCTACTAACGTGGTTTATGCCGCGTCTGTGGGGCTGGTAACCTGGATGGTTGTTGTGCTGCTCAACAGCATCATGAAAGCTTTGAACACCGAGTGTGTGGAATCCTCTCCGTCAGGCCTGACCTTCGAGGACCCAGACAGTCCTTCCAGGATACCAGTGCCAAGTATTCACGTTCAGCCGGCCAAGACGATCACTGTTGTGTTTCCTGCTTTCAATGAAGGCAGTCGATTGAAAGCTGCAGTGGATGAAGCTATTGAGCACCTTACATGGAAGCGTAAGCAAGATTCTCGGTTTTCATATGAAGTGATAATTGTTGATGATGGTAGTAGTGATGACACTTATGCAAAAGCCATGAAGTTTGTGCAGCGGTATGGTCTTGACACTGTGAGAGTGCTGCGCCTACCTGTGAACAAAGGTAAGGGTGCAGCAGTCCGCGCTGGTATCCTAGCAGGTCGTGGGGAGACCCTTCTGTTTGCTGATTCAGACGGTGCAACCCAATTCGGTGAGGTTGACAAGCTGAGTGCACGGCTGGACTCCTTGACCACTGGCAAGGTAGGCAAAGAGAGCACAGCGCCCTCTGTGTTCCAAACAGTTGCAGATCGGCATGGTATGGTCATTGGGAGCAGGGCTCACCTTGAGCACACGGAAGCAGTTGCCAAGCGGCATTGGTGCCGCAACCTGCTGATGCACGGGTTTCACTTCCTTGTGCTCCTTGTAATAGGTCCTGGTGTGAAGGACACACAATGTGGATTCAAGGTGCGCCACCTCCTTTGTGTTTCTCTCTGCTAGAATATGTTGCCTTTCAAGACGTGCACTAGATGGCATCCTTGCTCCACTGTATGATCATCTGCATTCTGAGAGTTCGTTCACGATGTTACCCCATGTCAGAAGAAGTGATGGATGATACAGATTTGAATTGTACTGCTTGCGCTCGATTGCTGTACAGTTGATGAATTGCTGGACACATGCAGTTGTTCACGCGGGAGACAGCTAAGGTCCTGTTCCACAACATGCGGCTGCAGCGTTGGTGTTTTGATGTGGAGCTCATATTCCTGGCTAACAGGTTGAGGGTGCCTATAGCAGAGGAGAATGTAGCCTGGACCGAGGTTGCCGGCTCCAAGATTAAAATATGGAGTACTGTGTCCATGGCTTTCGAATTATTCCTAATCAAAGCAGCGTATACATCCGGTGCATGGACGGTTCTTGGTCAGTACAGTGCTGTAGATTCGTAGCCAAGTATGTATGCAAGCGTATGTTGCTAGTGGTCAACCTTTCGTCCCTGGCGCATTGATGCAGGAGGATCAATATGATACCAAGATACACTAGTCAAGAGCTATGTAACGCATCGTCTCAGTTTGTTCGCAACACCGTAGGGAACGTTTTGATGCTCCATGATCTTGGAATTTGCAAGACCGCAAAACTCTCGAATGCGCCAATTCAGGCCACCTGCATCGCAGGTGCGCTTCTTGAAACTTCATTCGGCGAATTAATCTCAGAGATGACACAGTGCATCCGACAACGTGTGCCTGTCCGTGAGTGGGACGGGCGTTGAGTAGGCCACCGAATCTCGTTTCGTGAGTGCGCGCGGAGAGGAGATCCAGAACGTACGCCACGCCAGCAGCACAAACACAACCAAAGCAATAGTTTGTCACCATGGACTCGGGTTTGATGGTAATTGACACAGTTGACAGCGACAAGCTGAAGCCTTACATGCGCGGCGAGAGCGAAGGTGATTCTATGAACGACCCCAGCTTGCTACATGATAGCAACGGAAGTGCAGGTCTGGGCCCTGTTTACACTTCTTGTGCAAATTGATGGTGGTGGTTGTTGTTGGTTATCTTCTGTCCTTGCAACGCTCTTGCAACACTCGCAGGTGATGTTGCAGTCACTCATCATATATGTTCTTCTTATTGCATGTCATCACTTTCATTCGTGCTTTCATAAGCACATGGTGGGAACGGTTCTGTGCTGCGTCAGCCGAATGGTATTTTGCACGGCAGTTGTCTAACTTCATATTTTTTGGTATCCAGATCAGGCAGGGCCATCAAAATTGTCGGCATTGGCTGGAGATGCAAGTTCTTGGGTAGGAAACTCTGCGGCAAGGTATGTCGTACATCTGCGCTGAGTTTCTTGGCTAACCTAGGCCCAGCTGTGCTTCATCCAGGCATTATGGAAATGACACAAGCCCCTCAATTGTTTAGTGACGTCTCTATTCCTGGCGTCTCAAGGGCAGCTGCGTTGTTTGTCGTGATGCGAGTCCCTTTCGTCTTCGGCGCCACCCTCTCACAACTGGTTTCTTGCAGGGGCCCACAGAGCGACCTACTGGGTGTCTTGGAAGAGCTTGAGCGAGAAGCTGAAGCCGAAGCAGGGAAGGAGCTCGTACCTAAGGCACAGATGACAGGCCTTCATCAGCTGAATGCAGGGGTGCTAGATTCTCACGCGATGCAACCTGTGCACAGCGAATCCCAGACGAAAACGGGTAAGAAGGCCCCAAGAATGGGTAGCGACCTTTTGCAGAGCCTCTCGGCAGAGTTACCCCTGCCACCACCTCACCAAGCCAGTACCAGCAGCCGTGATCAAACGTCGCCTGAGGAAAACTCTAGAACACGGGAGCCGACAGGCCAGAAGACTGTATTGGCAAACCTTACAATTCCAGGGGACTGTACTACAATGCCCTTCAAGCCTAGTGAGCCGTTCAACCTGGAACGCGTTGCCCACCAGCATATATTGGACCTCGCACTGAGAGATTTGTCACCTCCTGCATCTGGTGATGGTCGTACACATCCCAGCGGTCGCAGGCCATCAGCGAACAACAACGCAACGCCAGGGCCGGTGACCATCATGAGGAACGCTCAGGTCAAGGACAAAGTGGGTGTGGGTCAGACAGCTGGCGCTGCGCTGAAGGATCTAGAAGCCAGCAGCGACATATCTGGCCGCATGGGTTGGGGTGGTGATACCATCGGCTCACAATGTGCTGACTCATCCATACCAACACTGAAGGCACCAACGTTGCTGTCCGTGGCTGCCATCGATCGCCAGGCACCCTCCCCACACCAGTCCAGCTTGCCTCGAGTCTCGGCAAGCCCCGCTGCAGAGCAGTCATGCGATGCACTGCAGAAAACTACCTTCTCCACCAATTCGCCCATGGCCTCAGGCAGCCTTGCCACTCTCAACGTGCACGGCAGCAGTGTACCCTCTCCCAGGCCCTCCCCCAGCCCCAGACCAGCCGCAACAAAGGGCTTGCATGCTGCAGAGTCCTCGTCTTTGTTGCCGAGCCCCCCCGGCCGGGCCTGCCCCGCAGACTTGCAGCTGTCGACCTGGAACAGCCCCAGTTTTGGGCCAGGCGAGGGGCCTGCTGCACAAGGGTCGCGCATTCCTCGCTCTCCGGCTGATGGTGCAGGTCACCAGTCAGTAGACCTCACCGGCATGCTGCTGTCGCCTGCCACCTCCAAGCTGCCCGCTCTCCGGCGCAGTGATGGCAGCGCGTCATTGTCTCAGCGTGGGTGTGTTCCAAGCACCTTGCCCATTCCCCCATTGTGCTGGTGCACAATGACTCCCATGGTTGCCCACAGTGTGCCTGTCGTCTTGCTCCCAATGAAATAAAATGCCTACATCGTTCAGGGCGAACAGTACAATTGCAGCCAAAAAGATGCACTTGGTGCTCTCGTGTACAGTGGCTACCAGTGTATATGTTAGGTTACAATAGCAAAAGCGCGGCAAGGCGGCCCTGATGTGGTGCAGGTCAAATATTCCGTTGTCTCCGGTTGGCAGCGCCTCTGACAGCACCAGGAAGTCCAAGTCACTGACGCCACGTGGAAACCGCGGCGTTGGAAAGCAGGGCCAGACCATGGAGGCTGCCACTGCCGAGCTGGACAAGCTGGCCGTGATGCTGAAGCAGATGCAGGAGGACATCAAAGCGATCCCCACGGAGCCTGGCCGAGAAGCATCCCATGCTCTTCCAAGTTCCACGGCCCCTCCGCAGCTCCCCAAGGCGTCCTCTCATCGCCGGCCACAGCCTGACGCACCGGCTGCGCGGGCGACCCCCCGCTGCAGCAGCTCCACCAAGGCGCCGCCTGGGGTGGACATCCCTGATAATGAGCCTCTGGATAAAGTTGAGAAGATGCAAGAAACGTCCACGACTGTCACAGTCGCGGGCTCGCGCGGGGTGCGCAAGGCTCTGCATGACGCCGTGGCGGAGGAGGCTGTTGCGGGCTTCGGGCAGTCACCGTTGGAGGCCTCCACCGAGCCTTCGGAGAGCCTGAGCAAGGCGTCATTGACGCAAGCCGGAGCTTTGGGTGGGGGACTGAGCAAGGCGTCGTTGAAGAGAAGGGAGACGTCAGAAAGCTTCAGTGGAAGCTCAGCGAAGTGGAACAGAAGTGACCAAGAGCGAGTGCATGCTACAAAACACAACGCCATGAATAAATATCGAAGCAAGCGCAAGGCCACAGAGGCAGAGATCCCCCAGCACGAAGCCTCTGCTGGGAGAGCCGCAAAAACCGGCCCAGGGCCGCAGCAAGCGGCGGCCCACCAGGCACCAGGCACTGGTGGGAACGAGCTGGAGGGGAAGCCGCCAAACAAGGGTGAACCCGAGAAGAATATTTCTGCGGAGGAATTGAGCAGTGCATGCTTGCAACCGACGGACGATGACCTTGTGCGAGTGGCGGTGGTGCGATCCTTGTGGCGCGCCACCATGCATGTGACGTTGGTGCAGGGCCATGTGCAGGTGCATTTGACATTTCCTATACTCTGTGTGTTTGCTGCAGGGCAAGAATGCTGGAGGCAAGGCGGTTGTGGTGCACGCAAGCCTTCACCGCGCACACAACGATCTGGAGAAGCCGGCAGCGGCAGCGGGTGGCCACGAGGGGCCTGACGTGCACACAGAATCTCGACAGCATGTGCAGAGTAAATCATCAGTTCCATCTGACAAAGCTCCGTTGGAGGGCAAAGCAGACGGCAAACATATGGATGCGCCTGACACACCCAACCCGAAATGCGCTTGCTGCTTCATGTGATTTTGGGTCCTGCGACGGACAACAGAGGTCACTCTGCTCTCCGTAATGAAGAGGGATGTTTCACGAAGGCCTTCGCATGATACGGTTGTCGATTTTGCTACAGAAGGCGTTGTCGCGGACGATGCACATAACTGAACCGCATACTGGTCTAATGGCAAGGTCACCGTCAGGATGCTGCACATGGCGGCACAAATAGGCAGGCTGTCATGCATTTTTCATACGTTCATATCGACCTGGGGCTTGAGCTATGTGTTCTTTTTGGGTGTGAGTGGGCAGTCTTGAACTGATGTATGCATTCGGGTGTGACAGACTCCGCTCCTTTCACAGATAAACAAAGCCTGGTTACTGTAGAGAGCCTCTTGGTTGTAACTCTTGATAACGTCAACACACAAGAATGTACAAAGGCCTGAGAAGCCCTTGACAACATCACTCATTGACAAGAGAGCAACACGAGTACAAAAAACTGACAATCTGCCACAGGACTTTCTCGTCGCACAACTTTGCAGTAAATAGTCGATGGCTGCTGGACATTGCGCAACATCTTCCTGGATTCTTTTGCAGCATCTGAGCCTCCGGGAACGCACAGTGCGTCACTTCAAAGTGCTAAACGTCTGCGAATGCAGGGTCCTGGGTCTTGCGACGGGGGCTGTGGAAAGGGAGCTCCATGATGTGTGCTGCGTTCTGCTCTGCTTGTGGCAGGTCACCATCCTTCCAGAAGTCGCGCCTGCACAACAGTTGCGTATTCCATGTCATGCATGTAGCGGCCGGATGCTTTACTGTGGAACAGCTGTTTAATACCTCAGGAGCACAACACAGACGCACTGCAAGGGTAGATCACGGGCGTACCTCCACCAAGGGTTCTTGAGCAGAGTTCGAATGCCCAACACGAATAGACCAAATGATATGACGATTGCCACTACGCTATCAAGCCACCACACATTGTCGTGGCTCTTGTAGATTGTGGTGGAGATCAGGATGGTGGCAGCCATCGCAGCACAGGCACCGGATGTCACGGCATCCTTTCGTAGAGCACTGGACTTGAGCACTTTGGCAAGGCTGAACTTCATGGCACAGGACCATGACAGGATGATAACTGAGGTACCCGATATCACCAGCAGCACCTCTGAATTCGCTGGCTCCTCGTGTTCAATCAGACGAATAGCTGCCTGCAAGATTACGAGCATATGTGTGACTGAACCACTTGTGTGCCAGATGAGATCGCAAGTTCCACGATGAATACCGCCATAGTGGATCATGGTAACAGACTATGCACTTTTGGCGGATCGTGGCAGGCATGCTAGACCCTATCTGTGAGTAATTGGGTCAATTGGTTCCCAATAGCTCTAAACAACCCTTGAGAAGCGACATCGCTTGCCTTCTTTGCTTGCACCTAACGAAGGCGGCCGTTTGCAATGCAAATTTTGGACTACAAGGATCGCTGCTGGTGCATGAGCGGTGCTGCAGAGGCCTCTGCCCACTCATCAGCATGCTGCAGCACTGAAGTGAGCTGAATAGTATAACACACCTGGAAACACGTTGCGTATGCAATGATTACGAATGTAAACGCGATGCCAACAGAGGCACGGTCTTCCCTGCGTTTCGTCACCAGAAAGTACTGGCCCTCGCCATCTGGATCACTCCAGAACCGCCACAGCACCAGAATGGAGCTCCAGACGTCTACAAGTGCCTCAAGACCGTAGCCTAATAAAGCAGAACTGCAGAGGCGAGGCTACCCGTTGGTTGTTTGGGAAGCGTGCAGTGTGGAGAACGTGAACGACCACTGAAAACGCACCTTTTCGTGGACCACGCAAAGGTGAGTCCGCACACTGCGCAAACCAGTGTAAACACAATAGAGAAGATTGAGATGTTGCGAGCCCGCTGCACGTACGTGTGCAGGCTCTCGTGCTCAGGCACGGGCACAGGGATTGATCCAGGCTCGGGTGCCCTGAAGGGCGCAGCCTGATCAGCCTTCATATCAATGGCGTGCATATCAGCATCCCCCATCATGGCACCTAAGACAGTGGGTGAATCTGAACGCCAGGTGCGAGCTCTACCACTTCACAATCTGGGACGTCACACAATCCAGGCCATCACAATTACAACAAGCACATACAAATACTTCAAGATTCTTACAGTGGCATCTGTAGCTTTTCTACATCCGTAGTAGCGCTCGCTGCGTCGTTTGCACTGACAGAACAAGGAGGTGCACTGACAGAACAGGGAGGTCGTATAACGTGTGCCGCACGCACGTAACTTAAAAAGGTCGACGAATCACTGCCAAATCTTCTGATGTTGTCTCTTGTGCGCACACAAGAGCGTATCGGTCATGATCACTATTCGTCCTTCCAATTTCCAACGAAAATTCATGACTCATGAGTACTTGGCTGAGTGTACTCGGCCGTGCCGGTTGTCACTCCACACTGAGCAGGTACAAGTGTTAGATTCGTGCATGATGTATCGTGATTTTTGAGGGTGGATGCACTTGTGTAATGGCTCGGTGCGTGTACAACAGGGGAATACACAACCTACCTGTGCATGCGGCATACATATCGTCGCTGGAGCTTCTTCCACTTCCCAAGTCACAACAAGGTCAAGATGCAAGGGCAGCGAATGGTGTGTACGGGCAGTTCAGGAGCAGCTTGATCAGACATCACAATGCCTATGCCTACAAGTTCACAGCTGAACTGCTGCGTTAACCGCCACCGCAGCGGAGGGGTACCTGCTCTTGAACTCGAAGCAGAGGCATAATCATAGGTGGGAAGCATTGATGGGACATGGTGAGGACTGCCACCCAGCCCCAACACCTGGCTCGACATAGCCCAAACTGGGAGTCAAGATCAACATGTTGATCTTGAAAAAAACATCCATCAAGGATCACGTCAGCCCCCAAGGAAATAGACCTCAACACTCCGAGGAGCGGGGGAGGAGTGGCAGCCACCTAGGGCAGCCCCAGCGAACACAAGGCAGAGCACGCAGGAGCGCCGGAACAGACACAGGGGCACCAGAACGCGCACTAGGGGCAGGATACCCAAGGAAGATGCCAGAGAGGGGGGGGGGGCAGCAGAGCGGCGGACGGGGGCACGCGGTGACATGTGGCCAACAAGAGGGGGACGTGAGGGGCAAGTAAGAACGAGCTCGGAGGCATCGGAAGAATGTCCAGCAACAAGCATCAAGATAGGGAGGACGCAAGCAAGGGGGCGGGGAGTGGTAGGCTGCGGGGGCAACCAAGAAGTCCAGAGGACAGGGCACCATAGCCAATGACGTGGCATCCGTATCCAAGCGGCAGAGCAAGGAAAGCTGGGCGATAACGGGAGAAACAGCGCTGCGGCAGGCAGAAACAGAAGGCGGGCAGTCCAAGAGAGATGACCACTGCGTAAGGAAAACGGGCAAGGTGCCTGCAGTAACAATGAAGGAGCAGAGGAATACATTGCACACGAGCCGCAACCAGCGGGAAGGAAGCAGCGACATGCCAACGCCAGAAATAACGTGCTGGTCCGCACAGTGCCGGCACACCACCTCGCCGGGGTCAGGCAAGAGGGCATCACCCCACATGAGGGCACCGTAACGTAGCGAGGGGTATAGCGAGATGAACGGACATTGCTCCCACAATATGGTGTGTCTTGCATCGATGTTAGCGCAGTGTGTGAGACCCCCCGTTCACAAAAATTCACGATCTTGCAAACATCATGTCCTGCTATGAATAGGGAAAATACAATCAGTGTCAGCGATTGAGCAGAAATTCTATCGCCCGTGCTGGGTCCCCTCCGCAGGTTTTCAAAGCTATCTTGGTCTGTGTACGATCAAACCCCATGGCTATCATATGCTCCAGATCGACCACGTCAGGTGGTTGCTGCTTCACAGCACGTCCTGCACCTAGCGTCATCAGCATTTTCGGCTGATGACTACTGTCTGGCTGAAGGCTATTCTGAAGCTTTTCAGAGAGAGGCTGCTTCACCTTCCCTGCCTTCACAGCCGCATCCTGGACTTCAGAACTTCCATTCTTCGCCACCGGATGCTTCACGTTTTTGTCACGACTGTCGTTTACAGGGTTCTCAGCCACATACCCATCCTTCAGCAGAGGTTGTATCCGAGTCACTGGAGCATGTGTGCGCGCTCCCACACTCTCTTGCAAGCTAGCAGACGCTGCGCCCATGCCACTGTCCCTCTGCACCGGATCCAGCTTTGGGGCTTTCTTCTTAAGGGGCGAGTCCTCACACAAGTCAATCACACCGCTGCTTTTCGCAGCAGAGGCGTTGGCGGTGACAGAGGCTCCCTGAAGTGCGGGCCGCTTCAAAGCAGAACCGAACGCTAATTCCTTGCTGCTCTGCGTTCTGTGGGGCACCTGCCCACCGGCGATGCCAGTCTGTGGAGCTGCAGAAGCATGCACACGTGATCCATCCTCACTCTTGACAGCATGACCTGATGAGGGTTTGGCACTGAAGAAGGCCTTCAGCGTTTTTGGAGGTCTGAACAGCTTGTTCCGTAGCTTGGTGTTCACTGTCGTGACTGGTTCCGACTTTGCAACGGCAGCTGCAGAGAGAATCCCAAGATTGTATGCTTGATGGTGGAGTGATTGCGGCTGCGTGGTAGCCGCTGCGGCCATGGCCTTGGCTGATGCATGCAGCTGTGATAGCATCGACACAACCTGCAAGCCACATGAGCACTTCAGCAAGTGCGCAAACGCTCTCTTTTTCTCTCTCTCGCATACACACCAGCAAGAGCCGAGGCCCTCTTGTTCTAACCCAACTACACTTCAACACAACACAGTGCATGTTGTTTACAGGCAGAAAAGGCAGTGAATGGGTGAGAGCCCAAATAGTGATGCACAAATTCCATAACAATACCACCAAAGATAACCATCCATTGAGCGGCACAGAAGCCCTCCACAGAAGTTTTTTTCTAGAACTCTTGGCCAAACGACACAGATTAGATGTCAGCTCACAGCTTGTGACAACAAAGGTTGGGTCAAGCGAAAGAAGGCAGCAGGTCGACAGCAGATGGGTGCAAGCACGTGCCTCTGGCAGCAGCGTGTGCTTGTAGCGCACTCCCACAATTGGAGGGCGGTCAGGGTGTGCAGCTGTGGCCATGTCCACCCTAATGATGCGCATACTGCGGTCGGCCTTATTCAATTCATGTTCATGCCGCTGCAGCACTTGCTCGAGGACCCCCCACACCCGCACGATGGACCCGGACAGAATGGTCACCTGCGCGGAAGCCCATGTCATGAACCTTCAACTTCCATACAGCGCAGGCTTTCCCGAAAAGATTTCAGCACCATTGATGCCCCAAGGGGTGATGCAGAGGGATACCACTCAGCAAACAGCTCCTACCAAGCAGGCCAGTGTCGCAAGCAACGGCAAGGTGGCAAGCAGCATGTCTGGGAGTCTGCACTTGCAGGGCAGCACACCGTGGTGATACGGCGCCCTTGTGCACATGTAGAAGCGCTGGGGCATGTTTCCCCATGGATGCAGTGCTCATAGCACCCATCATAAATCTCCTGCCACATTGGCTCCGCCTGCTCTGGCTTCACAGCAGCGTATCGCGAATACAAGTCCGCCTTGTCCATATCAAAGAAGGACACACCTGCAGCACCCATCCTGTGTTGCTCAAAACTCAAGCCTGTGGTGGACACAGTTCAGGCAGAGGAATCAACTCCACACGAGCAGGTGCGCTAGTGTTTGCCAACAGCAGCGAGCTTGCGTACAGGCTGAGAAGTACCTGTGTTTGGTCTACAGATTGAGAACATCTGTGAAGATCCTGCTCGCGCTGTTGCCAGCAGAATAAGCTTCCGGCCAAACATTTCTCGTTTGCTGATAAAAAACCCTGAGGCATCACCAGCCCGGCGCTCCCGCTCAAGTCGCTCAACTGCAGCAGTGAAGGAAAGGCCTCTATCAATGCACAGTGTGTTTTTGAGGGTCTTCAGCCCGCTGTGTGGGTCTGTCCACAGAGTTTCAGGGGCTTGTGCTTGATCTATGGAGGACGCAGGCATGTCCGACATCCCCTCTGAGTACCTCCCTTCTGCCTTAGCAGACCGGATGCACGCAGCAAGCGTAGCAGTAAAGTAGTTGAAGAAGAGATTCTGGCGCGCAATTGGCAGCCCAAGCAATCGGTTTAGGAACCTCCGCACGTCTCCTAGTTCCTTTGAAGACTCTGCAGCCACCTCAACCCGTCAGCACAGCCTCTGAGTAATGATGCAAGCCAGAAGATAGCGTGACAAGGTGATGCCACAAAAGAAAAGACTTCCACGAAGGCTGCACCGTTTTAATCCTGACGCTTTGCGTCAACATGGCGATCCTGAATGTTTGGGGGGGGGGGGGGGGAATCAGACAACTGGCTTCACAGATGAAGCCGAAACCTGTTCTATTCGACTTTGTATGTTGTTGGCAATAATAAGTTCAACAGTTGTTTGTATGACGTTTTGATGACTCTGAGGGCTCAAATGGTGCAGTTGTTGGTGAATGGCTAAGGGGGGTTGTCACTGACTCAGCAAACCATATACATAGGGCTGCGACAATGTACGATTCAGCATTTGCCATATCGTATCTTTTCATACCCTTGCCAAATCAAAGGTTCTTGGGGGTGTAGTGCCCATAAAAGAGTATCAAAATCCCCATCAAATGTATGATATACGTGAGTATACGTTTTCTCAACTGCCCTCCGTATAATCTCACATGCCCTCCGTATATTGGCACAGGCCTACATATACATTGAACTGGCGTCTGGAACGCCACCCCAAGCACACCTCATCAATAAGATTGCATGTAGTGCATCATGATCCACCACAGGGGCAGAAAAGTGCCATTCAGGCGCTTTTCCCGAAATACTTTCTGAAAGTCAGAATGCCGTTGACTTTTTTTCTGAAAGTCAGAACGCCCTCGACTTTTTTTTATTATGTTGCGCAAAGCGTCATGATTAAAACGGTGTATCTTAACACTCTGCCTCAGAAACAAGAACAGAAGGGCCCTCTTGCCAATCTTTGACAAAGCAACTCCACACTCAACACTAAATATGCATTGATGACGATGAAACGGAACAGATTCAGCCATGACGGCGTCCGTGATGAAGGTATAGATCATAGGGGCAGGAATCTGCATACTTGCAAAGCCAGTGACGGATCCGTTGTCCTCAGTAACGCTGTCCAGCATAGGCACGTTGCCTCCCACACCCATCAGATCAACAGCATGCAGCATGGAGTGGTGCAATGCACAGACCAATGTTTGGGTTTCTGCCTGGGACAAATTGGCAAACTCCGACTCCTTCCCTACAGCAAGCTCTGGGACACCAGCCTGCTTCACATCCACTCCTGCAACATCAAAAGAGTTTATGTTATGAAACTGGAGCCTTGAAAGCGCTGTGTTACAAGCGGTGAGCTGCTCCCCTGAGAAACTGCCTGCTGCCCAGGGTAACCCCGAAGCAACCCGAAAGTCATGGCCGTATGGTTCCTCCATCTTGCAAGCTGGCAGTGCAGTGATATGCATGTGGAGTTGTGGCAATCGAGTGTATTGCACACTTCCTCTCCATGCTGCCTCTTTGGAGCACACCTGTGCAGATGGCTGAAAGAGTGACCCCCGGCTGCAGCTGAGCTGCCCCCCCCACGATAGCATCGTATATGTTCCTCAATGCTAGCCTGCACCAACACAGTAGCTAAGTGGGCGCGGGTGGCGCGATAGGTTACAGCCCAACAGATCTGTCACAGGAAGGGCTGCAGGTGCAGTGCAGTAACCTTGCACTACAGCTCTTCAACGTCGAGTGTTGATTTGTTGTACACCACGTATGTGCCAGGAAGGCACAACGCACCTTCCAAGGGGAGAGTCAAAGTTCTGCTCTGAAAGATCGACCCCTGATGCAGCACGTCTGTCACCCCGTGTCAGTGCACCCAAGCTCTGCAGTCGTCGAGCGACAGCAGCAGCAAATCTTGCTTCTCCCCCGACATCTGTAGTCACCAGTCCATACAAAGGCGCTGTTATTTGGTTGCTGCGATGGCTCCTGCATGAACCATTGAGTATCATGTTCCGCCCATATGGATCTTATGCATGCATTTTCAAAGGCTGATGGATAGCACCATACAAGGTAAATGTGTGTACAGATGGAGCTGAAACCGTTGGTAAAGGCATCTGTTACATACAAGAGCACCAGCAACCCCTTACCATGAGTTCTTGATCAAGGACTTGGAGCAGGGTAGGCACAGGCAGCACCCTTACAGGCTGAAGTGCAACATTTTCAAGTGAGCTGCCGCTGACGTACAGTGCAATGCACGCACCTCCCTAGTTGTTGTATTGCTTTGTCTGCTGACCACGGAAGCTCTATGGTCAGGTGCACCCGTCGACGAGTGTTGGGAGCGCCACGAAGAGCATGCAGAGAAATTCCAGTACTAGCAGCATCTGACAGAATCGCCACCAACTTGTGCCCCTTCATGAACACGTCTTTCTCCTGCACGGCATGACCACCTCCAGGCCTCTCTCTGGGGTGATGATGGTACGCACCAACTGGCCAGACAGCACTGAGTGTGGCGGACAGAAGTAATGGATAGAGCTGCCCGAGACGAGCTGCTCGTGGTAGGACAAACGCAAGCACTCACCATGACGTTTAGGCTGTCCATATCACTGCTGTCTGACGCAGCTCGTGTTGCGAACACGAGCTTTCCTTTCTGGCGCTCCACTCGTGTGCTGCGGCCTGTCATCTCTGCTACTTGTTTGGAGCCTCCGAGTTTGTCTATCAACTCTACACACACAGCCTCTAGTGTTGGAAGCCCAGGGTTGTCAGCAATAAAGCAGGCTCTTGTGCTGCTACACTCGCATAGGCAAATTCCCGGCGGCTGTGTAGGTATCGCAGTGGCAGTGGAAAAGGTGCTATGAAGAGGTTCAGTGGGGTTTCTATCCCGTTGAAGCAACCACAGGACACCCACAAAGGGTGGCAAATTATGACGTGTGCGGCACACCATCTAGAAAGTGAGGTGGCAGGTCCAGATGAGCAATTTGCTCAAGTAGCTCCTCACGCTTTTCCACACACTCAGGTACGTCAATGCCAGAGTCCACATGGTCAGCACCGCTTGCAGAGGACCCCTTTGAGGAAGCTTCTGGTGCTTGATGCTTGAGTGAGCGCAGTTTGTCAGCTTTCATATTTCTTTTGGTGGGGAAATGTGACTGAACAAACTTCCTGCACGTCAGATCTTGCATCATACAGTGGACGGGTGAGGGAAAGGACTCAGCAATGTTACCACAGTGCAAGGTCGCTCCTACCTGAGAGTTTCTTTCGTTGCACTGACCCACCCACACTGCTGGCCGGGGCGCAGTTTCAGAGCATCCACCGCTGCCTCTCCTGTACATAAGGAAGTCTGAAACTATTTTCAACTTCTGAAGACATGACCAAGAGCATACACAGTGAAGACTTGTGGCCGAGCAATAAATTCTTATATATACACAAACCCCAGGCACCAGCCTTTCCTGACGGGCATATAATAGTGTGCACATTTAAAGCCCGTGGAATTATGGGAGTGTCGTGAAAGCCCATGAAGCCACATCACATTCTCACACACAGAACACACCTGTGCTCTGCAATCCAATCACTACACAACAGCCATCTTCCAGGGCTTTCTTCGCTGCTTCCACAACGGTTGGTGTCTTCAGCGACACGCACAGCAGCTTGAAGAACCTCTGCTGGGCTGACCTGCATCTCATGTGATGAAGTCATATGGCAAGTACCCTTGAGAGAGCACCATTGCACAATGAGCGTCCCACAAGTACATCATGATGGTGCACACACCAGAACATCCGCCAGAGGTTTCCACCGCCGCCTCCTGGACTACCTCCACCTGTGAGCTCTATTGCAGCAGCCAGCTCTCGCCGCACTGTTTGCCACAGCTCGACAGCTCTGTTGTAAACACCCACCTACACAACATGTTGACAGCAAATCAAGAATGCCCGCACAGAACCTTCACGGATGATAAAAAACAAGACAGTCCCACCAGGGGGCTTTCCAATGGGGGCAGTAGGCATGTTAGGTGGGCACGGCATGCTGGAGAACCTTTTGATGGTTTTGTAACCGCAAATGGTTTTGTAATCCCAGACGGCTTTGCGTACACGAATGGGAAAATTTTGTCTCCCAGCAGAGCGGATGTTGGCGGATGTGTTCCACTTTTTCAGAGTTTTGACCGGATATCGGGAAAATATCAGACAGCGGCAGAAAATGCCATTGAGGCTTTATCTTCCGTCTAAATGAATAGAGGAGCCCACAGACACCTTTTGCACTCAAATAAGATGTCTAGACGTGCTCTAATAGTGTACTGAAACGCACCAATGGTCTAGCATCACAAGCTGTACCATGCGGTTACCATGACGCAAATTCACACCGGAAAATGTATAGTAGACTGAAGGGGGCGCTGTTCAACTACAAGGGACACCCGTTCCCGCCATTCTCTATGACTATTTTGCCGGAGCGGACGTTTTCCGCCATGTTTTTCATTCTGAGCCGGAAATCGAAAATTTCTAACTTGGCTATCAACGTGATGCACCGGCCCCCTGGGAGCCGTCCTGTGGTTACAGAACCATCAAAGGGTGTCCAGCAGCCCGCGTGCCCACCAAACATGGCTACTGCCCCTAGTGGAAAGCCCCCTGTACCACCACAGTGCTGCGTGGTGGTACCCCTGCCCTTGCCCTATTTAGCACAGCCACGAATAGGTGCACAGGATGAATTACCCAAGAACATCTTGATCGATGTCTGAACCTTCCCTGAACCAGTCGCAACCGAACACAGAACCAGAAAGCAGCTAAAATGTAGTGAAGGAGTAGAGTAAGGCGGAACACACCTGCTCCGTGGTCAACTTGCACGGAACATGAGAAAACTCTGCTGCTCGGAATGAAAGGCCACGTGCGACATACTTCCCCTCATTCTTGAGCTCCATGGCTAGCATCTCCAAGAAGCTCACACCTCGGCTTCTCATTGAGTTCAAGAAAGACTCAAAGTCTGCATGCAGCACGGCTTGCACGCAACTTACAAGAGGCACACGATTCAGTGAGGCCTTGACAGTCACTATCACTGTGGCCAAAGGAACTACGGGGTGCGGCCATACTCTTACCGAAGACACCTGATTGCACAACACTCTTTCCTGCGCAAACATGCAGAGCTGTGCTGCTGTTGAGCATAAAACAGGAATCTGGAATCGTGCCTGGGAATGCACTGCCAGGCCCCCACAGGCCCATCCTCTCCAGGTATGCCATGTGACCTACCTCAGACACTCCTGTAGCTGAGCAGTACACAACACGAGCCTGTGGCAGCGCCCGCTGCAGCTCCAGCACAGCAGTTGCAACCTTGGTACTTGCTGCATCGTTGCCAACTGAGAAGTTTTTTGCCCTGCGAAATGAAAGCGGTGAGGGCAGAGAAGTACGACGGCTGCAGCAAGTACACACGTGTGTCTCGAAAACTATGAATGATACGCGTACAGACGTATCACACAACATAACCAACAAAACCTTCTTGGCCTACTACTATGAGCACTGCACTGCACACTGCGTTAAATCACGTAACCATATCAGCCAAGAACCAGCATGCAATCATTTCCAGGTTTTGCGTGACTTGCCATCTTGGGTGGATCTTGGGTGGGGTTGCCCCAGCGGCATCTGCATTGGCTAAGCTGATAATAAGTATACTGTAAGGGTTTTTTTCAAGGTGTTGCTTTGTGTCAATAGGGGCCCTCCAAGGAACACGGGCAATGGACAGCTGGCCATCGGATGTGAAGGCAGGATCGGAATGCTTGTTTTACAACCTGTTGTTTGGGGCATGGAAAGAGCGATAGTGCGAAAGCGAAAGCGAGAGTGATATGCCTGTTGCTGGCAGCAATGCAAGGGGACACAGGCGGCACACCGATGGCACTCGTCAAAGACTATGCAGCCATCAAAGTCAGCACCCCCCAGCCACTTGAAGACCTGCTCAAAGCGGGTGGTGCCTCCACGACCCGCGCTCACAAGCGTGCTGTATGTGAGGAAGAGAACACCCTCCTGAAAGTCCTTGGACAGCCCCCCTGCTTTGGTTGCAGCATCCAGGGCTGCACAGTTATTGATAACAGGCAGCTGCATGCCTAGATCTCTGAGATCTCTGACTGCATCAGCATGCAAATCAGTAGAGGTACTGACCCACACATGCTTCGTGCGGCCTCTACAGTAGTTGTCACACACAATGCCGCTGATTTGGCGGCCCTTGCCAACTCCAGCCCCATCCCCGATGAAGAACCCCGCACGCACTCCAGAAGGAAGCATCTGCAGTTCACAAACACAGCACTCATATGTCAGTCCGGAAACCTGGGCTCAATTTCACTGCGATGAGGGCCAAGCGCACCTCCAGATGCTTCCTGCACGCATAGCGCACCCCTTCCAGTTGGAGCTTACTCAACTTTCCGGAGGTAACCAGCTCATCTCCCAGGGCATCAAAAATAGGATAGTCGTTCGCAGGAAGCCTGATCGCACTGCATGAGGAAGTAAACACATTTGATGCCACAGTTACTCTGTGCATGTGGTACACAGCGGGATGTGTTGCAGCAGTCCCACCTCAGTGATGCAGGCTCTGCAATGTCGCCAGGATGCTCAATGGCACCAGGATGATCAATTGTGACGCATTCGTAGCGTGAAAATACCTCCTGGGACACCTGTTCACTGACACCCTCATCTTCATCCTGATTCATGCCTACATATGAACGCCAACCTCACCTGATTCGCGCTGATGGAAAACAGGTGTTGTACCTGTGGTCAATTGTATGCCTGTGCTACCTCAACATGCAGAAAAGCAAGGCGACAAGGCATCGGAAAGCTGGAAGATGGACAGGCTGCATCTGCAATTTCGGAGGCGCTACAAGCAGGCAGTATGCGTATTGTCAACACAAACAATGAAACACACACACATGTACGCTATGAAGCTGCCCAACGGTATTGCTGCAAGCGTGGGAGCAGGGACACATACTAACACTGCGCTCATGCTCAGAGATTTCTCAGGCTCTTGGTTTCAAGGAGCCCACAACAACCGCTGAAAAACGCACCAGGGTTGCTTGTGGGAAGGTTGGGTCCGCCCTTGGGACGCGGGGCTGATGTGCGCTGCGTGGACTGCATGCTGGACTGGCCCGGATACGAGTCGCTGAGAATGTCACGTACCGCGGACGGTAACTATGGTGGCATACTTAGGCTGTATAGATGATGCAAGTGCATTCGTACTGCAGTGGAAATCATTCGGTGAATTCTCGGTCACTTGCTGTATCACCACTGATGTGTATGTGTATGAATATAAACAGGTACAGAAGCAGATTCTATATGAGGGACTGTTCAGAGGGGTGCGTGCTACAATCAAATCTGGCTTCTGGCGATTCTGCAGTTTGAATCCTGGCAACACTGTATCGACGAAATTGGCTAACTAGTGCTCCACAAGGATGCGTTGCGACACTACACACCCATACAGCAACCCTGCATATTTATGTCTTAGCATCTGCAACACTGTATGCTGTACTGCTTCTGATCGGGCCAAGGTGCAGACATTTACTGGCCAATTCAATTGATATATGAGTAGCAGCAAGTGTGATTCCTGTATCCGTATTAAAAAAATGTGTAAAATTACAGGCATAACTCCATAGAATGGCTCATGTACCAGCCAATCATTGCATGACCACTTAGCTCGACCTAGCACAAACGACACGGGACATGCCACTACCTATAGGGATATTAAAAAAGCACTCTGAAAACTGGAAAACTGAAATAGCCCTAGTGAATGTAGGAGTGGGAAACTGTGGCGCTTTCAGAAGAATTGAAAGGGGTCAGGTAGCTTATAGTGCAGCTACGATAGATCTTGTGGACGACCTATTTGCGGAGCTCTGGGTCCAGGCGAAATGAGCACTGACTTTGGGGGTGATCATGAGGAACATATATCAGCAGAACTCACTGAAAGTGGGTAACATTGTCTGGGCTGGGGAGTATTGGTGGCACTCTGGAGTTCTGACAGCTCCAACGGGTCACGAGGCGGACGCTGACGGGAAGTGTGAAGAGGATGTCGGGACAGAATGCGGGGTCTGAGATGAAAGAATCTTGAGTGAGTAGCTCATGCAGACCATGTGGGCATGCACAAACATACATACCTCGCAATACAACTGTGACAGCACCACCTGCCCACCTAGTGAGTACTCTCAGAAGAGGGTGTGAACACGCCTGAGATCCAGCTGGGACCAGTGCTGGTATTCCGCAGACCGGCCGCAGTAGGGTGAATGCAACATATGTGCCAATGCACAAGATCAGATACCTGGTCATACACATTCGCGAAGCAGCCCTCGCAGCAGTAGCCAGGCTGTGCAAAAGCAGCATTGGTGGCCTATGCATCGCTTTTTGCAGCTCTCGTGTCTGCTGCACCGCTTGTGTGTAGCCCGTAGTTGTCCCTGTTTCACCCATTTACGGGTGCTGAGGCCGGAGCCCTTTCTGAGTACAGCAGGGTTCCCCAAATCAGTGCTAACGGACAACTTGAATCAATCAGTGTCAGACAATCTAACTACTACTACTGGATGTGCAGGTCCTGCTGGGCGCCTTTTTAGTAACCACCTCATCGAGATGTGCGGCGCTTTGCTGCTTTTCGCTTGGATACCACAGTCAAAGATGTGTGCAAGAAATTCATTGTTCCCATCAACGCCATCAGCGCACCCACCAAACACATGCCCCTCATGCCACGCAGATCTGAGTCATGTCGCTCCATCTCCTGCAAACAAGCATTTCTATCAACAGTTCAGCATGCAGAGATCATACACAGACATGGTGAATGCCCATTCAAGCACACAATCAGCTGCGACCGTGCGAAAGTGTGCTTTGAATGACACACCGCAATATTGCCAATGGGTCATTTTGGGGGACTTCTGGGATTTTTTTTTACGAAATTGTTTTTTTACTTGTTTTCCCGCTCGAGGATGGGGTGGACAAGGACTGTTGACAAGCCACCATTCGTGTTTATTCGTGAAGAGGTGGCAGACAACGAAAAATAATGTTTGGCGGCCCATTCAGACCTGTACAGCTTAGCTTTAGAGATCATGTTGTATTGGTGCAGCTGCGTGATATGTCAGCAGATGTAGCTGGTCACGAGCAAAGTGGCAATGCCAAAAACTTGTTTGTATGGTTCTTTTGAAAACAAAGTATCGTGGGCCGCACCATATTTAGCATATCTCACCTCTGCACCCCGCAAGAATGGGACACAACATGTCATGGATTTGGGCGAAATCGCGTATCACACGAGATGAAACTGCTGGGAAATAACAACTACACATCACCGCTGTCGAACCCCAAGTGGATAGGACACTGGACGCTTTGATGGGCGTTCGATCGGTTTGTGCGCCCCTGGGGGATGGAACAGTGCCTTGGAAAAGTGCATTGAGGGGACCCAAAAACACGACCCGTTGGCAAAACTACGGAAACTCTTGTGCTGCTGTGCGCAGCAGGGTGCGGTCAAGTCCTGCGCAGGGCGGCAACATGCGCACCAGCCAGCCTTCAGGGTTGATTACAGCATGCCCCGTCTGTACAACCATGTTGAGGCCCATGAACGTCTGCCAGAGCTGCAACGCATACAAGAAAGGCAGCAACACCAGCAGCTGGCCATCCATCCCACTCGACTCCCCTCCGACGACGTCCATCGCAGAGCTCTTCCCCAGCGCTATGCGCGTGTACATGCGCGACTTCTGGTACCTGCATCACATGCACTGCAAAGAAAGAAATTACAGCCCAAGACTCCTGGGTACAGGCAAACAGCCAAAACACCGTGCACACAAGTACTCAGAAGAATCAGAAGGCCTGCACAGGCGGCACCTGTTCTGAGCCAGCATGAGCACCGCCTGTGCCACAGACCAGTGCAGCCAGCCCTCCACATAGCGCTGCACCGCAGGAGAGTCCACAGGCATCATCAAGAAGATGATGCATGTAAAGGCGGAGATGTAGTGGTGCCAGATCCACCAGGGCCTGATGGACGAGCCGTTAAGCAGCAGTACACCTTCTCTGGAGGCCATGGCAATGTACACGTATATCATGAACGCACAAAAGCCCTGGATGCACACAGCCATTCTCAAAAGCTGAAGTTACATTAAATCAACATCACGGCCTGCACGCCTCCAGCACGCTGCAACTAGGGTTCAAGAGAGCTCACCATTCAGGTGGACATGATCGATGCAGAGGAAGCTGTACAAGTGTCTGCACAAGCATTCTAAGTCCATCTCAGCGCTGCTGTGCTGTTGGAGTGGTTCCGGCAGGTGTTAGATGGTGCGGTTTGGTGTTCCATTGCAACAGGCAAAGGCAGGGCCAAAACCAAAACAGCGAAAGGAACAGTGTCCTGCCATTGCCCTTCATTATTTCATCCAGTCTGTTTGAAGTGCAGGCAGATGTGCAGATGTATGCATGGACCGCTCACCTGTACGCTGACCATGATGATAGGGGAGAAGGAGGGTACAGGGCCTCCGTGCCACCGTGCAGCGATTGCTACATGCTGCAGCTGAGACTCCTCAGTTGCAAAGGATGCATGCCACATTGCAAACATGAGAACGGAAGCGTACAGCAGCATGAGCTGCGCAATTTTGCTCCTGAAGTTATGGTACTCCTGCTTCATCTTCAGAGCCTCCTGCCGGTAGCCTGCACAAGTTCTGTGTGCTTGATACATGCATGCTACCTATTGCTACATGTTAGTGCATTTCATAGTGTCTATTGCCTGATAGTACATGCAAAGAGCACCTTGCAGGTGAAGGATGCGGATCGCCATACATGAACAAGAAGCTACCTGCTTTCAAGGGAACCTTCTCACCCACGAGCATGGCAAGAATCACAGCTCGCTTCTTGCTTTGAAGGTAGCTGCGGATATCGCCTCCGGGACCAATGCGCAGAATTTGCTCACATTCTTTCAATTGCAAGTGCAGCTTGCTCCTCCCTTCATCCTCGTCTCCAATCTCTCCCACCTTCATGTTTCGAAGGCCGATTCAGTCGTCTAGTTGCAAAAGGTGGAAGAAAATGGTTCTTCCTGAGCACACAAGAGGAACAGTTCACCTGTTGCTGTGCCTCTCTCAACCGCTCGAGAACACTGTCCAGCTCAGCCCGCAGGGCATCAAATTCATGAGTTGCCCGTTCTGTCTGTGCATGAACTCGGGCAGATAACTGCTTGAGGCGACCTTGAAGACGTTGTAGCCCCCCCGCCAGGGCTTCCTGATCTGGAGGGAGCTTGCTGGGTGAAAGCATGTGGGCAGACTGGCTACACAATCTTCAGCGCCAAACACATGACAGACACTAATTGTACGGACACAAGAAATTCACATGTATTTCGGACAGATGTCTCGGAAACCTGACGACATCAGCACCCCAAGGTTGTGGTGCCACTGCCCAAAAAGGATGTCCAGCTATTCTAAGGACGATGGTCCGTGTGCACAGCGTCTGGAATGTCAGATAGAATGTCTGGAGCATCATAGCAACTGTCGGGTGCCTCCTGAAACAGCCAGGCGTTCAGTCGATTGGTTTATTTGTAGACTTGTGTAATTGAACACCCCAACCAATCGAATCGATATCCCATGCACGCCTACTTCAGAGCGTGCACTTCAACCGCCTAGACATACTTGTTCATTCCGTACGCCTGCCCTGTGCATTCAATCCGTGCTCCAGATGAAGTCAGCACGGCTTCAGTGAATCTGAACGGACACTGGCATTGATCAGATGCCATCCTCAGGCTCCAACCCCGCTGTGTAAATTCAGTCCTGAACTGTATTCCATTTGTCTCTTACTCTACAGCTGTGGCTTTTGTTTAATTCGGTGCCCCAGCTCATCTCACCCAACCCATCAGCCACAATGGATGCAGTTCTGGCCATGCTTGTGTCCCTTGCAAAAGACAATCTTCCACAGACTGCAAATGACCTGAGGGATATAGACGAGCAGGGGCTGGCTGACAACATCTCCACATGCGTAGTCTCAACCACTGCGGCAATCAGAGAGGAGCCAGGCGCTGCTGCCGGTGACCCTAACAACCTGGCAGACCAAATCTGCAGCTGCGAGCGCATAGTTGCGGACGTTGACCACCAAGCCAAGAAACCTGGTGGCTGGAACAGTCCAGCTTGGCAGGAATGCAAGATCTACGCTCACATGTTTGCCCTGCCCGCAGCCACTGCTGTGACCTTCACATGCCTGCAGCTTTGTGCCCCTGTTCCCGAGCACTTGTAACTGTGTATGCAGGTGCGCAGCTTGCCTGAACGCTCTTTGTGCTCAAGATGGGAGCGTAAAGCAGCCGCAGGCGCACGCCAGTGGAGCAGCACCTCCTGGCCAGGAAGGCATGGGCAGGCTGCCTGTGCCAGGCGCGGCCTTGCGGCGTGCATGGCACCACGCTGACTGTGCGCTGATGTCAGGCTGCCCATACAGCCTTGTTGCTCCTCTGGTGCAGTGGTTGGAGCAATGTAGCTGCGAGCCTGTAGCAGGTGAGGGCCGTCGATATGTTGAAGCGTTTGTTTCACTGTGTTTCAGAGTCTGCAGCTTTTACGTTCCTCTCAATTAGTGTGTGCATAGAGAAGCAGGGTTATTAGTACGAGTGTGCGCAGGCGATAAAATCCCGCCTGAGGGTTCTCGGTGGATACTACCGAGCGAGGATACGGATGCCATGGCCGCCCCGGGGGGTTTAGCCATCATGCGAGTGCATGCTGATGACATCAGCAGCTTCAGAAAGGAATTTTGGAAGCAGGAGCTGCCAGTTATTATCACTGGTGTGTTTTCCTTTAAGTAAGCAGACCCTCTCGGGGGTGCCCATTGCCGAGGCTGTAGTTTCAGTGACCTGACTTGCGCCCTGCAAGGTCGACCACTGCTGCCGCCGCACGCTCTCACATACACTGAAGGTACACGCGTGGCTCTTGTGACAGGGCCACCTGTTAGAACGGGCAGACCTTGTTGCATCAACTGCAGGAGGTCTCTGCAGTGGACTCTCTAGTCTCTCTGCTAGAGAGACTGGAGGGAGAGCTAGATGACCAGCAGCGCGGCCGCCTCCCTGACAGGCCGCAGCCGTCTGCAGCCCTCAAAAACGTTGCCGCGGTGCATGCACAAAGCTAGCATGAAGTTGCGGGCTTGTGGCTTCAGGGTGTCTGCCTTTGTTGCAATTCGTGTCCCCGGCTAGCACAAGCTGTGCTTCTTCACCAGGGACTGCACAGAAGATCAGAACGCACAGACTGTACTCATGCGTGGCTTGTATGCAGGGGCAATGGGGACGTGGGCGGCCAGTGAGAATTGGAAGGATTTGGCGTGGTGGTGTAGGCGGCACGGGCACCGCACTGTGCCGCTAGAGGTGGGTGCGTACCGCGCCTCCGACTGGCATGAGGCGGCCATGACTTTGAATGCGTTTGCTGCAAAATTTCTGGCTCCCAGCATAGCATGCGATCAGCAGCGCATAGCAGGCGAGGCCAGCCCCATCAGAATGAAGCAAGACCCTGAGGCTGGGCTTGCGGCGCCCCCAGTGATGGCTCCTGGTGACAGCATGGTTGCGTACCTGGCACAGCACCGGCTTCTGGAGCAGATCCCTAGCCTGGTCGATGACATTCAGGAGCCGAACCTATGGGGCAAGGGGTACGAGGTGGTCAATGTGTGGATGGGCACGCGCGGTACTGTGCGGCCCCCCTCACTTCACGCAAGGAAAGAATGTCAATGTCAACTCGTTTTCACGTCGCAGATCGATTTGTGCACAGTCATGTCACTATCAGAGTGCTGAAATGGAGCTGGTGTGTGACTGCGCATGCCGGTCTTGGTCACCAAGGACTAGCAGCTTGCCAGGCACATGTAGCCGCCATGGAGTGCTTGGAGTGCCGTGCAGGAGACGCCGCTACACTTTGACTCTTATGACAACTTCCTTTGCCAAGTGGCTGGCTCCAAGTACGTGAGGCTGTATGCACCAAGCCAGACACCCCTGTTGTACGTGTCAAAGCATGACCAGCAAGGCAGTATGCGCAATACTCAGGGCAACGTGAGTGATGTGTGTGTTGAGGCACCCGATCTGACAAGGCACAGCATGTTTGCTCAGGCAGCGTTCTCGCATGCAGTGTTGCTGCCAGGTGACATGCTATACATTCCGGCCAGGCACTGGCACTACGTGAGGTCCACCAGCACAAGCATCTCCGTCAACTTCTGGTTTTGAATTGTTAAGCAGAAAAACAACTCTGAATATCAAGATTCCTCGCACCCGAATCCACAACGCATCACGTGAAGAAACTCTCATCCATCACGTAACAATAAAAGAAACTCTGCTCGGTCGCTAGCAGTGATCTGTGTCACTGTGAAGGGTTGCCAGCGGCGCTCGCGGTGAGCAGTGGCTACAGGGTGCCACTGGTGAAGCTTGCATCGAGACAGATGCTGCAAAGGGGCACAAGGCTAGCTGCCACTGGTGTACACATAGTACCTCTGGATGCCCTCAACGATCTCCAGCACACGCCCAAACAGGCCGCCCACCAGAGGCGTCTTCTCAGCCCCATTGCAGAAGCTCTTTAATCGAGGCCTGCATACTCACGCAGACGTCAGCACGCGCGCAACGACACACAACCCATAAACCAACCATGTATGGTGTCCTGGTGTCACTGCCAGCCTATTGCACGCACGAAACGCTGGCACATGCATGGCGTACTGCATGCTTGAGGCGTGTTGTCCCTGAGATCGCACAGGTTCGTTCGATTTCTATGCTGCGGGGGGGCGCCGTGCAGTCATGTTGGCAAAGTGAGTGTGCGAGCAGCCGCGGCACTGGCAGTGGCAGCCCAGGCTGGTAATCAAGACGAAGAAACACGTTGGGATGCATGATGTGATACAAAGGAGCCGCAGCGGCGCACCAGAACAAGCTGCGGTAGAAGGGGTCCCTCAGGAGGAACCACGCCAGCATCCACCGCCTGCGGCGCAGCTCTGCCTCGCTGTGCGCCAGCGGCTGCACGCGCAGCAGGGAGTACAGCGTGGCTGCGCTGGTGCCCTCAAAGTGGTGAGCTCGCGTCGCCTCCTCGGTCTCCTGATGCTGCATGCATGAACCCTTTCGCACACGCGCTGATGACCGTACGACGCTGCAATGCCTTGGAGTGGCTGATGGCACAAACTGTGCCTTGCGACATCCGCTCTGCCTCAGCACTGCTGCACCGCCTGCGACGAGGTCTGATGCTGGGGGGGCAACACATGCTGCCACACAAACTCGACCCCGTGCACACTGCAAGCAGCAGCATGCATGCACAAATAAAGGCACGAAGCCAGCACACCTTGCGCAGCTGCTGGGTGGCTATGGTGGTGAGGGCATGGCTGAGCCCCTCACACATCAGCGCAACTGTCCAGGGAACCCATGATCTGCTGCCGTAGCGCCTTAGCAGCGCCACGTACAGCACCGGCCGGACGATCGCCAGAGACTCCCCAAGTCTCAGCAAGCGCTGAGACCGCCGCCTCCACACATCAGCAGGCGCCTCCAGCCTGCCACGCCCTGCCGACTGCGCGCTCCACCCCGACTTCCAATGCAGCAGCCTGTGCTGCTGCGACTGTGGTGTCGGCGGCGTGCCGCACAAAGGCGGCAGGTGATGCTGGTGTTGAGGGTCTGAGGGCCCTGCTCCACTCTGTGATGGCGCGTGCTGCCACAAGAATCCGGCTTTGATGGTGCTGGCTCCCCCTGTGGGAGTGCCTGCAGCGTTCGGGCTTTCGTTTTCTATTTCCGACCCAAAGGGCCGCAGGTCGGCATCATTCGCACCATTATGAGCGATGTTCTTCAATGTGACCCCTTCGTTGTGCCACCACACGTTCTTTCCACTTTCCGGTGCAGAGCTACCCGTGCTCGTTGGTGGAGACCTCAGACCTAGTTTATTCTGTTGGCTAAAACTCAAGGCTGAGGCCGCTTCATGCATTGCCTGCACAGCTTTGATGTCTAACTTGAGAGCACAGTCCGAAAGCAGCTAGAGTGACGCCAAGCGCGAGTTGTGATTGCTTACCCGTAGAGCCGCTGAGAGCTGCTCCTGGAAGCTGGCCTCGTCTTGTATGTCAGTCACGCCTGCCCATGTACGTGTAGAGCAGGATGTTCCCATGAAAACTTGAGCCTTTATTACTGTTCTGCATCATATTTGAACGTCAGGAAAGCTGTGGGACTGTGTGTTCGCGCACACACGCAGTGGGTCGTGGTCGTACTTGGCAGCCTCGAGCAAGAGCAGTACAGTGTACTTGCTGCGTAGCTGGCCAGTATGCTCCAGTCGCAAGGCCCCCATCTCAATCAGCACTTCAAACTGCACTTTCGGGGTGTGTCAAGTTTCGCTTGGAGCTCTTGCAGCTGGTAAAATAAATTATGCAAGGACTCGCGAGCTGTACCTGACTGAGGACTGCAAGCCAAACAGAACCTATCGGCACTGCGGTTGAAGCTAAAAGATGTTCATGAAACACCGAAACAGCGCCACTGAGGCTCCGAAACAGCTCAACAGGCGCTTCCATGGAGTTGAACCGATCTGGCAATAACCAGGAGCCTCGGCTGATGAGTAGTTCGGCAAACTGGACAGCGAATTCATTACGCTTCAACCAGCGTTTGTAGTGCGCTAGGGTAGACATCTTGTGAAGGGAACGAAAGTGAGCCAGCAGCAGTCGTGAGGGACGTCTGTCCTGCCACAAGCACCTAGGCAAGTCTTACTTCACATGAAAACATCAGCCGCTTACAGCATGTTACTATCACCTTTGAGGGCCAGTGCTTCATCTAGCGTGACTGTGTTGGAAACTCCATCTACTGAGTGGGCAACATCTGTCTACGGACAGTGTGACCAGCAAAACGGATACACGGAACGATAGAAACAGCACAGACGCTAACGATACAGAGCATGCGAGGGGGAAATATGTGTCCCGCTGCTTTCGTCACCGCCGAACACCACGATGTCAGCTTGCACCGTCAATGCATCAACATCCAGTGCAAGACATCGGCAGCACACAAAACCTGCTACCTTTCATGAACTGGAATGCCTTCGTTTCAAACGTTCAGGCCCAGAACACCACTTTTGTGTGACGTGTTGCCCATTGGTCTACACCTGGTTGCATCGGCACAGTCAAGGTGGAGTTACAATCTGCTCACTGCTTGCATGGTCATGCTGTGGGACAGCATGTGAATCATGGGTTACAGCACATGATGTGATCTGCACGCTACCATGAGTTATTATGTACTCAATGTCGATTCCCATCAAGTTCACACTGTGCACATCACCTGATTCTACTTGGCTGCGTCTCTGGTGCAGGGACCGGATGTCTCTGGACAGAACCTGCACAGAACATGTACGGGGTTCAGAAAACGTCCTCGCGCCCCAGTCAAGACACGAGCAACAGTGCTCTCAAGAACAGCAGCAAGTGGCAAGACCAACAGCACGTGGACGTGCATTCACGGCTTCCAAGGAAAGGAATAAGAGCACTGACCTGCTTTACAAGAGCTTCGAGGTGCTCACAGTCGGGTACCAGCTGCAGCAAGGTTCGAGGTAGGTGGGACAGGCACTGCAGTAGCGCCTGCCGCGCAGGTTCACTGAAGGACACTGCGTCCACCTGCAGAGGCTCGCTTGCTGCGCACTCCTACAGCATGCAGCAGCTACGGTCAGACCCAAGGATTCTCTGCCTGCAGGCTTGTCATCCTCCACAACAATGTCATGCATGGTTCACATGCATGACATGTCAGGGCACGAGTGTGGGTGAAGCAGAGGAGAGGCCCACCTGAACCCACTCTGGAGCAGCTGCATCAGCAACGCTCTCACAAAAGGGCAGGTATGGCTTGATGTCCAGCACTGGCGAGCCATCAACAACGTCTGCAGCAGGACGCTGTGTGACAGGAACACCATGGTCGCGTAGGGAGCGCCGACACAAGCATTGAATGCTTCTGTGTACGACACACATTCAGTAAGCACGAATTTTGCATGCTACTGTACGTAGCTTGGGATTCATGCAGGAATAGTACGGAGGGTGCCTACTGCTGGTGCCTCATGCTCACTCAGAGCACACATACGACGGAGGTGCAGCGGCAAGCCACACGCACCATCCTGCCATCACGCACAGGCAGCCTTCAACCAAAACGTTTGACTGCTGATATGACTATCTTGAACATGCATAGAACCATCAACTGCTCATACATGCCATCAACCGGCATCCACTGTGGGGTACCATTCACCAGATGTTGCTGTGTTAGGGTGGAGGGCACACCTGCGCCACCGAGCACTAGCGTGCGAGGGCCGACCTCTATCACCCTGCACAGGGACAGCCCGATAGGGTTGGGCCGGTGCGGTGTGCGCGTGGCCAGAGTACCCATCTTCTGGCCGTTCAGCCTGGGAGGTTTGATCTTGCCCTTGACGCCTTTGCTGCCTTGCATGTGGTGGAGGTCTGTGTTCAGGTGGAACACGTACACGATCCAGCAGTGAGAGAACTGCTCGAGCCCATCAAGCATGCATGATGGTAACTCCGGAGACAGATGAAGGATGCTTCGTGCTGCAGGCACAAGCTGTGGTTGCCGAGGGGTACCATTTCTGCACACCCGGACATGGACTTGTCCGTGGACTCTTGCAGCCACTATGCTTTTGAAAGCGTTCCTCTCCCCAAAATTCGACATTCCTCAGGTATCTCTTTTGCCAATCATGTAGATATGCGGATTCAAGAACAAGATGAGCATGGGGTAGGCATGCCTCTTCGTGAATACACTCCGGAGCTCCCCCAGAGGTTTGAATGTCCATGAGGTGGACATTGAGTCACGTGTGTGGCACGGGGTCTCAGAGTTATCCTGCTGGGCGCATGACTTTAGCTGCTTTTCAGCTCGTATGCGACCTGCACGCTCAGCTTGCCTGTTTTTCCCCTCCTTCACCAGTTGCCCCTGCACATCCAGCCATAGTGAGTAGACTATCATTACTGTTGCCTTGATCGAGACTGACCTTGGCCATATGTAGGCTCTGCAACAGCTTGCCTTTATTGCCATCGCAATGTGGGTGGAGAAGTTTGGCGATCAACCTATTCGCCCAGACACATGCAACGACGAGTAGGCCTCAGTCGCATGCTTCACTCGATGTTTCAAAGCTCGGCATGACAATATGTGGCACCATACTTGCAAGTCTCGAATGACCTTGTTCAGATGCATCCACCTCAGCCTCAGCTGACCGAAACCTGCTCCAAGAGCGAGCACTCCAACGAATAGGAAATATTTCATCAAAGCGGACCCCGGAGAAAATTTATATCTTTCAAGTGCGTTCTAACTCTATGAGCTTGTTTATCTCTATACCCCTCGAGTCGGCAAAGACGACTGCGATTCAGGCACTCAGTAGCTCCCCAAAAAACAAACACGCGTGAATGTGTTCATATTCCTGTTTCCGAAGGAGCCTGGCTGAGGCAGCATGTTGCGTGCAGCCACCGAATTATCTGATGGACCGACCTTGCCATGTTCGATCAGGCATGTCAATATTCCAGATGTACCTGCAGCAGTGTTCCCGATATGAGATGATGCGGAGGTGTGTGCGGCGAGAGCATGAAGAGCTCTTGGTACCAATTGCTCTGTCACGTGATTGCATGGCCACGAATTTGCATCGTCATTGTTGTATCGATAGATAGATGCGATCATGCCTAACTATATGCAGCTGCAGGTCGCAGGTATCTCACACGATTATATTTGCTTGAGCGGTATAGGTCCTTGCCTGGGGACGTGCTGACGGCAAGTTGACTGAACGAGAATCGGTGTCAGTTTTTCTCAGCGGGGGAGGCAAGTCGACCTTGTAGGGCGACGCATCGGAGGCAGGTTTACAAGCATGTGCTGAGCTAACATTAAATATCACGACGTGGCCGGCGTTACGAATTGTGTTGCTTGCTCAACAACAGTATCATGATACTTGCACCAGCCCCACATGCAAAGCAAGCTAAAGTAGGCCCAAAGATTCAGCGGCCGAGCGCATTGTTCACGAGGAAGCGCCTCGTGAGGGTTCAGTGTGTAGCTGCAGCATCAGAACAGGTATGTGCGATACTGTCAGCCTCGAACGACGGTTACGAGCAGAAGCAGTCTGTAGTTTTCGGTGCATTCCGTAGTATAATTTTGGATGTGATTGAATTGATTGTCGCTGACATGTATTCGCACAAGCGTTCCTGATCGGCGGCAATAGTGGTGTTGTGTAGATCATATACAGGGATGACCCTCTACTTGAGGGCCATAGAGCCCACTTGGATTACAGATGGTCGCAGTACACGTCAATGAAGCAGGCAATTGTGGATGCTGAAGGCTCCTTGGCCCAGTTCGCAAGGGTACGACATGGCAGATCTGTCTGCTTTCTGCATGATGGTGCACTGGTACTAGTTGCGCTACAGATAGATCCCAGGCACAAGCGAATCTGATTGACTTTCAGGGGTACGAGAAATTCGGCATCAACAGGGCCAACGGCAAGACTACTTACCGTGAGTGGGCCCCAGCAGCTCAGGTAAGCACCCACCTGTCAAAACCCAGTGCAGACAGTGTCCTGTCGCTCATATCAACTGATTCAATGATGTTTTGTAGTTGTGAGCATTCGGAATGTACGTATGCTATGGGTAGGGTGAGATTGCCGCATACAAATACACGGAATGTTGCATACAAGAGTCAACACAGTGGCATTCACAGGAGGCCTGGCTCATTGGTGAATTCAATAACTGGGAAGGTACGCAACTGGAGAAAGATGAATTTGGAGTTTGGACGGTAGAGCTGCGCGACAATGCAGATGGCACGCCTGCCATTCCACACAACAGCAAGGTCAAGCTGCGCTTGAAACACTGGGATGGCTGGACCATCGATCTGGTGCCGGCCTGGATCAAATATGCAGTGATGCCGGAAGGGATGGACTCGACGTTTGATGGGGTGCATTGGGACCCTCCTGCTCACGAGCGCCATCAGTGGTGCGCACCCACAGGTCACAAACAGAGCACCCACGTGTTGAAGTTATCATCAGTCTTCTGGATGCCACAGCCTAGGCCTTGGTTGCTGCAGCACATGGTGCTGGCACAGCCTCTGTGTGTATCCTGTGGCACCACAGAGGCACTCAGCACACACACTTGCGGCTTGAACAAACGAGTTTATTGAAGCCGTTAAACCAAGTGCGCCGGTTTCTGTATGTCTGTGCCATGCGTTTACGTACGAGGCTGTACACGTCTTCTTGTGTATATTCACTTAGTGATGCGCCTAGTGTACAGCCTCATGCATGCATCTTGCAGGAGAAACAGGAAGCCTATGAGGCCGGCCAGCCTGCGTATCTATGAGGCGCATGTGGGCATGAGCTCTGAGGAACCAGTGATGGCAACGTACACCTACTTCAGGGACAATGTGCTGCCTCGCATCAAGCAGCAGGGCTACAACTGTGTGCAGCTGATGGCTGTGCAGGAGCACCCTTACTATGGCTCCTTTGGGTATCACGTGACAAACCCGTTTGCTCCCGCGTCACGCAGTGGCAACCCTGAGGAGCTGAAGGCTTTGATAGACGAAGCCCATGGCATGGGCATCACAGTCCTGCTGGACGTTGTGCACTCACACATCTGTAAGAACCAACTTGATGGACTGGCAGGGTTCGATTTCGGGCAGGTGATCTCAGATACTGCCATGCACTGATTTGATCAGTAGTTCGCAATATACAGACAGCTCATCTAGCGTTTCCAGTGATCTGCATGATTAGTGCAATCATGTGTGCCTCAGCATCTGCATGATGTGGTCTTCGATGGCGCGCAGTTCCATGCTCCTCGCGTGCAAGGTTGCATGCTTGAAGGCTGCATCGCAACTCCCCATGTTCAAGTGTGCCTAGCTCTCCAATCACAGAACATGACAGCATTGTTGTGTTCGTAGGTGGAGAGTGACAACTACTTCTGTGCGGGGGAGAGGGGTTACCACAGCGTGCGCTCCTGAGATTCCCTGTGCACCTGTCGATTGGGGCCTCCCAGCCTCCCCTGCTGCCATGGCATTCCGTCACGAATGCAATGCACACGCATGAGCCGCACTTGTGCACCTCAAAAAGAGCTGTGTGTGCAGCAATGGGACAGCAGGCTGCTAGCATACCGCAACTGGGAGGTGCAGAGGTATCTGCTGTCCAATGTACGATGGTGGCTGGAGGAGTACCAGTTCGATGGCTTCCGCTTCGATGGTGTGACAAGCATGCTGTACCACCACCACGGCATCAACCACGGCTTCTCTGGCAACTATGCGGACTACTTCTCAGAGGAAACGAACGTGGATGCATGCGTTTATCTCATGCTCGCAAACGAGTTGATGCATGACCTGGATGCGCAGACCATCTCGATTGCTGAGGACGTCAGTGGGATGCCTGTGCTTGGGCGGCCTGTGAAAGAAGGGGGGTTGGGCTTCGACTACAGGTGACACCAGACCTGAATACATGCATTCACATGGAATCCTGCTGTGTTTGTTCGAGCCAGGCATGATGTGATGCCTGGTTTCTGGGACACCACTTTCATGATGGCGGTGCTAGGCTCGTTGACAGCAGCTTGCGGTATCGTACAAGACGTTTTGCCTTGATGATTATCCTTTTGCCCTGTTGTTGCGTTCTTGGATTGAGGCCCATGTTACCATTTTGTGGATTTCTTTAAAGGAAAGATCTTTCTGCAACACTGCTGTTGTCACGCACCACACCAGCGAGTTCATGTCTCGACGAGCTCTGTGACAGATGCACACAGTGTCCGCTCGGGAACCTGTGCCACACAACCCAGCACATTACGCCAGCAGCAGAGTTATACCGCTGCCTTTCTGGTGCAGGCTGGGAATGGCTATCCCCGATCTTTGGATTGACCTGCTGGTGTGCTCCTTCGCTCGGTGCCCTTTGCATGCTTCTCTTGCATGCATGCGTTTAGACGTGAACCATCATAAGGCTATCAAGGCCTGTATGATACTCTGTTGTGTATGCTGCTGTCCATGCTGGGCCATGTGCTGCCTACTGCGTGCCTCCACCCTGGTGTCATCCTGGTGCAGAAGAATTACCCAGATGAGACGTGGAGCATGAACCAGCTGGTGGGCACGCTTTGCAACCGCAGATACACGGAAAAAACTGTTGCTTACGCGCAGAGCCATGATCAGAGCATTGTGGGTGCGCAGCCCTGCCCTGACACCCTCGGCCTTGGCCTCCATTCCCAACTGTTGCTTTTTCCTTGGATTTGTTTTTGATTTATTTTAATTATGCACGTACACACATGTGCTGGCAGTCACAGTGTTGTGCCCAGATCTCTCATGTGGCAGCATCTTTCACCATGCCCCTGTGCATGTGAGCATGCATGCCAGGGCGTTGCCTCACCTTAACTGCATGAGGCATGTCACTAACTCTGCAATACAAAGCCACACTTTCGTGGCTCTGCAAGCGATTGTTTCCAACTGATGATGAGTATTTCTGTGAGTGTTGATTACGTATTTAGGGTGCATGATCACCAGGGGGGCCAGCAAGAGTGCGGCGCGCCGACTGCCTGCCGTGCCGTGCAGGTGACAAAACGGTCGCGATGTGGCTCATGAATGCTGAGCTGTATGACGGCATGTCCACGTTCACAGAAGCATCTCCTGTGGTTGTCAGGGGCATGGCCTTACATAAGATGATCCATGGCCTCACAATGGCACTCGGTGTGGAACCCGCGCTGTCACCTTCTCCTTTCCATTCACAGCTGGCACAGATTTGTATGTAAGGTAGTGTCAATTGCCTTTCTTGAGGCTTTCACACTTCACGTGAACGTGTGTTACTTCGTGGCGTTCCTTGGGTGCCCGTGGCGCAATGCTGCATGGTGTGGTGCCTGAGCAACATGGCTGATGCCTGCAGGTGGGGAGGCGTGGCTCACGTTCATGGGAAATGAATTCGGACATCCAGAATGGATCGACTTTCCCCGTGAAGGCAACGACTGGAGCCACAAGCACTGCCGCAGGCAGTGGTCCCTGGGTGACACCGGTGCGCTTCCCCCACAGCTGCCATATCTAGCATGCAATGAGGCGCTGCTGCACTCATACTTCAGCTTCTGTATAGAAATTTTCTGATCCACTGTGATGTTTCCATGCGTATTGATACTCCGCGCTGTGTGTCATCAATGGGTAGAAAGCAATGGTGCGTGCTCACCAGGGCTGCAACTGCAGACCATCTGAGGTACAACCAGCTCAAAAACTTTGACAAGGAGCTGAACCACCTGGACGATGTCTACAACTTCAGCAGCCACCCACACCAGATCGTTTCTGAGGCCTCAGACGACAGGAAGCTGTTCGTTTGCGAGCGGGGGCCCCTGCTGTTCGTGTTCAACTTCCACACCGTAGAAGACTACACCGACCTCAAGGTATGGCCGCGTGTGCATGGCTCTGTCTCGTACAGCCCTCTCTCTGTTTGTGCTCAGTGTGGTGGGAGCCCTGGCCAGCTGTTGCCTTTTCCAAGCGATTGAGCACGGCCCGGCCTCTGTGGCCAACCCCTGGCGCGGCATATCTTGGCCTGCTGGGTGTGGCCAGTGGCGTTAAGCATTGTTCAGGAGTGAACTGCAAGATGCCGCTGCTTTCTGGCAAGAAGAGTAGGATGCCCATCGGAGATGGTGGCACCATGTTGTTAGTGTTGCGATCTATGCGCCCGACTGCATGCAAACTGAATCTGGGACGTGGTGCAGGTGGGAGTTGGTGAAGGGGGCAAGTACAAGCTCATTCTGGACTCTGACGCGATGCACTTGGGAGGCCAGGGCAGGGTGCCGTGGGACCCAGAGATGTTCTCCCAGCCTGAGGGTGTCCCGGGGAAACCAGAAACCAACTTCAACAACCGGCCGCACTCAATTGTTGTGCAGGCGCCTTGCAGGACCATGGTTGTGTATGCAAACATGGACCAGAAGGAGCTCTGGGAGCGTGCCACCCACAGCTCCAGTTCCAGCACCAGCAGTGTTCCTGCTGCTCCTCCTCGTACTGAGTATGCAACAGGCTCCCTGAATGCTGGTGCCACAGGCGATGACAAATACTTCTTTCCACGTGGAGAAGTCAAGAGTTTCTTCTGATACAGAAATCTGCTCGGCTTAGAGGGCATCATGTCTTACTGGAGCAGTAGTGTATGCTATGTGGGGTCTTGAATTCGTTGAACAACAATGTACCTCTGCATGTGTGAGGAGACGAAGAGTTGGGGGAATACATACATACACACAGTATGCATTATCAACGCAGTACTGGTGCTGCATGTCCCCCCCCCCCCCCCAACATGCTAATAAGAGGACGTTGACTGTAGACAGTATTCAGGCACGCGCTATAGCGCGCTACTGCTGCAGAACGTCGAACGCCATGCGTGACTCAGAACAATATGCATCAAGATTACGAAACGCGACGTTCTCACAGTCTGTCGCGATGACTGGCAGTCGTGGCGTGGTTTTCTTGAAGGCATCAATCACAGAGTTATTACGAAAGCCTAGGCGTTCAGTTGTTGGACGTGGCAATGTGAGTGCAGGTTTGTCTCATAGGTCGTCTTGCGCCTTGTGTGGAGTGCTCAGCAACAACTTCCGATCATCAGAAATTAGAGTGCAGTACGAAACGTGAGACGGAATACGAACACTTTACCTGAGGTTCAGTGCGCTAGCATACGTCACTGTCGCAATGGCAGACTCAACACCATCAGAAGAGACGCGCCAGAGAGCGGAGGTTGCAAAGCAGTACATCGAGAACATGTACTCGAATAAAAGTAAAGCGCTGAATGACAGACAACATAGGTGTGCTTCTATGCCCAGCTGCTTACTCTTCCGCTCAGGTGGGCAGGTTACCTGGAGAATTGTGTCCACGAGCAGGCGCAGTATCTCTATCATCCATTGCAACTTGAAGACCAAGGAAGTAGGCTGCTTCACCTGCAGGCGCGTGGCATTGGAGCAGCAGTTGGAGCGAATGAGCCTGACAGAAGAGGAGAAGCTGGAGCAGCGACAACGGCTTGCCCGAAAAGAGAAAGAGTACTCACGCCTTCAGCGGCATCAGATGACAGCTGATGACTTTGATAAGCTTGATATTGTGGGCAGAGGTGCCTTTGGAGAGGTTAGAATCGTGCGTGAGAAGGCCACAGGCAAGTTGTATGCCATGAAGAAACTGAAAAAATCTGATACAGTGC
The DNA here is from genome assembly GCA_032359135.1 of Ulvella scutata. Lineage (NCBI taxonomy): Eukaryota > Viridiplantae > Chlorophyta > Ulvophyceae > Ulvales > Ulvellaceae > Ulvella > Ulvella scutata. The sequence goes on from JAUMHD010000008.1 coordinate 483,831, forward strand.
GCAGAAACCAGGTGTGTGGGACAGCTGACCCCGTAATCTGTGCATCCATCCTCTGTCCAGCTGTCAGCTCTATAGAACTGGGGCTGTGCAGGTTGAACATGTCAAGGCTGAGCGAACAGCACTCTCAGTGGTTGACAGCCCGTACATCGTCACGCTATATTACAGCTTCCAGGACGATGATTTTCTCTATCTCATTATGGAGTATCTCCCTGGAGGCGATATCATGACTCTGTTGATCCGGAAGGACATCCTCTCCGAACATGAAACACGGTTTTACATCGCTGAAACCATCCTAGCGTTGGAGCAAATCCACTCCAAGGGGTACCTGCATAGGTGTGCTTCACTTCTCGTTTGAAAAAGAGGCAAAGCTCCCAGCTTCCTGCAAATCTGCTCCAGGGACAGGAACATGCGACCTACAGTTCTGTGAAGCATCTTCCTGTTCTGTTAAGTTCAATTGTATAGTTGCTTAGGATGTTCATCTGCTGATATCAGCTTCTTCGCATACAGGGACATCAAGCCGGACAATCTGCTTCTGGGAGAAGATGGGCATGTGAAGCTGTCAGATTTTGGCCTTTGCAAGGCTGTGAAACGTGAGGACATGCCTACTGTGCCAGAGGCAGAAGAGATGGGCACCCTGGAGGGTGATGCATCGGGGCAGCTGCGACCAGAGCAGCCCGGGGGTACCTGGTACCAAAATCGACGGAAGCTGGCGTTCTCGACGGTGGGAACGCCTGACTACATAGCACCTGAGGTGCTGCTTAAGAAGGGGTACGCACTGCCCCATCTGTTCTTGCCTTTCGCAACCCAGTCAAATTACGCCACAACTCCTTTGTTGAAGCATGGTGCATTGCCATCACCACAAAGAGAGGTTGAATGTGAGATCGCAGACACAGGGTGAGTGAATGAACGCATTATTCTATTGTCGCTGATGCTGTAGGTATGGCATGGAGTGTGACTGGTGGAGTGTGGGCGCCATCATGTTCGAGATGGTGGTGGGGTACCCGCCCTTCTACTCGGAAGACCCCATGTCCACATGCCGCAAGATAGTCAACTGGAAGAAGTTTCTCAAATTTCCAGAGAAACCTAGAATATCTCCAGAATCCAAAGACTTTATCTGCAGCTTGCTGTGTGATGTTGAGCACAGGTGCCACCCCGACTGCCACCTCCTCGGCTCTTGCATGGCGCTGCACATGTATGGGGCACTTGAACGGCACTCTGTGTGAATATATGACGCAGCCAACCCCACAGCTCAGCATACCCACAGCTTAGGCGGTGGGCGCAGCCATAGTAGCAAGACAAAGAAGAAATGCTGCAGTCTGCTTGCAGGCTTGGCACGAGGCATGGCGCTGCTGAGCTGAAGGCTCACGCCTTCTTCAAGGGGCTTGATTGGGAGCAGCTGGCATCAATGCAGGCGCCCAATGTTCCTGAGCTGGAGCACGAGCTGGATACTCGAAACTTTGAGAAGTTTGATGAAGATCCAGACGCGCCCAGCGGCTCCTCAGGTGGTAAGTGGAAGAAGCGGGCCGACCCAAACTTCATGAACTTCACTTACAAAAGCTTCCAAGCTGTTGGAAGAGATGAAGGTGCGCGTCTTTGCTCTGCAATTTTGCAGCAAGGGCTTGCTTGCTGAGGCTCCGTGTGGGGTTGGTGTGAAGCTGCTGTGGTTCGCAGGGTGGCAGATGGTTGGATCAGCGGTACATGCGATATATTCCGTCGAATGAGTTGCACCAGCATTAGCTATGGATCCTGTAATTATTGCTGTGACTCGAGTTGGGTCTGGATTGTGGCAGTGAAGAGACCTTGTCATTGACAACCATGTGTGGTGTGCAGCAAAGGGAGTTGTGACAATGCAAAAGAAGACTACCAAGCGACCAGGCTTCGCCTCCCTACAGGAATGTTTTGCTGAAATGCAGTAGTGAGGTATCAGCCCAGTGTAGTACCCATAGTAAATGCGATTCAGGTTGTTTGAGATACTGTCTTTCCCCTTTTGCTTCGTGTGAGAACTCTATGCGTGATACATCAGAGATATGTGTGCCGATGTAAGCTCCTCCAAATATGCAAAGCATGTAGTTTGCCGGTTTCGCTGCGCTGTTTCCCAACCACGAGGTCAAGAGGTGCTCCATGCAGTATGCGTGGCCACACACAAGTTGCTTACACGAACCTTCGCACCGCAGTGCCATGCTAGAAGCGGCCCCGGTTGCTCCTGCACCGAGCACCCATGTGACACTGTACACCACAATACTTGCTGCCCTCGTCATTTACAAGAAAAAGGACATTGAAAGAAAAAAACATGTCCACAAAAAATGCATGCAGAGAATTCCAGCCTGTAAGCAGCTCACAAGAAATAAACCCTAAGGACTGTGCAAGGCCCGGCCTCGCAAGCTGCAGTCAGTCTCAGCATCAGACATAGGCGTTGCCACCGCTCATCCACTGTGCCATAATCCTGCTTTGTACACAGATCAGATGTGATTTGGTGGGCAGGGCTTCTACGCAGCAGCGCGGCCGTCACGCAGGCACCTTCAGAGAACCATCTGCACAGCTGGGAGGGTCCACAGGGCCCTCGACCACTTCTATTGTGAAGTCTGCAGACATTCCGGTTACTGTGTACTGCAATACATGCATTGCTACACAACAGCGCCTACACCTTTGAAAGCGTTCAGACCCACCGTGAATCACATTGGCAGTTACTCCTTCATTGGTCATATGCATGTGTCACAGCTGTCTGTGTTGTGGAATCCTTGCTGCGGCTCTTGGGATGCTGTAGGCGTTCCAAGGGGCACATCAGTGAGTGGCTACAGGTGCACAGGGCGATGGTTATGCATGGATCTGCTTGGCTACACATGAGTGACAATCACACGAGCGTACCAAGAGCCTTTCGCGCATCACTGAGCATCCGTTCGATCTCATCCATTGGCTCATCCCCCCTGCATACCTGCCGCACTGCGTGACAACCTGCGTTGGTATAGCGTTGCAGCATCCATGCACATGGCTCATAAACCCTGCCCTTTGGCACAGAGCAACAGTTTGTAACCTTCACAATATATAGACTGATGCACACAAGTGCTGGCCCAACATCTTGTTCATGGTACAGCTTGTGTGTCGGCTTGCAGGCACAGGCGGCAGTCGTGTTGTAGTGCCTCTGCCCAAGTTACCATGCACTGCGTCGTACCCTCCGTCAGCCTCAAGGTGCTTGATTTCTCCAATATGTGTCTTCCGTTTCGATGCTGAACTTGAAGTGGGCGATGTAATCTTCTGAGCATGTTGCAGGAGTTGCTGCATGGGTGGACCCTTTGCTGGTGCCTCTGCGGGCATGCTTGGAATGTCACCCCCTACACACATGCAGCAGGTCATGAAGAAGTTTTGCACCAAGTGTATACAGGTTCAGAAGTTTGTCCTTGGGGTATGTCTGGTTTTTCCAGCACATGGTTGACTGCCGATGGCACTTGGAACCAAAAGAAAGAAGACCACACAGGAAAGCTCTGGTAGGACGACAGCAGAGGACCATCCAGTACATCATCAGCCTTGTGGGGTTTGCTTGCACAGTTTGCTTGCACAGTTTGCTTGCACAGTTTTCTTGCACAGTTTGCTTGCAAAGATGAGGGTCCGTTATGGGCAGCATATTCACCTGCTCCTTCAGGAGGCCTCCCATCTTCCATCTGTGCCACTTGCCGTGAGAGGTGGCTAGTACTGCCACTCAGCTCCTGGGTACTTTCATGCGTTTCTCCGCTGAATTGATCTTCTAAGGGTGGACTGACAAAGTAATTGAAATAGTTCGAGTCCTCCATGTCCACTGACATTCCAGGTGTGGGTGGCGCAGGTGTAGATGGCGCAGGCGGTTGTGAGCGTTGTGAATGCTCTGGATCCACAGGTGCACTGACAGATTGTGTTGCAACTGGCGTCTTTGGGGCCCGTGGCTTGTACCTGACCTTGCGCTTTCCAGCCATCTTGAAGGCGAACTGCTCTCCAGAGTCCTCAAGAGCTGCAACACGACTTACATAGTACTCTCTGTCCCGGGGCTCCCTTGTGGCCATGAATTGGGAGTAGACAGGTTGAAGTAGACTAGCTGGCTGCAGAGTCATTCCGGGTTGCTGCGGCGCATCATGAGCTGTGAAGGAACTGAAGTCGGTGTGTCGGTCCAGATCTGTGTGTTCTGTCATCGGCGTGCACTGGGATTCTCCCTGCTCTGCAATTGTCTCAAGGCTTTCAACATCATCGTCATAGTACTCATCTTCGTCTGCTTCTTCCACGTATTCAGCTTGTTGCTGCCCAACCTCATATTTTTCCTCACTTGTTCTGCACCACATTTGGAACCACTACGCATTGCAATGAACAACGTACAGGACCATACAATACTCTTTAGGCTGAACGACACTGTTTCAGCTGACAAAGCGTGTACAGTCGTGCCTCGGGCTATGAGTGAGAGCTTGCGCGCCCCGACGCAATTGCATGAGCTTTTGGGCGCACCCTTCACATTCAGGCGAAACCTTTCGCTCATTCTTATCAATTTTCTTTGATATGTTTTCAGTCTCCGAGTGCTCGTCGTCGGCTATTTGAGGGTGTGAGAAGCAGGAGATGATTCGGAGGAGCATGCTGCAACAAGGATACGGAAGCGTCTACATGGCTCAAATCATTCCATTTTCCCGAAATGTATCGCAGGTAGGTGATGCACGAGCCAAAAAGTCGAACTACCGAGCTGTGCTGAGTTCGATATCAGGTCGATAAACATCTGGTTGTAAGGTAGGCAGAGCATTCGTACGACAAGCCAGATGTAGAAGGACAGAATACTAGAGTAACTTTGCCTGTTGATATAGCTTCCTGGATGCACATGGAACCGCAGCAGACATGGCTCGCTTCCTCGTTCTGTCGATGTTCGCGATCGTCAAACGACCCCGTCAAACAACTAGAATGCAATTTCATCTGAACCAATGAAACACTGTTTGTGCTGTTCTGGCGAATCTCGTCATAACAGTCTTCCACAAGGGCATTCAGGTGCAAGCAAGAGATTGACACGCTTGGCGACATTCACGAGCTCTCACTTCAGCCTCAAAATGTACACCGTAAACCACCTCATGAAGTGGCTTGTGCAGTTTTACTGAAGGGTCCGGCAGGCCTTGAACCAGGATTCATACTTGGCAACTTGATGCTCAAGCGAACTTGAATATTTGAAAACAACGAATATACCACAATGGCTGCAATGTGCAAGATTCCGGCTTTCAACTGTACGAAACTGTTGTGGTGTGGGGGATAACAGTGCCACTTTTGTGTGAATTCATGTGACAACCACACTCTTTGAAGGTCCGATCTAGAAGTCTTGATGGAGGAATATAAAGACTTGTTTCTTCCTCCGATTCGATTCGTAAGAACGCCCACTCCTGGGAACTTGCAGCACCGCCAAGCTCTCACTTCTGGAGTCTGCGACACTTACATCGATAGTGGATTATGTGTCTCTGTCTCGGCGGTCTGACACCAAGCCTAATGTCTAATAATGATTCGAAAACATTCTCTGCGCAAAACAACAGGACCAGCCATGCACTATATTCACAGCCACGGCATGGGCCGCCAGTGTGGCTGCCAGCCACCAAGCGCAACACACTCAATCTAAATGTACACTACCTGGCAGACATAGTCATGCACTCTATGACTCAGCATACTCCAGAGTTTCTAGTCTGAAGTACGACGGCCTGGTCAAGGAAGGCTGCGGCTGTTGTGCTCGGTGGTCCTGCTCCTGCACCGCTTCAGAGCAGCATCCAGGCTTGCATGCTTGTGGCTGCAGGCATACTCGGCTGGCAGCCCAAGTTGCACTCTTGCCAGCCTGCTCCACCCCCATCCCCTCAATGATGCCGATCATGAAGGTGGTTGCAAACGTGTCTCCAGCACCGTTGGTGTCAACAGGTTGGATGGGGACCGCAGGGATGTGTAGGGTTTCATGGCGATGCTGGTGAATGCTGACCCCCTTGCCACCACGGGTGACGATGAGGGACTTGACCTGAGACACGACCTCTTCTCTTTCAGCTGTGGGCCAAATGTCTGTCTCGACATCTGACAGAAAGAGGTGAACGTCTGGCGAGAGGGAAGCCTTGAGCTCGTCTGATGGGGACTGCAGATGTTGCACTGCACCCCGTGGACCCAGTTCTCGCTGATGACCTTGGGCCATTACTCCAACATGCTGCAGACGGCCCATTGCTCGCCACACCCACTCGTCAGGTTTCGTGAACGAAGCAACATCTACATCATCTTTAACTAGTGGTCCCAGCAACACCATGCGGGCCATCCGGCAGTTCCAAGGGACATGAGCTGCTGACAGCTTCACGTCCGGCTTTGCCGTAACTCGAAGCTGCCTCTGATTCCCAAACCATGTGTAGGTGTGCTCAAATGTGAGTGTCTTTTCTGATGGCAGAACATACAGGTCAAGGCCATCCAAGTAAGACAGATCCTCGCCACTGGCAACAGCAGTAACTAGACACGACCGCTTCTTTAAACCGGCAGCAATCGTGGCAGCATACGTAACTGAACCTGCATATCATTCTTGTACGATCTGGCTCTATCGCACTGTGCTCACACTGACAAAGAACTGCTGCAAGTACGTCGCTCGCACCTCCCGGACGAGTTGAGGGGCCTGCACCGCCCCCGTGATGAAGTACATCTACGGTGATATTCCCTACTAGGAGAATATCGGGTCTGAGCTGCTCAAATACCGCATATGAGAGCAACGCTGCTGATACCAGAAGCACCAACACTCTGAAGCAGGAGAGAACCATCTTCACTGCCTCTGCGCAACATACCGCTGCGTAAGTACAATACAATGCTGTTGGGTGCGGCCGATTGAATCATAGAACCAACTATCTCGTTGGTCTGCGTGTTGGCTGACGACATCACAGGCACAATAAGTTGAGACATGTGGCGTACCCAGGGGGGCACCTGGGAGAGATGCAGCAATACAAATCCCTTGGCGCTTACTCTCTAAAGTACTACATGGACCATGGGCATACAAGACAGATGTGATCTGCGACCCTGGATACTGTGAATCCTTGCGATATGCACCAAGGACAGCCCGTTTCACGCACTCACAGGCCAACCATCTGCAATAAAAATCTAGGCCTTGTGCTCTGTGAACTCCCACGGCGTTACTAGTAGTGTAGGCAGGGCCTCAGTCGCTGTGAACGGACAACGCCGTTCAACGATGTTTCAGTCTGTGTTGCGTCATGTGAAAGCATGCACGCACGCCACAAATAGCGCAACGCGAAACCATCTCATCTCATGTTATCACAACAGATTTGTCTCACATAATCTGTTGGTAAAGCATGTGCGGAGGATACTGCAACAAGAGTCCTGCTCATTCTTCTTCGCACACAACAGTGCTGTACAACAACAGGCGGACGTAGTAACACAAAAACTCTACATGTCAAAAGCAAAACTCTGCTATGTGCAGCTGGCAGCAGCCTTCCTTCCATCCCCAGGTGTCGCAAGTTTACTACATGTAAAACGTGTTCCAAACAAGCAATAACTGGGAATCACGACATAGCCTCTTCTTCAAGGGGGTTTGTTTTTCAAATGTCAGTCAGTTCTAAATCGTTTCCGTGCATCAAATGTATGATCATGTCTTCTGCGTGCCCGAACCGCAAGACACCTGTGCTAAGAATCCCAATGTAATCACAGTTTCGCAAGCAGCCTCTATCATGAGTTACCCGCACGGTCGTCACACCCTGCAACCTCCTATCTATGACAGATTCCACAACAGACCTGCCTGTTGGTGACAGGTGAGCGCTGATCTCATCCAAGCACATCACGCTGGGCTGCTGCAGCAGAGCACGAGCCAGGCACAGAAGCTGTTGCTGCGCCGACGACAAACTCACTGCATCACCCCCCAGTTGCAAGCCCAACACTAGGTGCTGCGCTTTGATGTTCTCTATCGCTAATGCACCATGGCCTTGTGTTGGGGGAGCTCCTCCGGCAGGGTGCTCCGCAGCTAGCAGAGGCGCAGTTAGTGCTTCAGCATCATCATCGCCACAGCCATCACGCTGTGGGAGGGGCGCTGTGAGCTGCTCTGCTGGTTGAGTGGTTAGGCACAGCAGCACGTCGAGCAGGCCAACATCCCGTAGCACCTCCACCAGGCTGTCTGCGGTGTGCTGCTGGAAAGGGTCCAGGTTCAGAGCGATGCTTCCCCGCAGCAGCACCGGCTTCTGAGGCACCACTGCAATCACCTGCCGCAGCTGCCTGCAACCAACCGCTCCAGTTGCACTGTTTCTTACAGCAGTCTTGCGTAGGAAGCGTGGCATCAGAGGTGGCTTGTAGATGAGCATAAATTCGTAACCGTCAGCACTGTGGATGCAAATAGGCACCACTGCTCGCCACTGGTGCGGGTGGTGGTGCGGACAAGAACAGGCGCACTACGCATTACAAGAGATCAGCACCTTGCAGATAACGCAGCAGTATCCAGCTGCCCCACGCTGATGGATCCTTTTTGAATGGTGCTCAGTCGGAACAGAGCGTTCAGCAGGCTGCTCTTGCCGGCACCGGTGCGCCCGCACACCCCCACTCGCTTGCCTGCCGGTAGGTCGAATGACACCTGGTCCAGTGCCGGCACTCTGCGGCCTGGATATGTCAAGGTCACGTTCCGGAAAGACAACGTGGCCTCTCCAGGGCTAGTTTGCGCCTGGCCTGCACCACCCTGCCACTCTGTCATTGCTGTCTATGGGTCCGTTGCATCGCGAGCGGCCATGCAAGAGCTGCACCTGCACCACCACACATCACCCAGCTTGCGGATGCTGCGTGGCAGCGGCCGCCTATGTGAGCCTTGAGAACCACAGTTTGTCAACACAGGTACATCTGAGGGGGAAGGGGGGGTGGGGGGGGGGGGGCGCACTGGCGCTGATGTCATCAAGGCTGCCATCATCCTGTGCAGCGGGTATGTTGATGAACTGGAGCGTCCTCTCTACGGACACCATGTCCTGCTCCACCTTTGCAGACGCAGTGAGCAGGCTGCTCAGCAGAGACACCATGGGCAGCGCATACGCCAGCCCCAGCCCGGTCATCAGCACTACCCATGTATGCACACCCACAGCCCCTGCACTTTAGTAACAGAGTGAACTTCAGCTGTGCGGAAAAACTCTAGAGGCTCATAGGTGAGGCTGGCAACCAGCGTGCTAGCTGGTGACGGACATGAACAGCGGGATACTGTTGAGTTCAGAGGCTGAGGCATGCTGACATGAACAGAGCTGCAGCTGGCGGTGACTGCAAGCATCACGAACAACCATCGTGGGCAGAGGGCGCAGGTACCTGCTGCTGCAAGCATGTGGAAGGCCACTGCTGAGAAGGCCAGGCCACCGACCAGGAGGGCTGAGCACAGCTGCAGCCTGACTGACAGCCAGGCGTCCAGGGCAGTGTTTGCCATGCGTGCGGCCATGTTGGTGGACACCGCCTCACACATCCTGCACGTATTCCAGGCATCAGCACCAGGAGAGCAAGAGCATGTGGTTGCAGAAGCTGCGCTTCAGGTCGGGGGGGTGCACACCGAGCCTCAATGTGTGGCACCAAGTCCAAGGAGCGGATGACATGCGCGCCTGCCACACCCTGCAGTAGCACTGCTCTGTCGCACTTGCATCACCATCAACGTCAACAATTAAGATACACACGCATGCAGTCTCATACATCGGTGGATCTTGCAGCCCTGCCCCGCCCTTTTCCCCAACACACCCATCCACTCGGAATGGCGTTGAGACATCATGTCTGTGAGCTAAATGCATGAGGAAGGGAGTAGGCCGACAGAGCAGCCGTCGAAACCAAGAAACGCACATACAGAGACATACACCCAAACACATGCAGCTGCGGCGAGGCTGAATTGTAATTGATTGATGCATGCAACACCAACATGAAGAGTGAGGGGACGCATGCCTCAGAAAAGAACTGGTGCACGGGACCTATGGACGTGCTCTCAAGCCGCCTGAGCTCTCGGGCGCCAACTCTGCATGACACATCGTTTTTCTGCACACATGACGTAGATGCACGTCTGCAGGCAAAACCACAAGCGACTTGTGCAGCATCGCAACACCCGTTTTCAGGCAGGGCTTGCTCACCTGTACAGTGCTTGAATGTGAAGGTAGAATGCAGCCAGGGGAGCTAGCAGCAGGAGCAGAGCAGGCTGGGAGGCAAGCATGACGGCGAGCGCCGCACAAAAGCCTGCAGCGGACGCAAGCAGAATGTTGGCGATGAAGGGCAGGCTGTCATCAATGGTGTCCGCATCGCTGGACAGCCGCGCGTAGAGGCGGCCGTGCGGCACGCGCGACAGAAGCGACAGATCAGCCTTCAGGATGCTGGTCACCAGCTGCTGATGCAGGCCCTTTGCAGCCCTGAGACCTGCCGAAGCATACAGAAACGCTCGCGCGCATGTTGCAGCAATCAGGCCCCCAGTGAGCAGAGCCAGTCCTACAAGGAACTGCTTTGCGGAGCCCTCTTCCCACTGCTGTGATGTGGTGTAGCGGTGCATGGCAGCGTGCGGCATGCTGAGGTCATCTGGGGTTGCCGATGCCCGCAGCATGTGCTCAGAGCTCGACCACAGCGTCACATAGACCTGCAGATGTGCATCGCTTGAAGAGACCAGAAAGGCTGTTTCTGATTCTCTGTCATATGTGAACACAGCATCCACGTAGCATGCATAGGAGGCACCGCACGTCACTGAGGGTCTTCAGCGCCTGCATGACAACCAGAGCGGAGAGGGTGATGGCCACAAGTGGCCACCCGGCCGCTGACAGGTAGCTGCAGTACACGCCTGCACAGCACCAGCCTTGCAGCACCACCACGCCTTGCAATGCACACATCAGTACAGGCATCTGTGCAGAAGCAACTTAAGTTCAGCACACGAGGGGGGGGGTGCGCACGGAGCTTCACGTGCCCGCGCTCGCTAGTTTCCTCGGCATCGGGCGCCTCGCAGTCAAAGAAGGCCTGCAGTGCAAGCCTGCTGTCGCTCTGGTGCAGAGAGCTTGGCCCACACACTCCCTCCTGTCTTGATGCAGCGTCCAGACCATTGATCAAGCGTGGGGTGTTGCTGTCGCCGGCTCGGGTAGACAGCGGCAAGTCGCTTGCGCTGCCTGACCGTGGTGGCTTGACGTTCCCCCACGCCTGGGGGAATCCCATGAAAGGCTGGCTGGCATTGGCCCAGTTGTTGACTCTGGTTGGGGACCCTGTGCCACCCAGGCTGATGGTGTCTGATGTGCTGGTGCGCCTGTGGTGGTTCCAGACGGTGTCCCCTTCTGAGGCGTGTGTGGGCCATGCTCCTGACGCTCGCCGGTGGTGTGCATGAGCAGGGCTGACGTTGCTGGATGCTACACCTGCGGGACTAGGCAGATTGGCAAAAGGCTGGTCCAGGTTGGTAGAAGGGTACTGCAGAGACGGCGTCACTTGGAACGACGAAAAGAAGCCATAGTTTCCAGCAGAGGACTCCCGATGCGCGGCCTCAAGCAAGTTGCTGGCTTCTACGTTCTGCAGCCAGGCGTGTGCGTTGCCAGGTAGCTGTGTAGAGAAGGGGCCTTCAACCGGCTGCTCCCGGGGGCTCAGAAACTGTACCCCAGAGGATCCACTGCTGCTTCTGCCGCAGGACTCTGCGGCCGCCTTGCCGAGGCTGGCGTTGGGATTCACAGTGCCTACATTTCCCACCACCGAGAGTGCGTCTGTGCTGTCGCCTTCCAGTGACCGGCGGCCACGTGCTTGCAGCAGCTTGCCGCACGCAGCCCACAGATCATCCAGACGTCTGCGATGAGGTGCTTGCAGATTGTCTTTGTCTCCTCCTGGAGACAGTGTGCCTCGCTTGTGGGCTGCAGTGCTGGAGCTGCCTCCGCACTGTGTCTGTGCAGGGCTGGGGTGCCATGCGGGCCGCTGCATGACAGTGCCGTGCCGCCCCGGCTGCCCCACCACCGACGCAATCTTGCCATCCTCTAACTGGAGAACAAAGTCTCCGGAATCCACAACGGATTGTTTCTGGGTGGCGAAGACAATTGTGCTGTTGGAGGTGAGGGGGCTGAAGAGGATTGAGCGTAGAACAGAGGCCGCGACGTGGTCGTCCAGCGGCGAGAGCACGGAATCAAGCAGGTACACATCTGCGGCGCCATACAGTGTACGAGCAAGAGATATTCTGGCCTGCTGCCCCCCAGACAGGTTGTCTCCACAGTCGGAGATAAGGGTGAAGTCCCCATTTGGCATTGCGCGAATGTCTGGGAGTAGCTCACATGCATCCAGGACCTGCACAGCACATCGCCCACTCCCCGAGGGAAAGTACTTCAAGTGTTGAAAGTGTAGCGTGCAGGTTGTGTCTGCAAGAGGGAGCAGGTGTCATGGGGTGTGCGCTGCGCACCGCTTCGTATCTGCGCTCAAGCATGGTCCGGCCCATCACGATGTTTGCTTGGATAGTGTCAGCAATCAACCAAGGTTGCTGGGGCACCAGCGCGACACTGCCACAGACGTCAAACGAGCCACCAACATGTGCCATGTCGCCGAGCATGGCAGATAGTAGGCTGCTCTTGCCACTGCCGCTGCCGCCTGTCAACACAAAGCAGGTGCCCTGCAAGCACTCCTGTCGACACAATCAATCACAATTGCCAAACAAGAGGGCACCATTTACATTGTGTTGTTGGAGCGTGGAACGTGCACGCATCACATTGCAGGCTGCTCCTGTGCCAGCTTCTCACATACGCAGCATGATCAAGAGCGGGGAGCGATGGTGCACTGGAGGGCATGCATGCAATTTAGCTGCAGGATGCCTGGAAACAGCGGGCAGGTAGGGCACCTTGGGAATGGAGAACGACAAGTTGCACAGTGTGCAGCTGCGAGCGCCTCCGGCAGCGACACCCTGCTCAGGGGCTCCATGAGAAGCTGCTGCGCTCCATGAGAAGCTGGCACTGCGCATCTGCACTGCTGTATCAACAGACGCATGCTTGGTCTCCTTCAAGACTGTGCCACCGTCACCACAAACCACCGCGTCAGGTTCTGTCAACCCGGCGCCCTTCTTGTCTCTCACTGTGCTGGTGGCATCAGTGGTGCATTCAGCACCCACACCAGGCCATGGCAGGAGGGCGGTGTCTACACATGTGGCTACGCGTCTTCGGTGACCTGCAACGCCCCCCGCGCCAGTTGGATTGCTGCCGTCCTCGTCACTCTGCGAACCAAGGAACTTCGCCAGGCGGTCGGCGGACACCCACGCCTCGATCACCCCATTCAGTACCCATGGTAGACTGTTGAGAGGGTGGATAATGATACCAAACAATGAAAGGCACACGATGACCGTGGCAGGAGATAGGGGCTGTCCGAACCACGCCATCAGGCCGAACGTGGAGGCAGCAAAAACGCTGGCTGTCAAGGCCCATGTGCACACGCAGACGGCATCCACATATTTCCGTACAGCAAGCTCTTTCAGCTCAAGGTTGCGGTGATGAAACACCTGCACGCATCCTTGTAACTCAATGGCCCCGCAGACGGAGACATGCATGAGCGTACAGCACGCAGCGATGAAAGAGGCAACAAAGACGAGCAGGCACAGACGTACAGCACCTGCTGCTGTATGTGTTGCTGCCATCCAAGCATGAACAAAGAGCGCAGGTTCGACAAGAGAGTGGTCATGACATCCAGCCGCGCATCCTTGTGGCCCATAAGCCTCTGGGAGGCGGTGCTGATGGTGGAGGTCAGCAGGCGGTTGACAGGAATCAGCGCCACCACCAGCAGTAGGCCCGCCACAAACGCCGCCCGCACCTGCCACCACAGCACCACCAGCGCAGCAATGAGCTGCAGAGGTAATGAGACAAGAGCATGTGTGCTTACAAAGACGTCTGGAACCTGGCGGGCGTCAACAGCTACAAGTGTCTGCAGGTGGCCTGCACACAGGGCTCCTTCGCTGTAGCATGGCCCGTCATGAACATGGAAATGCTGGGGTTCGGCCTCAGGCGTGCAGTAGATGCCTCTGTGCAAGCCCCAGCGCTCCACCCCTACCGCACCCTCCCACACGGCATGGGGAACTGCCTTGTCCCCTCTGGTGCAGTACAGGTGTAGGCATTGAACACTGGACGGTACGTACATAATACCCAGTTGTCTAGCATGTGGGATGCTCTAGAGACGGGCTTCTCTCCGCGGAGCCACCGGGCTGTCCCCCGTCACCCAGGCATACCTACCCGCCAGCGACCATATATTACTGGAATACTGACATCCCACACATGATAATTGGCATCTAGTTGTCAATTCTTTATGTACATCTCAGTGGTACAGCAGGCAGGCAGGTTGCTGCTGGGTACGGTATGCAAGAGCGGCATAAGGCCAGAGCCATATTGATGTAGGGAGTTGATACCTGCTGTGAACTGCTGGCGCACGAACGCTGGCTTGCGCAGGTACGAAGCTAGCGGCGCTTGCATGAGGGTGCCCGCCGCCCGAATGGAAATCCTGTTGATGTGATAGGAGTACTGCGCATCCAAGACTGCCTTCAGCAACGCCACCACGAACAGCACGCCCGCCAGGAAGATGCTCCACTGCACATGCCCTCCAGTTTGCCTTGAATCCCACAGCATTGCAAACGTGTGCGCGATCGCGCTGTTGTGTACCTCTTCAGCAGCTTCCTGTGCAGGTGGAGAGGGTGCAGAAGAGATGCAGTGGACCAGCTGCCCTAGAATCAACGGTGCAGCAAAGTTCAATGCATCTGTAAACAGTTTGAGGAGCAGTAGCAGCATGTAGGGCCGTGAGGTCATGAGGGTTCGCAGAAGCTTCTTGCCAGACGTCCCTGCTGACCACGCTGGATTGGCTCTCGTCTGGTTCCTGTACAAGTACGGTCAGAATACGACATCCCGCAAGTACAGGGCGTCTTGTAAATCGGGCCTGGCAGGAACACCACTGTCCAAGTGAAGTTTCACCAGTCGGTGTTTGCCTGGCTGAGCATGCAGAAACACGGCACTAATTGTACATGGCAAACCAGCGAAAGAGCTCTGAACACATCTAAGCATATATTGAAAATGCGGCAGACAGGTTGGCGTACCATAGCTTCCTCGGTTGCATGTCATCAGCCAGCAAGCCTGACATGTCACAAAAGCGCAGGGCATTCTGTCGTGCACTCTTCACCAGAACCATTACCCAATTGAAAGTGCAGGAATTGGGCACTTCCCTCATACTGTGTGTTTGCCTGGTCAACTATGGACAACAATACTGAGTGAAATCACCTGAATAGGTGAGACATCTCCTGAGGAGGCAACATGAGGTTGCAACCCATTGTGCGTAGCTCTCCCGGCTGAATTGAACAGCATATCTGCACAGAATTATGCAAGTGACAGTGTGGGTAACATGATGGTCCTTACGGTCTCTGCCAGACTGCATGGCACAGAGATCCCCTGGCACCCTCACGCAAGCTCTCGTCACAACCATGGCACCAACTTGTGATGCTCTTCATACTTGAGTTAATGACGCAGAAGGCAGCAGCGAATCCGGGCAAAGACCCAGCAGAGTGAACATAACTCACCTGTGGAAGAGGATGCCGTGGATGAGAGAACGTGCAGCGTAAACAAAACAGCGGAGGAGGGAATACGGAATTTGAAGGTGAGTTTTGCTCCCTTCTAGTGGGATTTCGACATGAGTTGGATCTGCAGGTATGAACGCAGCCCGACACTTTCCCCCAGCGTTTCAACGGTGCCAGCCATGCGCCCCAAAAGGATTGAACTTCCTGGTCATTCAAAGCGATCCATATGCAACTGGTTGCTGAGATGTCTTCACAACATCACGTTGCACCACACCCCAGATATGTATATCGGTCCCATTACAGAATCGGAAGGTTTGTGTACAGTATGACTAAGGCTTTGCTCCTTGCTCTCTCCTACGTCCCAACTTCATCAGAAAGGCCCGTAACTGTCACACGCTACCCATGTTTCGCAGTGAGCAATCTGCGCAGCCTAGAAACGACTGGGATGTCGTTCTTTTCGCCCTCACTACCGCCCCGAACTTCGGCAGAGAAAAATATTGCTGACTCGCTGACAGAACAAACCAAATCATCAGATCGCATCGCACTTACTTTCGGACGCTGCAGTACGGGCTGTGTGTCTGGTGAATGAGGCACCATCGCTGCACACGCGGCCAAACCGCCAATACCAGGCTTTGCCAGAACAGGTGGCCGCGTCATCGATGACCCATCCACAACACCACAGCCTCTCGTACTTCCGCCGTGTAATGCAGCCGACCCCGGCGTGACCCCTCGGTCCTCATTCTCTAATTGCAGCCTGGATAGGGACATTTCGGCCGCCACAATGCTCCTCACCCCAACAGCCCGCTCCTGGTCTCTGGACGCCTGCTGCTGGAGACGACGCCATGTCACAGACGGCGGGGCCTGCTGCGAGCAGGCCTGAACCAGCATCAGTCTGTCCGCCTGCTCTTGAGCCTGAGCAGCTGCTTGCTCCTCAGCCTCAGTGAGGGCAAGGTGTTCACGATACCTCTTGCGCAGTTGCCGCGTGAACTGCATGTTAGCGAGGTAGTCCTCCTCTGCAGCTGCCCACGACCTCCGCTCCCTCTCCTCAAGTTTCTGGCCTGCTCTGCAAAAAGAGACATGTGGAACAGGCGGCACAGCCACGCGCATGTATCTCTGTCAATGACTCAAGTACATGACAAGCACCAGACACATGCATAACAGCCGCACAAACAAAATTTTTACTAATCGGGAACCACGCCATACCCAAGAAGGGCTTCGGCCTCAACACCCCCGAAGGGGTGGGAGAGGAACATACACCCCCGGGCCGCACGGGACCATAAAGGCAAACACACAGGCTGCAGAGAACGCAGCACAATGTTGCAGGCAAACACAGGGTCGCCAATAGGCACCGCATCGTCAGCAACAACAGCACCAACAAGGAGCATATATGCGGCAATAACAGAGTACACCGCAGCACAGACACCAGCCTCACAGTCCCGCAGGAACACAGACGGATGAACCCAAGGGACATAATATGCGTTCACAGAGACAGGATGAAAGCAATTCGCATAACATGCTGCAAGGAGAGCAGTCCGCGCATGCCCTTCAGGGGGAACCAGTCGAAGTCATCCAGAGGTCATTCGGGTCAGGGCACCCCACTGGGGGAGCTTTACAACTAAACAGACAGTGCTGCTCACAACGCCGTGCCAACGCAGTAAACCCCATAGCGCAACTAGTAGGTGCGCTACTGAAATCCTGAAAGATGATGAACCTTGGAAGCAATAAGATGCATGGCATTACACAATCAGTCACAGGTCCTATGCACAGCTGGCAGGCACACCTGCAGAAGGCCTCGTCTTCCCGTCGAAGCTTGTCCAAGCGAGCTGCCTCCTGAGCATGCCGCCTCTTCGCTTCTGCTTCTGCTGCTGCAGCCTGCTGTGCTGTAAGCTTGGCAGCCGCCTGCATTGCTGCTTCACGCTCATCAGCCGCCTTACGTGCCGCTGCAGCTGCTGCTGCAGCCTGCTTGGCTGCCTGCTCCGCAGCAGCCTCCTTCTCAGCTGCAACACTCTCCTGGTGCGCTTGATCGGCTGAATCATTCTCCACTACTGGCTGCTGAGCAGCTTGGGGCTCCACAACAAGGGGCTGTGCGGCCTGCTTGGAAGCCTGATGCTCTGCAGCTGCTCGAGCTAGGTCTGGTTCCGCCACTGGAATAGCAGGTCGCACTCGCCCTACCTCACCAAGCCACGGTGGACTCTGCTGCGGGGAAGGGGTTTCTGCCAGCTGAGGGGACGAGGCCTGCTGCCGCTGAGGTGAAGGGAAAGTGAACATGGGGGCGATTGGTGATCCTCTTGTGTTGGGAGCCGCTGCCCCGTCACTGCTCAAGGCTGATGTGATGATGTTTGAAGTGCTACAACCTGCACTACAGCTATTTTTGTCGTACTCTCAACACCGCTGTCAGCTGCAAGGTGAGAGAGAGACTCATGGGATGAATTGCTGGAATCCTACAGGAACAGCTGAGTGCCCTTAAACACACAGAAAGGACAGGAGACAAAAGCACACCATTGCGTTTTCTCAGGATGCGTTCGGATACGAGCTGTGCCTTACCACGAGGCCGCGGATTGGCTGGAAGCAGCACTGATGCCCCATCCTCACTGAGGTGCACCTCTTCATCGTCCCGCATGGTCAGCCATGCCCGAACTTGCGCGACACTGTCCATCAGCATCATATCTTTCAGCTGAGACAACAAGGCGCCCTTAAGCTTAAATGCTTGCGTCATTGCTGCTATCCGCGATTCCCTGGCCTCCTGCAATGAAAAAGTGGTCCAACATGTGCACCCGACCGCTGCTCACAGCAGTCTGGAGTTGCCTTCAGCACAATTGAGAGTCCACAAAATATCTTCTGAACCCCACAAGTACAGTGGGACACAAGAACTACCATAGTGGCCAATAGTGCAGGGAATGTCTGTCGCGATGGCGCGTTCGCTTGAAGTTAGCGGATACTGTGTAAAAAAAGTTCTTAACAAGGCAACTGTGTAGCAGAGAGCTGTACCTCAAGGAACAGCATGTGCAAGAAGCATGCTTGAATGTACGTAGCAGACTGGAGAAGTTTAACAAACTGAATGTAGTTCCGCTGCTGAACCGAATCCACTGCAGCCAAGGCCCAACGAACACCCGGGGCCTGCAAGATATCATCTGGTGTGCTCAGAAGTAAAACTGCAAGCCCATCCCGTTTTGCAGTCTGCAGGTCTTGCTCTGCCTGTATGCACAGCACAAGCTGTTGTTCTGCAGATCAACATGCACTTGGCCACATGAGCGCTGACTCAGCGTACATAGGCGTACCGTGCCGGTGGAATTGCAGGTTAAAAGCACACACCTTGAACAGGATCAAATAGCAGGTGAATTCTGCCTCTGTGGACAGCTTGTGTCCAACCTTCCTATGCTCTGTGTACAGTGCCTTAAGACTCACGAACATCTTGGCTAGTTCCTTTCTGTCCATAATTAAGGCCGCAGAGTAGTCCCTATCTACACATATCCACAAACTTTATGACAGCAACAGCACGGACAGCAGCCAACTGCTCTGTACAGGCTCTCAGGGGATCCAAAAGATGCAATATACAAGGTTGGGAGTACCTTGGCACATTTCATGCGCTTTGATTGCCGTCAATCGAATCATAGGCTCCAATAGCTTCGCTGTCAGCACGCTTCTGATGCGCTGAAACTCCAGCTCTTGCCGTATGGCACGGAATCTGTCATGAATATAGGAGCTGAGTTCTGAAGTCATCACATCTTCCCTGCAAGTGATGCATACTTGTTGGTGCAAATCTGGACCAGAGCTGTCGTGCTGCGCTTGACTGCTCGACTGGACAGAGGATACAGGGCATCACCTGGCAGTATCCACTAGTCCAACTAACTGCTGCATCGCCTTGCAAATTGCTTGCTTTGTCCGTATGTGCTGTGGACTGTTGTTACCAACTTCATCACTCACCGTGCGCTGGAATGGCTTGCTTCGAACACCAAGAGCCTTCTCTACACGATGCGCATCACGGTCGATACAAGAGGGGTATGTCTCCTCACACGTCCCGTACAGGTACTGTTCACCTGTGCCGGGAGGATTCTGCGATGTGATCTGCACACAGAAATGAGCTTGTTGGCATGTGCATGTATTCTGTTGACTCGCACGTAAGAGCAGTATCTGTACCAGATGCTCCCAGTCATACTGTTCTTGGACAACACTGAAGTTGAAGGCCCTGCCTCGGAGAACCATAGTGGCCTGCAAGCGAGGTGTTCGGCGAGGGAAAGCACGCCCAAACCACACACGTCTCCAGCGCTTCAGGTGCGGTACTCGAAGCGAACGATACAGATACTGGTATTAATGAATTCCTTCAGCAACGGTTCAGGAGTGTTATTATCTGCTCAGTGTCCTCAACAAACAAAGGTTGTTGCTTGTCTGCTGCGCATCGTGCTCTGTAGACTGGCCCTAGTGAATTGCAAAGTTGATCACTATGTGATTTCACAGAACCTTCCTGTGTCTGCATGCAGCCTACCGTTCGGACTCACGGGTGTTTCATGATTGTGACGAGAATTTCGCATAGAAAACACACGTCATGTGCTATGGAGCATGTTTCTTAGTTGCTTGGCAACTATACCAGAGCAAGCATCGCATATACTCTACGGTTATTGCTGAGATTTTTGCAAGGTCATGGTCCTGTTCTAGCCCCCAACACCTTGTCTCTTCTAGCGTCGGACCGCCAACGCTTACTTATACGCATGACGGTTCAAGTGAAAACACGTGCTACGTGCGTTGTAGTGATGCTCTGATGAGGCGCTGCTTCGCTGGAAGCACCAGTTTCGAGGCGCCTGAATTCACCGGCACACGACTGTGGTGAATTCAAGGCCAGAGACTGTGCAGTAGTCACGTTCAAGAATTTTAGTCACAAAGTCGTCTGTGTGGAGGAGTTTACGCAGCAACAGACATGGATGATCAGAGCCTGGATGACTCGAGTAGAAGGCGAGGTCTGTTCGCGAAGATAGCACATGCTTCCGAATTGATCAAGTCCACAGCTGCTGGTGCATCAGAGGTACTTGTGGACAAGGACCTGAGAAGGCAAGCCACTGACTCGCGCTCTCTTCACCTGACTTGACTTGTCCCATCACCGTTGCTGCCATACAGGTGCATGTTGCATTCCAGTTATACATCACAGACCGCTAACACTTTGAAATCGTGCAGGAGAGCTGGGAATAAACTTGTTACAACGATACAGGGAAGCATTCAAGGCATGTTCTCACCACCGAGTCTGTCACACAACTTCCACCTGCTGCAAAAGCGACTACAGAATAAAACCTGAGAAACTAAGCCCACTGACGTGGTGCAGAAATTGGGACTAGAGCTGATGCTGTGCGACGGAATGTGATTCAGAATGTGGGTGTCAGCCTCTCACACGGGCGCATTGGTGCACAAGTACGTGTCTCCAACTCAACGAAACTACCAAGTCCGATACATTGCACGTTCGTATCGTCAGCACGACTTGTTGGGAGCCCGCTTGTTGGCAGGCTCCAGTACCCCTTGATATTCCCCCATGATTACTGTGGGAGTTACCGGCGAATGAGAACAATGCCTGAGCGGTGCTGCAGGGTGTCCTAGAGCGTGTGCAAACACAACTTCATCAACAACGGCTCAAGAGGGCATTGTCGCAGACCCGAGGACAACATGTCGACATCCAGATCGGTTTCAATGTTTACCTAGATGTGCCTCAGGAGATGCGCTCCCGACTGTGGCTGGTCATCCTGCTAGAGCCATCCCTGGCAGTCCCGTTCCAGGTGTGAAGCATCCCCATACCTGTATGATACATATGAATTGAACGCCAATAGTTGTTATTCGCCGGTGCTATATCGTGGTCGTTGGGGGGTGCTAAGGAAGGAAGCAATGCACACACAATCAGGAAGCAACATTAATGCGCACAAATGTGCAAAGGAGGCGTGTGTCGTACAGGAGCTAGGACGCTTCCCAGACCTTGGTTCGTTTGATATGGAGTCAGTGCCTGCGTATGGCAGCCCAGACCATGCTCCAAGCAGCAGTGAGTGGCAAGGCGACGGCAGCATGCATTCTGGGACTTCAAACCGTCAGGCCAGCTCCAAGCCTGAGGTAGCTCCCTTTGTTACACAGCCCAAAAAGCCAGCAAGGATGATCTCTGATGAGATTGCACAGGTGGATGATACTCGTGCCAGTGGGTATGCAGAGGAGCCTGTGGCCGAACATGTGGAGGGCGGAGTGAGTGATGCAGGGTCTGGGGGTGAAGAGCAGCCTGCAGCATGCAGCAAGCTGGAGGCATCCCATGAAGACCACATTGCACACCTCAGTGATGCAGACTCACAAGATGGTGCAGCAGCGAACGGGGAGCAGCTGGGGGCTAGCAGCGCTATGCTTCGGGGTGGGGAATCTCTCAGCAGCATTATGACAGCAGGTGCGCTGCTGCTACCATGCACTGCTTGCTGTGGTTGCTGCCTGCTTCGCCCATACTACAATCTTCTATTCATGTCGAGGGCCAGCATATGGTTGCTGTCAACGCATGGTGCCTGCTTACCACTCATGCTTTCATTTTCTTGTTTGCACAACTCAGTTTGGTAGCTTTTTCACCACACTAGAGTTCTGCTGTAGAGGGGCAAGCTGCAGCGAAGAAGAGAGCCAGTGAGGATGAGTGGGAGGTGGTGGAAAAGGCAGAGACGCTGGCGGACAGCAGCTACGTGGGGCCCGCAACATTCGCAGACAGCGTTGGTAGCCAAGCTGCATATCCTGCTGCAGGCAGTGCTGCTGCCGCAGGTGAGGAGCAGCGACCCACAGACGCTGCAGGTGTGTTTGTGTTCCCTGCAGTTCTTTGCTTGCACGTGCTGCCCTTGTTCTTGGGTGATAGCGTTAACTCGCATGATGTATCTGGCTTTGAGCTAGCGCACTACGATGTCACTGCTAGGGTTTGCTTCTCCTGTCATCTCTTGCGGGGGCGGGTGTGGCGCACTGCTGGTGACAATGCAGGCATGCATGACGCCCCAAAGAAGGCGACTCCAGTGGGCAGGAAGCTGGACGATGCCCACCGCAGGCGACTAGAAAGTCAAGAGGCGACAGCACTCAAGATGAGGGTGTCGGAGGACCGCATCAAGACTGCCATCATCGCTTGCAAGTGGCCCGTAGTGGTGCGGCTCACAGTTGACTTTCTGCCACCACATCACGGGCAGGCTCTGCACTGGGGCTGAGAGCGGCTGCCCGGCAGCTTGCACACACAAATTGGGCAGAAACCACATGCTCCTACTTGCCTGTGCATGTGTACTTTGCGCACACAGCTGTATTTTCACGCAGGCGCCTGCAATTGCAGGAGACCGAAGAGTCTGGCGAGAAGTACAGAACACTGCTGCAAGTGACCGTTGGTCAGGAGGAGGTTGAGGATGTCATCAGGCGTGACATTCACCGCACGTTTCCACAGCACCCTCAGTTTCTCTTGGGGCAGGGCCAGGAAGAGCTCTTCAATTTGTTGAAGGCGTACAGCTTGACAGACATGGCAGTGGGCTACTGCCAGGGCATGGGATTCCTTGCAGGCATTCTGCTCATGTACATGCCAGAGCACCTTGCATTCTCCCTGTTTTGTGCTCTCATGTCTCAAAATGGCCCTAATCTGAGGCGATTTTACCTGGATGGGATGACCGACCTCAAGCATGAGATGGCAAAGTTTGAGTGGCTGCTCGCCCGCCATCACCCAAAGCTTGCGCGACATCTGCAGGAGTACTGCATCCCATGCGTGCTGTACGTTAGCCAGTGGCTGCTCACTGTGTTTGCATGCCCATTTCCAGCATTTTTCACTGCGCAGCTGGTGGACATTATGCTTCTGGAGAACAGCGACCGCATTGTCATGCAGGTGCGCTCTGAAAGATGCTGAACCAGCTCGTAACTACATGAACCTGCTCCTAGTGCAGCACTTGTTGTTCCGTGAGATGCATGTGTCAATCAGAAATCGGGCACAGTTGATTTTGGCGTTCTTTGCAGACATGCATGGCTATCATGGCAGAGGTAGAAGAGAGGATACTGAGAACAGACAACTTTGAGGATATCATCACGTGTCTCAAGTCTGACCCAGCACAGTGGTCAGATGATAAGCTCAGGGGGCTGTTGACGGCCGCCTACCTGAGCTCTGTATCAGAAGAAGAACTGAAGCTGGCGAGTACCTCAGTGTCAGCAGGAGATGCGTCTGGATTCTCTAGGAGGGCTTCCATGGTAAAGGATCCCAGTGCCAGCCATGATGAAGAAGGCGAGGGCTCTCTTCCTAGCGCTCCAGCCGGCGACTCACATGCTGGCCGTGTGCCAGAGAAGTCACAAAGTGTAGGGCAGCTTGATGAGTTCGCAGACATCATGAAGCAGGAGCTAGAACAGCTGCAGTGGGCGGGCCCAAGTGCGAGCCGGGCAACGTTGCCAGCTCCTTTAGGCGATGCGTTGGATGCCAAGGCGTTGCTACAGCTTTCAACTGATATTGGGGTGGTAAAAGACGTACAGGAGGAGTATAAGAGTGACTCGGTAGGGCAAGCAACAACGTCAGTCACTGGGAATGCTCAGGTTGCAAGCACAGACACTCCAGAGCAAGCGCCTGGAGGAGCAGCTTTGCAAAGTGACCATGATGCGTCGTAGTTCTGGAAGGAGGGTAATGGAGAAAAGTAGATAGATTGATGTGACCCATGTCAGGAAATGATGTCGTGTTTGATTCTGCGAGCTCTGGTTTTTTTGTCATACGTCTTGTAAAATGTGTTAGGTTGACATCTCTCTTTTGAAGTACACATGAAAAGGAACACTACACTCAGGCAGACTGTGTGACAAATGTGACTACACCATTGCTGAATTTCTGGCTGCAAATGTTGGAAAACTGCGTCGAATCCACTTGTTCTTTTTCTCCTTGAGACTAGCCAGCTCCTGCATCTGTGCCATTGCAACTTCTCTAAGCCTTGTTCTAAAAGTGATTTGCTTGAGCCTGTTCTGCCTCTGTGTTGCCTGCTGAGCGTCTGTATACTGAACTAAAGTTTCAATGTGGGCCTGCTTCTTTCTGAACTGCTTCGCCTCATCTGCAGTTCTTCGGATGTTTAGTGAAGACACGGACACATAGAATTTGGCATTTACAAGGCCTTGCAATTGTGCATGAGTCGCACACCTGTTGCCATTGTCAGCTCCTCGTTGGACTTGAGTCTTGAAGCAACATCTTCTGTCAGGCTGCTGAACTTCTTGGCCTTAATCAGCGTGCTACTTGCCTGCAAGATCATCAACGTGGTGGAGGTGATTGGAAAACAAGAGCTGGCTATGAGAACACGTTTCTCTAGGTCATGATCACGACAGCTCCCATGACAAAAAGCTGGTCTCAAATAGGAACATTGGTTGTCTCCAGTGCGCAAGGGGACTGCCACATTGCTAATCTCGACTACACTAACCCCTCGCAGCTGAACGAGGGGTAATACAACGGCGAAGACCTGCCGGTGACAGATACATAGCAGGTGAAGTGCCCTGGTGGATGCTGAAAAGCTTTCTGAACCGTACATGCATGTGCTTGTGAAGATCTCGAACTTTTTCCAACACCTTGAGCTGTGCAGAGTCCTGCGACACGGCAGCCTCCCCAGACAGCAGTACGTCTTGCACCGCACGAGGGATATGTAGCAGCTGCAGTTCTTTAACATGCTCTTGCTTATGTTGCTGTGCCAGTTCAGCCTGTGATATGCCCCATGATGACAAGTGTATCCCCCGCTTGAAATCTCTGCATGCCCTGAGGCACTCCAACACCTTTTCTGCTTGCAGCACAACATGCGTGTTGAGCAAGTTGACAGAGGAGATGGGTAGCAGGACAGCATCCTCCAGATCTGGAATCAGAACTTCCTCAGTTACTTCAACCTGGGCCCCCTTGCATGTCAACACCACGGGCACATTCATGCATGCCTCTGCCACCTGCTGGTCGGTCTGCCGCTGCCACTCCATGCTTGAATGAATGAGTTTGGAAATGAATTCAAGCTCAGCTTTGTAGTCATCCAATAGTGCGATGGTGGTGGCACAACCCTTCCAGCAGTCTTCCACTTGTTCCAGGACACCAAGCTTGCAGTCTCTGCATGCTGCCAGCCTTTTCAGCGTTACATGCCTCAGATACAGATGGCATACTATTCATTGTGCGAAAGTGACACAGGGTTCCACGTGCAGAATGAAGACATCACTCACCCAATTGCTCTGAGACATGGCTGCGGACGAGTCTGACTCAGCCCCTTGCAGAACGTGAAGCCAGACACACAAGTGGCAGAAGCATCTCACCTGAGTGTCATAAGCTGGAGCCAGTCGTCCTTTTCAATCCCCTCAGGTCGATCATCATCTGTGAAAGCTGGCCCACTTTTCCAGGTTGCAGCCTGAGGGAGATTGTTAGCTGGACGCCAGTTCTTCAAGGCTGACATGCCGGGAGCATCATCATTGCTGGGCCCTGCATTGCCTGTCCGTGCTCCAGCTGCACCAACAGCATCGACAAGGACGTCTGATGGATCGGGTCTTACTCCGCTCCCAACTTCTACGCCATACCTGTCACACGTGGCACAGTGAGAAGTGTCCCTGCATGCAACGCTGCTTTCAATTTGCATGATGTGTAGAATCCAGTTGTAGTGTTCACAGCAGCAGGTACAGTAGCAACATGCCTTGCACTAATCAGGCTTCATGCATGCACACCTGTAAGTGGCTTCTACGACGGGCATGCGGGCTTCCAGATGCTGGAATATCTTTGGCAAGGCGCGGTCTAGCTGCTTGCTGGTGCGTTGCAGACTGAAGTATTCAGCCTGCTGCGTGGCAAAGTGTGTACTCAGCATATCTAGGTTCTTGCGCACAATGCTCATGCGTGCTGATTGTGTGGATACCGTCGTTGCAGCTGCATCATGCGCCGCTCGAATATCTTGTACCTGTCCACCACACAGCATGAGCAAGAGGTGTTTGTAGGATGTGGGTCCTGTTGTACATAAGTGGAATCAACACAGAGGTATGGGGAAGGCAACTCCCTCAGTGAGCAGAGAACTGGTACGACAGGAGAAGCGAAGTGGGATCATTTGCTCTTTCTTCATCACACAGGTGGAGGTGAATCACGAACGTTTCTGCTGCACATGTGCAGATTGCATTATGTCTTGTTAGAGATGATTTGCTCAAGAACAAGCAGCACCTGAAGCTGACAAGGATGTGGCAAGACGACTCAATTGCCAGGAGTACAGGTGATGAATGATGACAATGCGCACCCCAGTACTTGAAAAGATCAGTGCAAGACGTTCCCTCTCTGCACTAGCTATTTTCATTCTGTTTCTGATGCACTCATGGTGTAGCTCCATCAGCTGTCCGTTGAATTTGACAATTACGTCCATAATTTCCTCCTCTAGCATCTTTCTTTCCCCTTCCGCAATCCGAACAGCGTTCCTCAGAGACTCTTCTACCTCTTGCACTTTTTTGTCAAACTCCCGCAGAGCTTCCCGCTGCGCCTTTGTCATGGACTTGAGAGGCATGTCCATCCAAGGCTCCCTTACCAGATGTTCAAACGCATCTGGCTTTCTGATAGCAGGGTTGCTATCCATCATGTTCAGGAGGGCCCTTGACCGCGATGTGTCAGCCTCAGCTGCTCTCCGAAGGGCTTCTTTCTTAGCCTTCTCCTGCTCAATGAGAGCCCTGCGACAGGCCATCTGTTGGAAGGTAGATGACACTACTCAAACCTCTTGTTGCTCTCTCTAGCTCTGAATCCCGTCAACAATGCAGCAACTCTTCACTAGTGGCGAAGATATGTCCATGGCATGTGAAAAGCAAAAATTTGCATCTTGGAAAAACCCAAACAGCAAGACACAGTTTCCAAACAATCACCACCCACCTCACTTGAATGACACTGCAGGCCCATCATGAAAGTATTTATCAGCACTCGTGACCAAAGTATGGTAGTACTGACGGAGCAGTGCCACATACATGAGCAAGTCCCCGATTTTTATTTTATTTTAATGCACAATTGAGACACTGTCTGGAAACACCCAGCCACACCAAACAATGGACAACATAGGTTGAAGAAACAAGAGTCGCAAGGTCCAGCAAGTAACCTCCGGCATAAGGGCCTCAATCTGGCAATGTAGTCACAGTGCTATGGCACCGTGGTATCACTGTTCGAGAAGTTTGTCCTGGTCGTAGCTGTCAACTCAGCATCCCTATACAAGATGGACTCCGTTCCTATACAAGGTAAGGAGCAAGCCCGAGTCTTTTCATGTAGACGTAACAGCCAACATACCTGGGAATCAAGACTTGAAGCTCGAGCTGTAAGCTATCACAGCTGGGTCAACAGCAGCAACGCCCAGCAAGAGAGTGTCAGCAGATTCCCTGAAGCTAGCGTTAACGTATGCATATTGGTACCGTCATAGCTCGGCCAAGAGGGCTGGAAAGGACTTTGCGGCTGGTGTTGGTATTACCTTAGACATGATCTAGTGGCATTGGGTTGGTGCTTGGGTTGGTAATATACCACACCCCCTAGGAAAATCAGGTTTCCTTGCAATTAACGTTATCGTGGCATATAAAGTGTATTTTGGGGCGGAATAAGCGCTTAGGAAAGGCAGCATGTCGTACTTTATTTTCATGCTGCCCTGATATTTGAGTTCTTGCCACCACCTGCCCATTGAGGCTTGCAAGAGACTAATAAGGTAACAGACAGACAAGTCATAACTAGTACGATAGGCAATTGGGGCCCCGTCATGCAACAGAAAGCTTTGGCAACTGCAGAAGCACCTTTCTGCTGGTGATACCCAAGGTGTAGTTGTCATTTCATGGGGCTCCACACGGATGCATCGTGTTTCATCTTCTTCGATGTTGTTTGATGACCAGCTGGACATGACTGTGAGTCCAAGCTCTACCTGAATCGTGTTAATGCGCTCCAGGTTGCCTTCAATCTTTGTGATTGCTGATTGCTTGCTGGCGCAGACAGCATCAAACTTTTGGTTGTAAGAGCATCTCAATTCTATAATTTCTGCTGTAAGCAGGCGGATCTGCGCCAGCTTTCGCCTGAGAAGGTGTTGCTGTAAGGGAGAGTAGAGTATCAGACTCTCGCCATTCCTCACATCAGAGAACGCAAACACATCCCTGATGTACATGCTCATTGTTCGAGATGTCTCTGACATACGAGCATTGTACTCATGAGTACCTCCGTCAACTTCAGCATTCTCCTCAGAGTCAGATACATGCACCGGAATGGTTGCACATAGGCCGCGAACAGCCACTGGCCTGTTCTCAAACTCAATCTGCACATTTGACCACAGCTCACAGGCCCCTGCAGCAGTCTTCATGCAGTACAAAGTTCTACATTCGTGCCACACAAAAGAGTCCCCTGCTTAATCGCCACTGGGTAGCCTCATTCTCGTTGCCTTGGAACTTCAATGAACTCTGTATGCCAGCGACATTTGTGCAAGGATTGTGTACCTGCTCAACTCTTCTGATGAAAGTCATGTACTGCACCAGCTTTTCTTCATGCTCACTACAGCGAGGCTCTGCCATACTTTCAACTGGTAGAGAATATCCTCGGGAGCGGCTGTCCTGTGTGGAGTCGAATGGTGAAATTGGTGAATACATCTTCAGGGGCTGCAAGATTCTGCACTGCTTCTTGTTTGCATGCCATGTATCTGCCATCACATTCTGTGCCTTGCAGCCCTCTGACTGCACTTGTACACCATGGTGGGAGCACACAAAGCAGATTGAGACCAACGCTGAGGAGCGAGGAATTTGCATCGAGCTATTGCGTGTGGCCTTCAGGACACAAATAGCCAAACAACCATAGGATGTGAATTATCAAAGGAAGCACATCATCGCACCATCACTTGCTTTCGGAGACATTCACGCAGTGTCTGATTTGATTTCTTGCCATGGGCTCGCATGTGCTGAGCGAGCACATCACAGACTGTAAGATCATCAGCTGGCAGCTGTTCAGCTGATGAATAAGCTGAATTTCTCTCTTTTACTCGGCGCAGGGCAGTAGTTATGCTCTTCATCTTGTTGTCCACATGCTCCTTCCAAACACCCAGTTCTGATTCTTTGGACTGCAAACCACATACCCTTGGTTATGCTAACAAAGTGTATGGCCTTGCCATTCTACATCTTTGACACAACACATTCCAGTACCTTTGCCAAAATGGCCTTCTCAGCCTCTATGAGCGAAGGGCTGAGTTCTGCTCCAAGAGGCAGCCGGAAGTTCTCAGACGTGGTTTTCACTGAGAGCCTCAAGACGCCACTGACTGCACCTCTGAGTCCATCCGGGATAGAAGGCACCACAGTGCATTCATCAGCGGGGCTCTCTGGTTCATCTTCAACCAGATGCATGGCAGACATGCCACCTGCCCTGTTGCCAACGATAAGGAGCTCTTTATCACCTTGCAGGTGCAGCATCGCAGAGCAGCACTTTGGTGCAGATCCGCACACAGGTAAACACGGCTGAAGTATTTCCAACGATGGCATTTTCACCCTGACAACTGAACCACTGCGTGTTGCCACAAACATGCTGTCTCCTCGCGCTGACAGCTCCATGTTTGCAGGCGAGGCCGGTAGAGCCTGCACATTCTCACACATAACAACTAAACTACAGTACGGCACGAACACAAGCCACACCAACTGGCTGCCATAGAAAACGTACTATGAAGATGGAACACTGTAACAGGGTTCCCCTTGTTCTGTGGGAATAAGCATCTCATGTCGAGAAGAGGAACAAGGACCAGGTTGATCACCTGCAGAACCTCAGCATCCACTGGTGCAGCTGGAGCGAAAGTAGATGCACCTCTCTTGGTGGTTGCAGCTCGAATTCGCTCAGTTGAGACCTTGAAGCGCCTGATGCTACAATCCCATGTCACCCCGACAATAGAAGCATGGCCGCTCGAACTGTGTTGCTGCGAAATACGCATGTCGACAAGAGGTGTGGACAATCGAAATTTGCTGCGCTGAAGAGATCCAGGTGGCAAGAACATGTCATCAGCATCAGAGGCACTCTGGGGCACATCCAGCACTAGCAGGAGGCCATTTGACTCGTGCACGATGAGAAGAGGACTACAGGCCCCACACTGATGCCATTGAACAAGGCTAGAGTTTGGAGCTGAGTAGTGCCCAAGTAAGCTGAGGATACGTTGTCCATCCTTGTGTGGGTGAACCCGACTTTCCATGAAAGAGATGACCCCAGAGACACAGTCAACTGAAAGCAAACTGGAGCCATCAGGGCTCCAGCGTAACATTTTGTCGCTACCAGGAGGCAGACAATACACACTGAAGTGCACAATTCCTGGTGGCGTTGCTGTGGCATCCAATTCAGGAGCTGTGCTTGATTGAAACTGCTCTGCATCAATGAGCTGCACCACACCAGCGGTAGTCGCAACGGCAACAATGGGAACAGATGGATGGGTATCCATAGCCGCCCCAGGCTGACCAAGGCGAGCGCTGCGCAAAAGGGTTGCTCTAGGGGCGATCAAGTCGTCAGATACACGGGCTGCCTGTTCCAGCATGTACAACTGCAGCGCTCCACTATCCTGCAGGGTCATGAGTAAGACACTGCCAGATGCATGAAGACCCTTCACTGAGGCCACGGACAGCACAGGCCCCAAGCCTGACAGACCGAAAGAGGCCACCCTTGCAGCACAGGAGCCTGACAGTGTGGTTGGCACCACCACAACACGTGCCATGTCATCAACGACAGCAATATGCTGATTGTCTG
This sequence comes from Ulvella scutata, assembly GCA_032359135.1. Lineage (NCBI taxonomy): Eukaryota > Viridiplantae > Chlorophyta > Ulvophyceae > Ulvales > Ulvellaceae > Ulvella > Ulvella scutata. Next base: position 514,985 of record JAUMHD010000008.1, read on the forward strand.
GTGATTGAAGTGCGGCAAGCGTTCGGGATGTTGGTAGTTCAACATGTCGCAGAACGTGACTCTCCGTGCTATGCAGCTGCGTTACGTCGATTGCGAAAGAGAAAACCAGCCCTCCTTTCCCATCTGGGCATTCCATCACTAGAATCAACTGGCTTATTGATGCATGTATAGCTACAATAGCCCCTGCATTCCACTTTGAGAGTTCGCTGAGAAGCAGAGGCACCGCCTGCAAGGTTCGAAACTGCGACCCAGCCTGTGCCTTGCTCTCTCCCATTCGAGCAGCCCCATGTACCAGGAACAACAGGCCGTGTGCTGATCCAACCAGCAAATCACCAGACGAAATCCACGCATGAGCTGTGATCGCGTTACTGGCATCCAGTGCAAACAGGCTCACTGGCCGTTCCTTGCAATCAACTTGGCCGCAGAAGCTTTCAGTGCGAATAATACTCACACAACTGTCATCTGCAAACAGCCAGAAAAGATCCAGCGACCGAGAGACGTCTATAATCACGTTCAGATTATCGGTCCCTCAATCAGGTGCAAGCGTTGGGAATGAGTACCTGCGACGCTGATGAAGCTGGGATCCGCAGGGAAAAACTTGGGTGCAGCAGGAGTCCCCTTCGATAGCGTATCCAGAGTGCACAGCAACTCAAATGGGCTGAATGGATCTTTTCGTTTATACACATCGAGGATGGAGCATTGGCCCTGACCCACCACTGCCAGCCTGAGTCCATCGCTGGAAAAGCTCAGGTGTAGCCATGTCACAACCATGTCCCGCCCAGGTAATCGTGCTGAAAGCTTGTCTTTGACTAGAAGGGTCTCAAGGGAAAGGATTTCAATATGGTTTGAGGCTGGCTGGTGCATCGCCATCTGACCATTTGCAAGGTCTGTAGCGATGAGAGGTTGGCCAACTGAGACTTCGGCACCTTGCTGATTTGATACCCATAAGTGTTTCTACGCAGGCCACCACTTGCTGTCCACTGGTGCAGCATTAAGTTGAGCATTCTTGCATAAATCCAGAACAGGAACTTCGAAGATACCTGGTGTCCTGTATTCACATCTTCAAACAGCACTCCATTTTCAACGCCGAAGCAGACAGTTCTTCTATCTGCGAAGTGGACAGCGGGAGCTAGTGCACAAGGCCTTCCGATCGTCGTAACGGAGGAGGCAAACATGCTGTGCCTCGGATACACGAGTGACACGACAGTTCACGAGTCACTGGATGCAAACAATCGTCCAATAGAAATCATCCCGAGTGAGGGCTCGCCCTAGATGAATGCCGCTATAGGATCAACTGGCACAGACCAAAGACTACGGTTGCATTACACAGAGACATTAACGGGCAATTTACGCACGCACGAGTGTATCTGTGTGTGCTTGCGCAATTTTTGTGCACATAATTCCCTACGCATGATGCTTGCATGTGCTATTACAGAAACAGTCTACGCGTTCAGCTACGTACATATACTGGTCACATTCAGAATGTTTTTTCTGTACTGAACTCATGAAAAGGACGATATGTCGACAAGGAATACGAGTCCTTATTCTGTGGCTAGCCAGGCGGTGAGCACATGTTGAATTCGCGAGTGAGTGGGCGCCGCAGTGTGGTGTATACTCACTCACTCATGAGCACTTACCGCCTGTGCACACGTCACTTGTCTTCAAGCAGACCTCAGGTCTACAGAAGGCATCACTGCGCAAGCAACGGTGGGAAACACTCCAGAGGCGGTGGAGTTTGCATTCTTCGAAGATGATGAGTTGCACCCTCCATGGAGGCCTCCATAAACTCACACTAGACAGGAGCTGGATACAAAGGCGGCGTAAAGTTGACGTTAGTAGGTACAGCGAGTCAGCAGTCCGTAAATGTGCAATCAGCAATGCTTCAGAAGGTGGGCAACCACCAGAGTGGCAGCAGCGCAGCCAGCTTATCATGGGCACAACCGCTCTGACTGAGCTTCGTAACTGCACTGTGACTGTTGTAGGAATGGGTGGTGTGGGCTCGTGGTGCGCAGGTTGTCCCCTTCCATTATTGGTTGTCACCAAGCGATGCATGTGTACAAACGCCTCATGTTGCAACACACTAACGGAGAACAGTGTTTGGCGTGCAGAGGCACTCTGTAGAGGAGGGGTCGGGAATTTAGTGTTGATAGATGGTGATGTTGTGGATTCGACGAATCGAAACCGTCAGCTTCCTGCCCTTCAGTCCACAATCGGCAAGTCCAAGGTCGATGTATGCTCATGCCCACAGTCTCCGAGTCAGTGACATATTCAGATACATGTACTATTGGAGCCTACCTGCAAGGGACCATGCTCATGCTGTTGCAGCCACCTGAGTGCAGTGCTTAGTGCTGTGCAGGTGATGATGCGAAGACTGCAGGACATCAACCCAGAAGTGAACATCATAGCAAGACAGCAGTTTTTGGATCCTGAAGCTGCAAGAAACCTAGCAAAGCAACCATGCGATCATATTGTTGACTGCATTGACAGTATATCGCCAAAGGTGAGCTCCTATGTCGCATCAACACTTGCTGCTTCTGTATACGTACCTGCTAACAAGTGGACTGTCTCGCTGATCATGAAGTCACCTCATACATCTATGATGTGCATACATAGTGTCGTGTATCCGTGCGCTCAAGTGGTTACTGTACCTCGTGTGGCTGAAACACTGCAGGTTCTGTTTCACAATGTGCTTTGTCATTGGGCAGCTGTTGCACGAAGACCATCTGCGTCTGAGGCTGAGACTTGTGCACTGGTAACTCTAATGAGTCCATAGCCATAATGCAATGCATTCAATAGCCAGAGTCACGTCCTCCCCATGTGCATGCATCACTGGAAATTAATAAACTGTGCGTTTTGCGCCGAAAGCAGAAAGTGCATATGTTGTAGGTTGGTACTTGCTTCCCCCGTGAGGTTTCCCCTGTGAGTTGTGGTAAGGGTCATTCTGCGATTACTGAGCTGGAGGCTCACTGTGCTGCAGCAGGCCCCTTCATGTGATGCTCATTTCTCCTTGCAACTTTGCAATTGTATGCTGTTCGTAGAGCGTGGTGGTATCAATGCGTGCTAGTTGATTAGTAGGCACGTGTCATGGTCTTGGGATTGACCTTCAACTCAGCTGCCGGCCCGTGTACGTTAAGTGCTTTTACCACGAGGTCCCGGGTTCGAACCCCGGTCCGGCCAGAGCCACCTCTCGTCTTTTCTTCGAGTTTCTGTGCCGGGTGCGTAAAGGGTATCTGGTGGTTTCCCCTGCAACGAATTGCATGAATTCCGCCACTGTGGCGCTGGGGCCCAAGCTCAAAATGAGTATGGCGTAGTCCCCGAATAATTTGGTAGATTTTAAGGAAATGGGACAACTTAAATATGTCGGCGAATATTCATTTCTTTAGGGGGCGGTACATAGAACACTTCATTCATTTCTGATGAGGTTCCGGGGTCAACGTCCGCTCGAAACACCTAATTATTCCGGCCCAGGCTGATAAATCGGCAGTAAACGGAACCCTGGCACGTGTGCAGGTGGAGCTGCTGGCAACCGCTGTGAAATGCAAACAGCCGGTAATTAGCTGTATGGGAGCTGGAGGAAAGCTGTCGCCACAACTAGTGCAGGTGCTCAGCTGCTTCATCTGACACAGGCAAGAGTGCTTGGTAGGCAGTCCACATGGCTTGTTGTTCATAACAACACGAGGCAAAGAACATTAGCACATCTGTTGGTTCAGTACAGGTGACTGACCTTTCAAGGACAAGACAAGATCCCCTTGCGAGAGCAGTTCGTGATAGGCTACGCAAGCGAGGCATCAGGAACTTGAAGTGCGTTTTCTCACCAGAGAACCCTGTGAAAGGGAGCTTGTTCCAGGTCCCAGAGTCCCAGCAACAGAAGTATAAACGGAGCTATTACGGCACAATGAGCTATATGCCTGCTGTATTTGGCATGCATGCAGCAGCACATGTGATCAGGACAGTCGCTGCCAGGAGATGTGCAGATGTGGAAAAGCTTGAACCAAGAGAACAGCCAGAAGCACCAGAGACAACGAGGGCAGAACTAGAGGGGTACCTGTACTTCATATGATAGTGCGCAGAAGGCCATTTCTTCTTCTGTATGAATGATGAGCTGAGCGGAGAAGAAAATGCTGTAGCGTTATATGCCAGAGATACGATTGAAACACAACTTGAACACGCAGTATACAGCTAATAACACATCATCTGGGATCCGCCAGTTGACTTCTTGCATAAACTGCTAGTAATGGTGTGGTGACCACCAAGGGTCACAAATGTACACGAAGGCATTGTAAACTTATCTTTCGCATGTTTCTTTGTTGTCCAGCTGCGCGCAAGCGCAAGTATATCCGTTTAGCCACTTTGGGGGCACCGAGCAATAGCCATTCCACGCGGCAGCGCCTAGTAACCATTGACATTGTTTAGGAAACAGTGCTATATAGTATTTTCTTCATCATGTTTCCAGAACGACGGTAAAAGCCCTTAGCAGTCCGCGGTGAGTAACCCCTCCCGGAACGGGGTATAGGAAGGAAGAAACAGTAAGTCAATCATATCCAGTCGGAGGCCAGGAAAGGCTACGGACTAAGAATCCATGTCTTGAACTGTCACCAACATGTTTTTCTCTGTTGCTGACTCCTGTTCCACCTGCTCCTGGGACAGGGCAGCAATTCGGGCTTGATTGCCCCAGTATTTGCACCGCGGTATGTACAGTTCGCCATGCCGAGCCAGAAACTCGGGATAAGGCTCATGTTGCGCAAGAACTGTCCCCGCAGTCATGTGCAAATGTGTTTACGCTGCCACGTTATACCAATGGCAAGTCCTGAGGCGTCAAGGCGGCTATCTTGCGTGGACAATGTCTGACGACATGTCGGACTTGGGTGTCGCTCTCTACACCTGATACAGACGTCCACGTTATGGTTATGCCAACTCACCGACCACAGAAGCAGTTGCATGGCTGGCGCAACATCGCATGCTTCTGTGTGCTGGGTTTGATCGCGCTGTGGACCCTCAGCCGTGCACCCCGTTTCGAAGCCAGGCATGAAGCAGAGGTAGATAAACCTAGCACTATTAGCTACGGCAGTGTTTCTAAAAACTTCAAAGACAGCAATTTACCACAGTCTGTCTCGCCTGCGAATCGCTTGCGCCTACTGCTCTCAACCCACAACAGGCTGTTCTGGTATTATCCGGACACACAAGAGGATGTGCCGGTGCATGAGGGCCAGGTGAGAAATCCGTAGATTGTTCGTCTTGAAGCAAGTCCCTGCGTCTGGATAGCTGGCGAAGGATGCTTATCATGACGCATGCACAGCTGGCACTCACTCCCATACTTCCGCAGCTTTGCAGGGGGTATACTACGGTACATTCCCTGGAGAACCAGCAGGAAGTGATTCCACAGTATGGGTGGTGTCCAGGCCGCACAACTGGCACCCAACCACCACTACAGAGAGGCTTCTGAACATCAACAGCAACTCAGGAAAGTTGATTAATGAAGTCCCAATTGAATCACGGTGGGACACCCCTTCAGATTAGCAATTGCTACTTGCGCAAGTTGTGCAGGCCAAGACGGCGGGGTCGTGTGCAGGTTTTCGCATGATGCTGTCAGGTCGGGCAGCGACATCTGGCTGTGCAACACAGGTGAAGGCCAACTTGTGCAGCTTTCCTACCCATCTATGGAGGTTGTCCGCAAGTTGGATCTTTTCACGGTCAAAGAGCACATCAACACAGTGGCCGTGTTTGACTCGTCATCTGTTTGGGTGGTGTTGCATAATCTTGGTCGGGTGCGAGCTCACAGTCCTGTCACTCGACACAGTCTACGATCAGTTTGTAGCTATGAATTCGAGTGCTGAAATTTCCATGGCATGTATGGGTGAGGAAAAAATTTTGTGGCATGCCATCTGCAGTCTGGAACTGGGTCTGGACAGCAGCAACAGCATGACAGCGTGGCGTGTGTGTAGAGTGCAGTCGTCAAGGTGGATCTGGCAAGTGGCTCAGTGGCTTTGCGATATGATAATGTCGGCGAGAACTGCCACGGCCTGGTGATGTGGCGCGGGCTGTTTGTTCTGCTGAGCTCCAAGGAGACATCGCTGATAACTCTCAACCCTTCAACAAAAGAAGTTACCTACATATGGTCGGTACGGTCAGCCAGCATTGCAGCTGTTCTTGTCTGTGTGGGAAGCACCACCACAAGTCTTCAGTCGTTCCACATTGTTGATGGCCGCCCTAGCTCTCCCTGTATATAATAACTGAAACCAGGGCAACAAGTTCCAGAACACCATGCTTGCAGGCAGAAGCAGGGTTCTTGAAGGGACTGGCTGTTGTGGACGACGTTGCATACTTTGGCATTTCCCCACCCATGGAGCGCCAGAACCGAGACGGCCCCAACGTGCAGTGTGATTTGGTTGCTGTTGACCTGTTGACACATCAAGAGGTATTCAGACACAAGGTGTCAACCCACGGTCTCCTCAACATCGTGTCTGCACCTGATCTGTCCGATGCGTCTTCATACATAGCTCAGCGCACACCCTGGGGACCACCAGTGCGGCCAGCTGTACCTCTGGTCGATCCAGCGGCGTTGAAAACAACTATTGCCGAGATGAGGGCTTTCCAGGCAGGCCAAACAGACCTCGTAGGCGGAACAGGGCAGCAGATGGCTTTCCAGGCAGGTCAATTGGGTCTGTCACAGGGCGCTGGAAGTTTTGAAACGGAAAGCAGCGAGGCCAGAAGAACTCCAGACGGTTCTGGAGCTGCTGTGCTGACCACAGTGGGGGGTATCACATCGCTGTCCACTGCAAATGGTGAAACTCCATATCGGTGGTCAGAGGCGTGGCTGGACAAGCCTCTAGATGAGAGTGCGGCCAGGGGCAGGTGGTTGACATCAATGCCCCGCATGGATATAGAGCTGAAGTTGCAAGCAATGCACCCGCGCGCCTTGCCGAGACGTGGTGCTGGCGGCAACCTGCCTGTGCACCTGCACCTGGGCAAGGTGATACCGGAGCTCATACGGCCAGCACAGGTGAGGTCTGTTTGAATATGCACCAAGCACACGCGGTGTATTCTGCTGTCTGCACATCTTACATTCGGGCTTGTTCGAGAAGGCTGCTGGGGTTGCAGGAGAAGCTGGCGGCGATGCCTGCGAGTTGGTGGGATCCTGCAGAGCAAGCCAAGGTGTCTGCTGTCATCGCTGACCGCGAGGACAATCTTGCAAAGATCAAGCCGGGTGTGCGCACCATGTTCTTGATCTTCTCAAGTAGGTCCACTGACATCGTGTGGGAGCTGCCACTATACCATTACTTCCAGTCGGTGCTTGACCCCATCCTGGAAGCTCTGCTGGGCAAGAATACCATGAACAACATCATCAGGCTGCAGCTGGCACAGATGAATCCTGGAGCGCACATCAAACCCCACAGGGACACTGGGCCCTGGGCGCAACAGTGCGCTACCCTCAACATGCATGCTTGGACGTTCCTTGTGTGCCCGCGCATGGTCGCGTGAATGTTGTTTTCTTCTGTCAGAAATCTGCATCTGTATTGCTGCTGTTGAATGGCCTATGGTCTATACTCTACGAATTCATCAAGGTGCATTCCATCCTGTCATGGTGCGTAGCATTTCAGGGCAATGGAGGGCAGGGAGCCAGATATCATGTCCGGACAGCACTTTCAACACTTGGAATGGCACAGCAGCATCATCACGATGCCCTGCAACATTTTGTAGCATACTCACAGGTTGGAATGCTAGTTTCTTTCGGTATGCAGAAACTACGCTGTGCCAGTGTGTGTAGCATAGTCGGCGCTGGTGATCTTGCACTGTTCATGCACACGTATTCATTCTCCTGTCTTTCTTTCGTTCAGAACTAACATCCTGGCAGATGCATGCGGACACACACAGATGTATATGCAGTTCCCATCGCATTCATGTGGTTCTGAAGACAAATCCTACCATCTCATTCTTCTCTTGCCCAAAGTGTGGCTCCGCTCAAGATGCAGATATTGACAAAGAATGCCAGGCTCCACCGAAAGGCAACTGCATGGCGATAGACACATCACTGGACAATGTGTTCGAGGTGCGGTTCGACCACATGATGTCGCAAGCACGTGGTGGGATTTCTGGCAGTATCAGTTCTTATCACGATATGTGGAAGGTCTTCACGCAGCTTTCAACACTCTGTGTGAGAACCTTCTGTGGCCTGTGGGGTAAATGTCTCTGGTGAAGCTGTGCATGACGTGTCAGGCGATGGCTTGTCAGTGTCAATTTGAAGTCAAGCAGCAAATTTGTTTTGCAGATTAACAATCTGATGATACACGAGGTGCTCAACACAGCGCAAGAGGACCGAGTTCATATGGTGGTGGATGTACTGGAGGAGCCTGCGCCAGAGCGCCGAGTGCTCACTCCGGGCCAAAAGTGCCACTACGTATCTAGTGACACTCAGGCGAATAATCCTGGGTGCTGAGTGCTGGTAGTGCTGCAGATGGCTGTGGGTGGCAGATGTGCGTAGGCATGCATGCAGCAGTGGGACTGGTCTTCTCAGACAGCAACGATGTAGTACGATTGCGAGAATTATCTTGGTTCAGGGTTTCTGGGTGAGGATTATTTCCGTAATTCCTGTTCGGACCTGGTGTTGTCATCGGGACGCCTTGTGCCCCTCAGGGTACGGGTTTGAACTTCTGGTTCTTTTGTTGTGAAAACACGTGTGTGAGGAAGTACGATGGCTGTGGTATCAGATGCTTGCACAACCCACGCATCCTCATTGCCTACACTTGAGGATCATAGTACACATTTATACACTGTTCATTTCACCCATTATTCCGGCGTTTGATGGGTTCCATGTGGTTGGACAAGCGTCATGCAGGCGTGTATACTTTTTTTGGTTAAAGGCGTGTGTGGAAACGTGGCTCTGGGTGAACCGGCTGGGCCGCAGCACAGTTGACAATGTGAGCCAGTGCGACATATAATCGCGCTAGTGCATAGCGATCAAGTGAAACCCACATCGACAGTGGCACAGTACTTAAGCACAAAGTTTGCACAGGCGTAAACACATCTGTGACAACAACCCAGGGAACAAGTGCCACAAGGTCGAAAGCAACGAACAGACTAAGCTGGAACGAAAATGTAGAGTGCCGTAAAGACAGCGCCGAGCACCTACACACAATCACTACATGTTAGCAGTGCAATGGCAGCACAGCGCAGAACAGAACAGATGGCTCGACACTGTGGGCCAGCGCCGCCGGCGAGGCTCCACCTGGGGCAGCCCCCGCCAGGCACGACTAGGAGACCTCACAGCGAGCGGGAACGCGGAGCGTCGGAGGATGAAGGCCGTGAGCGGCGAAGGGGTGCGGGAGACGGCGGCGCTGGCAGAGCCGGCGGGCTGGGGGATCACTGGGTGAGAGCGTGAAGTAGATGGGGGTGGCACCCGGGTGGGGGGGGGGGGGTGCGGGCGGAATGGAGGGGGGGCGTATGACAAATGATCACCTTGGGCACCAACGCCCAGAACGACGATTGTGTAGGTGCATCAAAGCTTGTGCGAGTACTGATTGCGCACAAATCTGATCGAAAAAAAAAGTTTCTTGGCCCCATATCCCAGACACCTCCGCCACATCTATCGACACCGTTTGTGCACTCCATGATGCCCTGTTTTCTACCCTGGTTCCAACAACTGGCACAGACTACGGATGCATGCTCTGCTACTGCTGTCCTGTGCGAGTTCAAGTGTGATCAGTGGACCTTGCACACAGAAACCACACAGGGCTGGAAGCAGGACCAAGAGTCCAGGGTCGCACAACACGGGGCAAGGCAAGCCATGCCGTAAAAAAATACGAAATGCAGATGCAAAATCCAGCGGAACGATCAAAACAAGATCCATCAAAACCCAAGCACAGAAAGCCGAGCACGCACACATAAGCAGCACCGCCACATAACAGACTGCCCGCAACAGTGGCCCATGAAGTTGGCAAAGGCACCACCAAGGGCGACCCCCAGCTGGCAAGGACCAGAGACCGCAGCAAGAAGCCACAACAGCAGCGGCATGAGGTGTGTGTCAGCTAAGTGTGCGGACAGCTTCCAGGTGCTGCCAATCACGGGTGCTTACTTTCCTGGCAACACGCACTCGCACTTTGTGTGACTGTGATGCACCAAATCATCTGCACAGTTTTGGACCTGTCCTGGAGTATGACGTGGTTGTGAGGGGTTCCCTGTAGACACCTACCAGCCCACCAGAGGTGCGCTCTGTCTTTCAAGCGTACGTTCTGTTTCTTGCCGCTGTTGCTGAAGACTGATGCAAGACTGCTGAAGATGGAGTCCCTGTGTGTGATCGTACGTTCGTTCACGACACTGTATGCAATCACTCTATGCAATCTTTGGGTTTTCCCAGCTGCTGTGGTGTGACTTGCTATGCTTCTCTGTGCCACCCCTTCGCATTTCTGAGACTGTAGCGCTTAAACTCTCGTGCACATCTGTAGTGCCCTCCCCCATGTGCTGTGGCTTCTGAATCATGCTCCAGGTGACACTGGAGGGCAGCAGTATGGCCAGGCTGACTCATAGCTGCAACACGCCACAGTTTCAAACGCACATTATGCGAGAATACACATGCTCTGACACAAGGCCTGGGGCATAGGTATGGGCGGCCCACACATTGGCCAAGACCATGTCATGCAGAGGGGGGCAGCGTGGAGGAATGCTGACCATCAAACTGTGTTAAGCCATACTCTCAGGCCCAACGCCATACTGCCTAGACCAACTGCTCAAAGCTGCAGTATCAGGCTCCAGACGGCAGGGTCACACACAGCATCCAGGGAACAGGACTTGCTAGCAACACAGAGCGCGAGAGCGCACAGGAGAGTCGCTAGTCCAGGGAGATACAATGTGCACTGGGCAGAGCCTGACAGATAGTGGTCAACGTCCCAGAACAGAGCCGCGTCAGAAGCTGCTGAGAGGGAGAAACAAGAACTAAGGTACTGACAGAATGTGCGTAGACACGAATGATAACGCACGGCTCTGAGTGCACAGTATGTCTGCCTCAGGTTCAGCCTTCATGAGCATAGAACATGCTGGTTCGTCATGTGCATGTGTATCGTGCATGACTACCAGCAGTTAGCATTCGCCATGATGTCATTATTTTAACCTGCTTGTCTTGCAACTTATATTGGCAAGAGTGAGTCGGTGGTGCTGTCTTAGGAACGGTTCTACTATGGTACCTTTGGGTACAGCCACATTTTGGACAATGAGCCCTTCTGCTGAAGGTTCCTTGCAGAGCCTTTCTCCGTGCAGCTAGCGCCACTCGTGTTGTAGATGACGGGGCGTGATTCAGTTCTCCTAGACAACAGCTCAATTCGTGGATGCTCCGTCATTGTTGCAGTGTGGCTGGGAGTGCTGACAAATTTCGTTATCGTTCTGTTGTGCATTTCGACAGAAGTGATGGTGATTCATGCATGACGCTTAAAGCTGGGTTCTTGCCCATTATCTGCCATTTCAGCTGGCGAGAAGTGCTCAAACAGCACCATCAAGGGATTCCATAGCAAGTTGCATTTACGGCCATCTGGGTTCCACATTGTCTCCCAACTTCCAAATTTATGAAGTGAATGGGAATAGAAGGAGAGTTTCCAACAAGCTTGACCCTGTTACCTAGCCTGCGGCCGCCTCCAATTGCAGCACCCGCGCGTACTCCCCATCCCCCCCCTCAAGACGTTGGACAAGATTTCCTTCTATTCCCTATGACTTCATTGCATATTATTATTTAGATCAACGACTAAACAGATGGGGTGATGTCTCTGCAAAATGTGTGAGAGCGACAACATTTGTCGTGGACTGCAAACACAGGAAACACATGTACATTATGTATTCTCAAGTTCCACCACTGGAAGGATCAACCACTCTGGTGGCATTGGAATGTGCAGACTTGGTAGATGGGGCTGTTGATCCTTCTGGAGTGTTGTTCATCCCTGCATTGCAATACACCACGTGATGCTTTCAGAAAGCGCATGGAAGCTGACTGACTTGGTTGTCAAGCTGTAGCACACTGGTCTGAGCAGACACATATCGTTGCCCACATTGATGGCTGCACATCCACACGTGTCCCTGGCACTTGCACACCGCAGCCTATGCAGGAAAAGAGCGGACCTCCTGCATCCCCTTCTCTTCTGCTACGCTTCCGTGTACTTTGCTTGATGCTGTACTCGTGGCAAGAGGAGAGTCCATCGGTGCGTTGAACGAATTCTGCCTCAGTCATCTCTGGATCCTCAGCTGGATCCGTGAAGTATGGATGGCTCAAGCACGCCTGTGCTGACGGCCGCTTGGCAGGGTCTGGGCTCAGCATCATCCTTAGCAGGTCTATTGCATGCTCGCTGGCTGGCTGCTTGGAGCTTGCTCTGCGGGTGTGCTCGTCCAGTGCCATACAGTCCACATGCTTCGTTGCCATCTTGTGACTGCAGTTCACCGCAGCAATCCAGAGTACGCACCCCTTACACAAGGAACCACGGAGGCTTTGCAGCGTAAGAAGCGCAACTGTTTGAGGGTGTTAGCAGCTGGGTACGTGAAGCTGCCAGTGCTGGTCTCCACCCTTGTCTCTACCCAGTCTAGTGGACCTAGCAGCTGCTTTATGCTTAAAATCATGGCGCTTTCCCTCTCCCCTGTGAACAACGGTTTCCCTACATACGCACACGACCTTGAATGCCTGCTATCGCGCCCAAGACACCGAAACCCTCTTACGGATGGAGAACAAACCTGTAAGCATCTCGAAGAAGATGCATCCAGCAGACCATACGTCGACTTCACCTCTGTACGTTGTTCCGCCTAACAGTAGCTCTGGGGGCCTGCAAATTCTGTCTACATACGTGAACTCGAGTCCTGCACACAGGATCATAACACAACAGACTGATGAAGGTCTGAAACGCACACCTGTACCACAGAGTGCACACGCGGTATGTCAGAATATCATCTGGTGGCTGAAATCGGGCAAGTCCAAAGTCTGCTAGCTTGACCTGCCCTTTGTTTGTGATGAGAACGTTGCTGGACTTTAAATCCCGGTGCAAAACGCCCATGGAATGACAGTATGCTAGTGCCGACATCAACTGGCGGAGGAATCTCTTGGTCATGCCCGCTGGCATTATGTTCTCAGCTCCAGATGGATTTCTGCGCAACCGCTCGTGCAAGCCGCAGAGGTCATGCTCCGCATATTCAAACGTAAGGTAAACAGATCCCTTGAAGCCATTGGACATGTAAGCTGCAACATGCACAACGAATTATTCGTCTTCACGGTCAGGAGGAGCGCAAGAACCAAACAACAGAAATTGAGCATGGCTAAAACACACCGTCGCTGCGGCTGACTTCCCTCAGTAGAACCAAGTTGTCGTGCTGTAATTTCTTCAGCACACGAATTTCACGAATTGCTGTCACCGGGAAGCCTTGGCGTCTCTCCTTTTGCCCGTCCACCTTCATCTTCTTTATCGCAACCCACTCGTCGGTTTCCTTCACTTTCGCAAGCCAAACTTCCCCATAGGTACCTTGGCCTATTTGTCGCAATTTGGTGTACTTGTCAAAGACATTCACACAAGCAAAAGCATTGGGCGTTGTGTGCAAGGGCACCTTGTCCTGCAAACTCCAGACCTGATTCATGGCTACGATCTGAGGACACAAACGATCAGCATACACACATGAATTGCTGCTGCGGTGTGTACGCACTTTCAATCACCAGTCAACAGTAGTTACATAAATGGGACCAGATTTGGTTAGAGCATGGCCATGGATGGGATCCCATCCATGGCAAACAAGCAACATGCATGCGCACGTGCTGAGCCCAAAAAGAAGCAAGCTCAAAGCCACATACACGAGTTCACAGCAGGGGAATGCAGTTCATGTGACAAACTCCAGCCACACACTTGCCACAGGCCATGGCACCACCACGACAGACCTAAGTGCCCACCTAGGGGAGGGTGGGGAAGCACCAGGGGGCGTCCAGCTCGACCCAGCGCTGGCTGTCCGCAGAACCGCCGCAGATATGACCATATGTGACATGTGCATATAGAAGGGAATAGACAGCAGACCGTAAACATTTGCGAAACAGTTGCGGCGGTGGCCAGGCTGTGGGAAAGCAGAGTGGGCTGCTTTGGGGATGAACTGCATGGCTCCAGGGCTAACTCGTGGAAATGTTTCAAAGGAATTAGGCCAAACCGTCTGCCGAGGGCACTGGGAATCATTGAAGTAATCACGCCTTTTGAACGAGTCTCTAATGGCAGCAGCGTGGCTGGGGGTGTGCGAACACCTTGAACGAAGGACGGGGCCAGGTGGTGGATGGAGGACACATCGACCAGAACAGAGCCCAACCCAGCACGCAGGTAGCAATGAAATTTCCAGCGAACTTGAGGGCGGTTCGGAGTGCAGGGGCCGGGGCGCCACTAGTGGCTCTCGCGACTGGAGGCAACGACGAATTCACGCACAAGTTTGCAGTATGGTCTTGCCTACTTTACAAAAGACCACAGAGCCTGTTGCAGCCGCACGCCTTGAAAAAGTTGTTGTGTTCAACAGTGTACCCGCAAGCACACGTCCAGCAGTGACTGAAGGTGGGGAAGGTGTGGGCACTCTTGCGGATGATAGTATAGTCTTGAAAGGGCTGGTCATCCAAGCGAAGGAAGGAAGCTGTAGGTAAAATGTGAGCCACGTGCTACTGGAGCGGGCAGAGGTGCTGTGAAGGAGTGATTGGTCATGTCCGGAAGGCCACACGTATGAGCACAGATGATTGTTCACTGCGGCGAACAGCAGTGGGTTGCTGGAACAGCACATCAGTATGGGGGCCATGGTGTGGGGCAGGTGGGAGCCAGAAGGAAGGATAGTATTTGTGGAGAAGCCTCCAGGTCTACAGAAGGCCCGGGGTTGTGCGGGTGATGCAATGGCTGTGTCCAGTCAATGACATGTTTCTGAACAAATACCGGTGTAACAATGTAGACGCCACTGGTACGTCTAAGGAAACAGTTTTGGTTGATGGGCCCCACAACATGACGGCTCGCGAACGATATTTCCACTGCGGGCTTGCCTTTCTCGGCGGTGGGCTGTAGATGTTCATCTACATGCAGCAAAGCAGCATAAAGGTCCTACCTATAGCAGCAAGGCCAGGCACGGAGCTAGTCATGTGCAGGACTAGGTGTCCATGGCAAACAGTAGTGTCTCAGCATGCACTGGGCGAGCCATTGAGGATCATACCGGCCGCACGCGCTGCTGATTCCGGAGTATTGCAGGTCTAACAGCGGCTTTATGTAGTTCTATAGTGCTGCAATTCCAACTGGAAGGGTGTGTACTGTCCTATATGAGCCCAGCTCACCTGTGTGGAGAAGTCATTGACATGCATCCATTGAAAACTGTTCTAGCACAGGTGCAAAATAGTGGCTGTTATGACGGACAGCTACCCCCTTGAACTTGCATAGTTCACCGTGCAAGTTTTTCTTCCTGATTTATTCTCAGAGCGATTTGATGTGCGAGATGTTCACAGGAAGTGGAGTTCTGAGCTTCGTGTCCCATTTCTCTCACAACTCCTATTATATTCCTTCGGTGACAACTGTTCACTTAGATGGGGCGGGAAATGCATGTTACATTTCAGGTCAGGGAGAGCAAATTGGAGCCACAGAAAGTAAGCAGCGTGCTGCAGCGGCATCCTCTGGCTGGGTAGGAGGTGAGTCAAAGCACCCCTTGGCGCCACAGAGGAGGCACAACAGAGGTGCGGCAGCAGCTGGCAGGCAGCTACGACCACTGCAACACTTGTTGCTGCAGCGTGCTGGCCCTTCCTAGGTGTGGCGGGGTTGCCGAATAACTTTCAGTTCTTTTCTCCCGCCATCATGCATGGCGTTTTGCATTCAAAAATGGACGTCAGATCTATGGTGTTACGCAGATTGTCAAGGTCGCGATAGTCAGCACTTGCTTCGATAAAGACCAATCCTTGGACACTTAACTGTGGGTGGCCTTGGGACGTTTAATCTTGTCATCTTGTAGTGAGGTTGTAACCCAGCTGACAGCAAGGACATATGAAATGAGCGCGACATGTGCGCATGATGTGCCGTCCTGTTCGGACACTTCTCAGCTTTCAGGGAAGAGGATAGAGGTGTGGTGTAATGCAACAGCGCCGTCGCTTGCGAACAGCGCTACTCTCAAACTCCGGCCAAAAAGGTCTTCCATTGAGCGACGATCTGCCTTCAGGTATACTGGAGTGTCATCAAGCACGAAGGTACCGAAAACGAACAAGTGGAGCACGTGGTGCGCGCTGCTAGCATGCTATGTTGCGCAGGATCGATCCTGGTGGATCCGGAAGCATTCCAACTACACTCACCTGAATACAGCGCCACCAAATTTTTAATTTCAAGCCAGATGTAAGTCTTATGTTTGTGTATGGTTTACGTGCTCTGAATGCCTGTTCAGACGGATGTTGGGCATCTGCAAGTGCCTCAAGTGGCAGCACAAGTGGTTACACGACACTGCATATATTCGACTATTCTCGTTATGTGAAAGATTTGGTCAGGCAATGCAATTGGATGTTCGTTACAAGTGCCACCTTGCGCCTGTCATCAGAGTTTCCGGAGGAAATCAGCTCTGGAAACCTGAAGTTCTTGTAGACCCATCAGAAGTGACAGGCCGTGCAGTGGTGGCCAGGAGTTGTGGACAGCCCAGTGAGGGAAGCGGACAATGACGTCACAAGGGGTGAAGAGGGGGAAATTATGTATCATGTTGACTACGAGGCCTTTCAAGAATTTGCTGGCGAGCGCTGTCAAGTGTCTTTCTTGAATCAGCGTACGCAGATTCTCCAAACTTTGCATTCACGGTTCCCAATTCTGCTGCTTCAAAGAGTGGGGGGAATTCCGTCCCCCTTTTTAGCGACATTGGGCATGTGTGTGTGTGTGTGTGTGTGTGTGTGTGTGTTTGGTTTTAGTGGTGTAGTACTGAACCTTGCTCATCAGACGTGCGTTATAGATGTGCTTCGAGACATGGACCAGGGCCAGTGCATGGCGTGGCGAGCCTCTGGGTCATCATGGTCAGACGTGGACAGTGCACTGGCTGGGTTCGATGAATTCCATCAAGAGGAGGATGTTGTGCTGACAGCTAACGAGGTGCTTGAGCGACAGGTCTGCGAGTTGCAGTACGATTCCAACTGAGACAGCCTGGTTAGCTGCGTGCATGTATTCCACAACTGCATCAAGCTGGGCGCATCTTCAAACTATTATTGTTGTGCCCTGCACCGAGGCACTTTTTCGGTGATTACTTTGCTGTGTTTGATGATGCAGTGCAGGCATGGTTAGAGGAGTGAATTGCAGTGTGTGCATGTGTACGTGTCGCAATGCAGGAAACGGGCAACATTGGGCACTCATCAATCAGCAAGAACTTCAGTGTTGTTTGCTGTCCTGGTGTTTCGGTTGAACTTCAACCATCTCATGGACAGTTTATCTGTGAAGCCACTTTCGACAGTGTTGTGCAGAGAAGAAACAGGGTTCTCATCACTGGAGGAAAGTATGACACACCTACAAGCAACTGTGCCTAGGGACAAGCTCATCGATGGGGCCAGGGCTATGAATCGATTTGCTGAACTTTTCAAGGCCCATCTTGAGAAGGCAACGATGCAGGAGCCCCGTGCCGATGGGGAAGCATTTGTTGTGACAAAGGAGGTAGTTGCAGACTTTGTTGCTCAGATGGGCAGCGGCCGGGCTACACTCTCTTGAACTGTGAATTACAGAAAGCACTGTGTTTTTAATTGGCACAGCGGCAGAAGCATTTGTTGAGTCTTCTTCAGGCACGCTGCCCGCTGCAAGAAAGTGTGACCGTCTGGTGAAACGATAAAGAAAATGCGGCCAGCTGGTGCAGCGACAACAGTTTTGTTTGTGTGTTGACATTGGCGCGGCTCAGAACCACAAAGAGTGCATCGGTGTGGAGCATCGAAAGTCAAGCAATAAATCAGAGACCACGGCCAGCAACTACTCAACAACACTCGTGAGCATAACGCATAACAAACCAAACAGTCAGTCACCGCCATAGATACAGCGCCAAACGTCTACACACAAGCACTACTTGTCAGCAGCAGAACAGGGAAACACTACAGTGTGGGACAAACTGCCCTACACCGTGGGCCATCACTGCCGGCGAGGCAGCCCCCACCAGGCCTGCGCGCAAGAGGGTGGACTGGCCGGTGGGAGGGAGGAGGGGGCTTGCAACCTTCAGCCAGCACCAGGCAAGGGGTGTGCCGGAGGACAGAGGCGGGCTGAGGGGGCCGGAAACTGTTTGAGGGGGCAGTCGGGGAGGGCTTGGGAGCAGGAGGGAGCCTCGCAGGGCAAGAGCCCTAAGGAGAGGGAGGTGGCGCTAGGAGGAGGGGGGGCAATCAGTAGCCACACATGCCTGCGGCATCAGCAGTGGGTACCAGCAGGCCCGGAAGGAGGGCCTTGCCGGCAACCCGTGCACTGTCCTGTACCATGCTGAAAACATGTCCTCTATTTCAAATTTGCACCAGTTAACTACACCGAACGTAAAAATTCAATCTCGAAGAATCGCAGCTCAAGTCTGTTGGTTTTACGGCAGATCTGCAACATGTCCCTCTCATGCAATATTGCAATTGCTGCTGTTAGTGTCAGTGTTCAGATACTGTAAGAAGTGCTGACCATGTCTCATGATGCCGCATTTCTCTGAAAACGGATCATAAAGGATGCGCATCAGCTATCGGCGTTCACTTGTTCTTTATCACTTGGAAGCAGTTTCCTAAACCCCTGCGGAAACAGGAATCCAGCCCCCAGCTGCCATCACCAGGCCTATTTGGTGGCACCCCCCTTGATTTGGAAGGATCTTTCTCCTACCAGTTTCGGTTGTAACTGCTGTCACCTGCCCGATGGGCATAGCACTCCCGCTGTGATCGACAGCAACTTCACAGTGGCCTCACAGGGCTTGTGCTGGCAGATGGTGCAAGCCGAATGATTCTCATGCATTTTAACGCCATGTGCGAGGCACCGGATCCATAGGTCCGACCAAGGCATACGAAGAAGGGAGGGTGGTGCCTAGATGGGCTGAAGGGGCATGCTGCCGTCTGATTGCAGGCCCCCACCTCTTCCCGTCGCTGCCGCTCGCCCTCCCCCCATCCCCCTCTACGCTGCCCCCAGAATCAGCGCTCAATATCTGCATGATAATTGCTATTCGGGTAATATTTCACTGCCTTGGTTCCCCAGGTGTATCTCCGGCCAGCCCCCAATGCTGGCCTCGGCTGCATCAGCGCTGCCTGCACACACATAAGCATCTAAGGGTGCGCAGGCGTTGGCTGACGCCAGGTTGGACTGCACGTACAGTATGTCCTTTTGGTTTCTGCCGGAATGTTGAAGCACTCAGGCACTGGTCCCTGTTCGAAACAACGCTTGTTGGTACCTCCCCTGTCTGCTACACATGACCACAGAGCCCACACATCAGGTTTCCCAGACTCAGACGGAAACAGAAAACACACCGATATACCAAAAGAAACGGGTGAAGAAATAGTTGCCCCAAAGAATTATTGTGAGTCCGGACGCAGTGTGTTACATGCATGTTCAGGAAGTAGCCCCTGTGAGGAAAACTTCCTCACAGTGCTGCTGGCATCCATCAGGTATTCATACTCGACATAAGACACCACATCTGCTGAGCCCAAAGGTTGAGAGGTTACTTCCCCTTATTTCCACTTGAGACAAGCCACCACGCATACAACAGGCTGTTTTTCCTCAATGGTGCACACTTCCACAGGCTCTCGGGCCTTGCCTGTGCACTCAAATGTTTGATGAGATGTCTGAGCACAGGGCATGTAAGAACTTACTGCGTGTTGGCAGGTTGGGTTGTGTCCTTAACGCAACAAAGTGAACAGCCTTCGTGTCAGTCTGCCTATGTAACGCGAATCGAAGCTTACATATCGAGGTAATGCTGCCTGTCGACACTTCGCGCAACAACGCAGCGTTCAAACCAGACGTCTACGTGCTTGCAACGACCGCCCAGGATATATTCCTTGCGCAAGTTTCTACGGTTGTGCGATCATCTGCAAGCCTTGCGAATCAGTCTTCTTCGTTCTCCTTTGCTTTAGAATCCAACATCTGTCAAAATGGCACCCAAAGGTGATAAGCACCCAGTAAAGAAGGTTGCCAAGAAGAATGTTGATGGCAAGAAGAAGAAAAAGTCCAAGGCTGAGACCTACAAGATTTACATCTACAAGGTGCTCAAGCAGGTCCACCCCGACACTGGAATCAGCTCGAAAGCAATGTCGATTATGAACTCGTTCATTAACGACATCTTCGAGAAGATTGCTACGGAGGCATCTCGCTTGGCTCGGTACAACAAGAAGCCCACGATCACGTCCCGCGAGATCCAGACGGCTGTCCGTCTGATCCTTCCCGGCGAGCTTGCAAAGCACGCCGTGTCTGAAGGTTTGTTTTCCTTGCTCTCTGTGTTCATACTAAGCTTTCATGTCTGAATACTGTATCCGAGTTTATGCGCTGTGGATGACTCTGACTGTCGCGTGTCTATGCAGGCACCAAGGCGGTGACCAAGTTCTCGAGCACATAATAGAGAAGCGGTTGATCTCCAGTGTTACCGGCGTTACTCAACGCCACCTTCCACTGCAGACGGGTCTTCACAGGCCCTTCTGTCCTACCTGTTTGAGCTCTTTGTCAGGGGCCACCGTTGAGTGTTGTACACAGAACCCTCGACTTGGTGAGATAAGCCTGATTCATGGAATGATAGTGAAGTGCTCGTGTGAGCAAGCGTGGTTAGACGCACAGTGGCAAAAGCAGCATGACATGATGTGTTTCAGTACAGTTGTTTTGGTGTTCCTAGTGAAGTTGTTAAGAGAGTTCTTGCTTGTCACGGGTGCAGCTGGTCCTGGTTCTGACAGTGGGAGATGAAACAGGATGGAATGTATCCAGAGTGATCCAAATTGTTGGTCGTTGAGTTGCCTGAGCTTGTAAATGTGCAACCTCGCTTTTTTTATGACACCATCACTTAGGTCAGGTCGTACAAACAACAACATCGAGATTAAGATACATGTAGTTCGATCAGTTGTAACTTGAGCACTTGTGTACTCTTCTGAAGTACATGTGCAGTTCTTGCTGCTTAAGTTAACTTCTCTGTGACTTGATTGCTGTTGGACACAACTTTCTGAAGCATGTAGCCGAAGGGTGCACATGAAGTGAAATAGTTCCTTCCTAGGGGAGTTGGCCTCGTCTTGTATATCACTGTGCTGATGCTCCGCCTTGATGCGATGTGAAAGGGGGACTGTCAGCATTTTGGTTCAGTCAGTCACAAAGGGATTTAGTTCAATACATATCCACTTGTGCTGGCATGTGATTGGGGTACATAGTGTTCATGGATAGATGAGGAGAGGTACGGTGCAAGGACATCTGCGAGAACACGATCCATCAACTGAGTGGCAGGCATTTGTAATGGTAAGGAAAGTTGATAATGATTTGAAGCAAATGCATTGGTATGAAAAGGGGTCCCTGAGTGGTGCCGATGAAAGCGTGGTCGACCTTGACCAAATCGAGGTTTTGCAATTCTCGTCCCCAGCCTTCAAATCCTTGGGCAGGCGTTCTCTGAACATCTCTCTTCTTTTAGGCGTACTTGCAGGCTTCTACGGTTGAGCAGCCGGCAGGATTTACAGGCACGAATGCGCCTGTTGAAGGTGTTTCTCCCCTGCCTCTCAGAGCCATGGCCTTCATCCTCCAGCCAAATTCCTGCCAGTGAGAGAGTTGGCCTCCTTTTGTACTTGTTTTTTGCCTGTTGTTCTTGATTTTTCTCACACTGTCGTCGATGTCGACGACTTGTGCCTCCTCACTAGTACTGTCTCTTGTGGTGGGCTGATGGACCGAGAGCTGATTCCTTCGTGCTGGAAGCAGCTTACAGAGGTAACGAGTTTCAGCATTTATCATTTTATAAAATTGCTTTAACATCTGGCCACAGTTCACATGTCATGGAAATGCTGACTGTACCAACTGCACGGATCTAGACACACAATCACTTCGGTAGAATGCCGGTCACCCTGCATACATGCTGTTTTATTTACAACGAGTCTGGAAATCGGATTGTCACTTCATCGGTGCCTCTGCGAACTGTAACGTCGTAACAATGATCACCAGTCAGATGTCGGATGCTGCCGCTTACTCTCGGCACACACACTTCCGGGATGCACAGCATCAGAAGCTTGTTGACGCAAAAGCTGAGAAAAGTGGATTTGTCCGTTTCGATCGCCACTCCGCAAGTGGAGCTAGCTTGAAGCCGGCGGCAAAGAAGAGTGGCAATGGCGCAGGAAATTGGGGCAGGTGCTTCCTCACGTAGTGCTCCCCTTGAGTATGTAGATGTATATGTTGTATTAATTGATTCGTGCTCATAGGATGTTGGTAAACAATAGGGGTATTTGTCCTACTAGCCGTGGGACACTCGTTATGAATGACCAAGTTGTACTGCGCCGCTAGCAGCAGCTGGGCCATATTGCAACATCCAGAAACGAAATATGTGCATATATTGTCAATATACCGTACACGTGTGTGTTCAGCGTTGGAGAACAGATCGCTGAAGGGCGCGAAGCAGCTGGCAAGGTGGCTATTTCCAACACAGAGCCCGAAAGCAAGCTGCAGCTGGATTGAATTGTCGTGGGATAGAATTTTTATCGTGCTTTCATGAACAGGACACACGTCCCGTTCTAAGGAAAAGCCATACATTACAAGCTTTGCTACAACTGTATTCTGCTAACAGGCCATTCATGACGATGCATCTGTATTCGTATCTTTGAGCCTTTCTTTGATTTCTACTTGTAACCTGCCTTTACCTTGGCCTCTTCTAGCCTTGACATCTCTGACTGGACGATGTGCTGAACTCGGCACTGGAATCTTGGGTGCATCCTGCATCAAGTGATTGCTTGCCAAGCGACAAGAACCTACTATAAAAAAACGAAAATCATGCAAGACTTGCACTGAACTTTAATGACACGTCAGGATGGTCGACAAAAGATGCTTGTAGCCCTCTCTTGGTCAAAACAACTGCGGCCGCACTGATGGTGAAGGTCACAAACAATCCGCAGAGGTATTGTTCTAGGAATACGAAACCACTACCCAGGCTGGACAACACCAGTGCACCACGACACAGGAGCAACATTCGGCAAGTTCCCTCCAGCATATGCTGCCCGTGCACAATATCACAATGCAGTTGACACTTGCATCACAGACCACCGGAGAAACACACAGATGCAACAAAGCGAAGTGTTGCGCACCTGGATGTTGAACGCCTCCAGTTTTGCCAGAGCCTGAGTGAAGACTTGTGGCGCAATGCCGACAGAAACAGACGCCGCTTCTGCCGCAGACGTAGCAGCTGGCGCTGCGTTCTCTACGTTCACTGACTCGCCCACATGGCTATTCTTCCCGCAACGAGAAGGTTGCACTCTGCCTGCACCCTTCACCTGGTCTGCATGACTCTTCCCCACTCTGACAGGCGCAGCTGCTGTATCATTTTGAGCACTGCTGCATCCCCCTGCGCAGCCCTCTCTGACATCTACTGCACCCGCTGTGCCTGCTGCATCTGCAGCGAGCCCTTTGTGCGTGCGGCCTCGCCCAGAATTGTGTCCATGGGCCCGAGCCCTCCCTTGCTGTGCACCCAACCTGGCAGTGTGAGGTGCAACATCGCCATTGGAGCCTTCTGCATGAACTGCAGCATCTTGGCGCCTGCCGCGTCCTCGGAGGTGACCACGACCTTCCCCTGGTCGACCCTCAACAGCCCCACCATCCCCTCTGGTGTGATCGCTTTCAAAATCTGTTCTAGGCTTTGATGCATCCCCTATGTCGCGTTCACCAGTGCCTCGGCCGCCGCCTCGCCCTTGCCCCCTACGATCCCTTCGACCACGCCCGTCAATTACATGCCCCCTGCCTTGTACATCAGGCGGACCTTCATGCCCGTGTTGACGACTTCCACCAACGTTGCCTGCTTGCTGCCTGTCATGCTTCTCCCCAGAGCCACGCGCTCGCCGCTCTTGCGCTGTGCTGGAATCATGCCTGGATGTGTTGGTTCTCGCGCCATTGTGTCCCCGCCCATGCGCGTACCCATCAGATCGTGCATCTGAGGACCCCTTCCGCAACTCATTGCTTTCTTGCATGCCATCCTCGACAGGCGCAGCAGCACCAGCATTGTGATGGCTAGCACCGCGTGACCCGCGCCCTGCCTGATGTCTTCCCCCCCTTCCGGTGGCAGAAGTCTGGTTTGTGCTGCTGACATCGGCAACAGAGGATGCGGCAGGTGGGTGCGCAGTGTTGGGGTGGGCCCTGCTGGGCGCTGCCTGCCCATTGACGTTGAGAAGAGGGACCACTTGTGATAGTGAAGACTGAGAATGAGCCTGTTCCACACGAGGTCTTGGATGGTGCTGTGGAGCAGCTACTGGTTGCATAATGTTGTGCGGAACTACGTGCGGTACCTGCCTCTGCATATGAGCGGGGATGTGCGGCTGCATTCCGCCCATTCGAGATGGGTACATGTTCTGCACTGCTGAGCCTTGGGGATGGCTCGCTGGCGGCATCTGCTGCATGATAGCACCCTTCACAACTTGTATGTTTTGCGGAAGGCCAGCACTGTGCACATGATGGACACCTGCAGGAACTGGGACACCGCCTGTGTCAGCAATCCCCCTGAGGATAGGCACAGCTGCAGCGCCCGGGAGTGTCTGCATGGACGACGGTGCCGGCTGACCGTGGACTGTGCGCATTATATGGCTGCTGCTTGTAGCTGGAGGCCCTGCAGAATCTGGGGTAGTATGAACTGCAGCAGGTGCATTCGGCTTCTCAGACAACATCATGCTCCGGCTAGGATCACAGGCGTTCGTCGCAGACTGAACGACAGTAGCTTCTGCTGCAGGCTTCATCGTTGCCTGCAAGGGACCTGCAACATCAGGAGCTGAGGACCGCTCAGCTGACCGCTCGGAAGCGTCTGCAGCAACAGGTTGCTGCAATGGCTCCACATCAACGCTAGTGCTGACTGCAGCGTGTGCGTCTGCAGCAGAGCTGGATGCTTGAGATGACGACCGATGTGTGTTGTGTTCATGGGCATGATGGCTGCGGCCAGCACCACTCGAGCGGTTGTCAGGGCCGTCTCGCCTATTACGACGTCCCCCTTGACCTCTACCTGACATGGCAACCATCTTGGCTGAGAAATTGCCTTCTGGGCTGAAGCCAGGATGCTTTGCAACGGGTGTATCGCGGCGCTGGTTGCCACCATGCTGAGGCTGGCGGTTGTATGGTGCAGCACGATCTGCACCTCCATGAAAATCTCCATGAAAATCTACATTCCGAGGTGGAGGCGGCGGCGGTGGGGCCATCGGTAGATTGGCAGATGGCATGTTTGGAGCTCCTGGGATATGCTCTGCAGGTTGCAGCCGTGATTCAACCATCCCCTTGTTTGGGATGGGGTGAGGCCCACCAAACGACTCGGCATCATGCAATCTGCCAGGGTAATTGCCGCTGTAGGCATCATGCTGGGCTCCAAATATGTCACGGTGACTGTCATAGTGGTGCTGGGGTTCGTCTGGCACGTCCTTGGCAATTTCAGCTTGCTCCTGTATACTCATAGGTCACTGATTCTTCCGTGAAGCTAGTCCTGAAGAGATGTACAATGTAGCATAGTTGGATGATCATTCACATGCACAGTCACACTGCACTGCTGGTTAAAGTTCATTGGGGGCAAAACGAAATCCAGATACTAACTCACCTGAATCCTTGCGGGCAGCCCCGCCCCTCCCCAGGCAGGCCCAGTCACTGCAGTCTGACTTGGCTTAGGAGCGCTATGAGGAGCGGGAGGCCCTGGATGCCCTGCTTCCGGTGCGGTGGCTTCGACCGTAGTGCTAGACGAGGCCTCCTCTCCTGCAGGCTTACCACCCAACGCGCCCCAGACTCCCCTGCAAGAGCTCACAGGTCAGAACATGCTTGGCAAATCTGCCACATGATGGTGAGCCGTGGTGCAAAGTGTGACGTGATTCGAGGTACCACGCAGCCAGAACGCACCGCTTCGGGACCAACGCCACGTTAGGATCCTGGCCAGCATTTTCTTTCCTGCACACAAGGAAGGGGTTTTAATACGACTACATGTGACCAACATCTTTCCAAGGCACGAGAAGGGACGCTCACCTTTCACTTGGCAACACGACTGGTTTGGGCCCCAGTCCACCCGGTTTGCCTGATCCTACAGCTGTACGCTTCCTGCACAATTCAAAAAGTTTACGCATGCTTCTCAGCGTACACGATACCTAACAAGGCTATTGCCCGGCAAATCTGTGTCCTGAGAAGATAGGCGGGACCTGCTCGCGCTTGGCACACAACCTACTGACAACACGCCTTATTAACGATTGTCCACATATTTATTGCTATGCCAATGCTGCGCACCTTCCAAATGCCATCGCGATTCCTGTTGTGTCCGAAACGATGACAGTCCTGACAGCAACCTCGTGTTCGCTTTTAACCGTATCTAGGGACACCTGGAACTGCGATGTAGTCAGAAGGCTTTTTGCCAGGTTCATACACTGTGTCCCAAGCTATGCGTCGAAACGTACTTCGTAATTCTGGAGTTTTTAGAACCGTGTCTACAAGGACCAACATTCCAAAATGCAGGTTCCACTGTCAAAAAATTGTCGGTTCGTTCCAATAGGCATGCTGCCCACAGCTTCATACAGTAACATAATCACATGGGCACAAAGACCCAATCTGGAGCACCAGATTGTCCTCCTGAAGACTGAGCTTGGCTACTTGGTCTCGTGCACGCACTGGTCATGTGCAGGTACTGGCCTGCTCGCCACGGATGGACAAGGCAGCCCATTGCACCGGACAAGGATGCGGCCCGTGGTGCTTGTATTGATGTGTATGTACAGCCAGAGACTGGGCGAGAACAGTTTGGATGGTTGCAAGCTAGCGCCAGTGGTGCGAACTGTCCCCCCCCCCCCCACCCCTTGAATGACTCCTTCATGGATCTGGTAACCTCCTTATCAAAGCATAGTACAGATGCAATGATGTGTGATCAGATCGAGCGTTACATTTTCGCATATCTAATGTGCCTTAAAAGAATCCCAACAGCAGCCAGCACATCCTCCAGCCGATGCTCTGCTGACAGTGTCAAGCGCAAGCGGCTGCTGCCTTCAGCAACCGTTGGCGGTCGTATGGCAGGCACATGGTAGCCATGTGATAGCAAGGTATCTGCAACAGCCACAGCGCGCCCTGCGTCCCCGATAATTATCGGCACAATCGGGCTCCGCACTTCCT
The DNA here is from genome assembly GCA_032359135.1 of Ulvella scutata. Lineage (NCBI taxonomy): Eukaryota > Viridiplantae > Chlorophyta > Ulvophyceae > Ulvales > Ulvellaceae > Ulvella > Ulvella scutata. Next base: position 542,209 of record JAUMHD010000008.1, read on the forward strand.
GCTGAAGGCAGGCGGCCACAGCGGCTTGCAGGCGCTGCACATGTGCCCCTCGCCACCTCTCCCTGCACGGCACACAATTTCTTTTGTAAAGATGCAGGCATGAACGCAGTACATGTTATTTTTCTGGCAGCAGGTTGGTGCACTTGATTGCCGAGTACAGCACGGCAACAGGTCGTTAACCATGCCATGGGAGCGATGGAACTGCGATGCTGAGTGAGGGAGGATATGTGTCTCGTTTCGGCTATGTGGTACTATCGTTCAGCTGGTTACAACCACCAACAGGGATGCGCGCCTGCGGAAAACCTGCAGTGCGGCGAGAGCAGCAGCAACGACTGGCAGCGGCAGGGCCGTGGAGAACATGTACGCGCGCCCTGCGTTCACCAGGAGCTTCTTCACACTGTGACTGCATGCCACGAACCCCCCCTGGGCCCCAACGGCCTTGCTTAACGTTCCGACATGTATATCTACTGCGTCACACAGGCCTGCAGCGTCGGACACCCCTCCACCCCGCGGCCCCAGCACCAGCGTACCATGGGCATCGTCTACAAGCAGCAGGAACCCAAACTGCTTCTTGAGCACTGTGAGAGCCTGCATGACGCATGGTACTGGCTGTGAAGATGCAAACATGCGGCTGGGATGCGTGCTGCATGCATCTTTGGAGTGGTGACTGCACTGCAGTGGTGCATGCCCCGCAGCACCCACCCTGCTCCTCATGACCCTGGTTCAGCGCATGCACACATAAAACAGCTGCTGCTCATCAGAATCATCCTTGACCCCACCCCAAACAGCTTTGTACGGGGGAAGAAACACCAATGACAGTATGAGCTTGCAACGCTCTTCACAAGCTTAAATCTGTCATATTGCCGAATGCTCAGCTGCTGAAGGCACAAGTTGAAGCCTCAAGCGCTCCATCGAGCGGGAGTCACACTGGCAGAGTCACACCTTCACGTCTGCACAGTCTCCATCCATGCTGAACACGCCATCTGTCACAACCAGTCTGCGCTTTTCTGCAAGCGCCTTCTGCTGCAGCAGGTCTGCAAGATGCACGTAATCGCAGTGCCTGTACACATGCACACTCGCCCCTCGAGACCTGGCCAGCCGGCAGCCATCGATCAGGGAAGCATGGTTGAGCTCATCTGAGAAGATGGCCACCTGGGGGTCACTGGCAAGGGCGGTAATTGCTGCAAGGTTCGCTGCAAACCCTGATGGATACAGTAGGCAGGTGTCTGTATGCTTCAAGGTAGCAAGCTCGTGCTCCAGGCGCTCGTGCACGATAGAGTGCCCTGAAACAATTGCTGCAGACCTCACACCCATGCCCACGGCACCTGCTGCAGATGAGGCCGCTCGGCGCACATCTGGGTGCGAGCTTAGCCCCAAATAGTCGTTTGTGCTGAACAGGAGGAGAGGGCAGCACTGTCCATCTTGCAGCTGGGCAGCCTGTACTATCATGGGAGGGTGAGCACTATCCATGCAAAGCGGCACATGGTCAAAGCTGTGGAGAAAGCCTATGACGCACTCGCAATGAATGAGCGGTCGGTATGAGTATCCTGGGCTCTCGCAGGAGCTGAGCCTTCTTCTTTTTCTCGATATATTGTGCCACATAATGCTGCCACTCTTGCCCAGAACAATCTCCCTGTCCTTCCCCCATACCAGAAACAAAAACACTATGAATTTAGCACGAGCCCCCTGTTTCCAGTGTCCTTAAGGGATAGCACGGGAGTGGTTTTTTCGCATAGATTTTGAAACCAACATCATGCAGTGGGAACACGGACTCTTTGCTTACGAAGCAGTCACCTTTTCACTTCAAGCGACTAATTCAACGTATACCTCTTCATATGTGCAGACGGGCTGTGATATGTACGACTGCTCGCATGTTGGAAGCGAAACGTCAGCCAGATCTTAGTGTGCAGGAACGCTCGCAATTGCCCGGGAACCAGATAATCAGCGTGATTGTACACTATGACTGAAAGTGTCACAATGGCAAACACGTTCGCGCGGCCGACCCTGAATCGCACTGCGCAGCCGTTTCAAAGCCCACGATGGGCAAAAAGCCTTGCATCGGTGAGTCCATACACCGCTCCCGGGTTTCTGACACTATTGGCCTGTATGAAGTTTATGTTCTATCTGCACTGCTCTGCAGCGTGTGACTGGCGGCCGACAGGTTTGTGCAAATGTTGCGGTTGTTTTGCGAATTTCATGGTGAGCTCTGTAGCTCATACAAGCACTGATCACCAGGTACCAAACGTATGCACCATGAACTAGGACTATAATTTACTGTGACCTGATGCGTGATGTTCTTGATTTGTTCTTCATCATCTCATGTGCAGTTACGGTCCAATCTCGTTTGCAGCAACCTGTGGACTCGGTGCATCTGGCCATGCTTCCAACCCCTATCACTCCATTCCAACTCTCGGGCATCCCAGAAAATGTCCACCTACACATTAAGCGCGATGACTTGACTGGGATGCAGATGAGTGGCAACAAGGCAAGTCCTCTAGCCCAATCTCGTGTGATTCAGTGAGCACTTGAACGCTGAACGGGGTGCAGCTTTCAGGTTCGCAAGCTGGAGTTTCTCATGGCCGACGCTCTCCGCAAAGGCTGCGACTGTGTCATCACCATTGTATGCCCCCACTCTGCCTCCATGCCGCACACTCACACAGCAGCGCTATGTGAGATGCCTACATTCTTCTGTGTTCCAGTTTTCACTGTGGCGCGCACTGCAGGGCGGCATACAGTCTAACCACTGCCGAGCGACGGCGACATGTGCCAGGTGAGCATATGCTGAACCTCCACCCCCACCCTTTGCATGCACTGTTCACCCCTTCATCACCTTGGCCACATCGCTGTTTACATCTAATTACAAGTTGGCACACAGGAAGCGCAGCAGATTGCCGTGTTCATGAAAGGGTGTGTGCGCACTGTTCGTGTTGACACTCTCCAGTGTGGGCTGTCTCCTATGGGCACTGGCGACCTGTGTGTAGGTACTTGGGCATGGACTGCCACCTGGTGCTGCGAAATTCCGAGAGGCTGGCAGATGAGGACCCCGGGCTGGTTGGAAATCTCCTTGTGGAGAGGCTGCAGGGTGCACACATCCATCAGGTGCGCACTGTGTGCCAGCCCTCTGAGCATGTGCGCTCATGATGCAGCATGCGATGTGAATGCCGGTGCGATGGGGCGGTGCAGGTTTCCAAAGCAGACTACGTCAAGCATGGCTCCGACGCGCTCGCAGCCAAGCTCTCTGCAGAGCTGCAGGCACAGGGGAAGAAGCCGTATATTGTACCCGTGGGAGGCAGCAACAGTTTGGGCACTTGGGGGTACATGATGGCCATGCAGGAGATCATTGACCAGTCACCAGACACCAAGTTCTCACACATCGTAATGGTGCGGTGATTCTGCTTGCATGATCCTGTGAGCGACCATGTTGTGAGCGTTCAAAATGGGAGTGGGAGGCCATATGTGCCACCTCACCCACACCTGGATGAGTGCAGGCATGTGGAAGTGGTGCCACTCTTGCGGGAATGGGTCTTGCGAACCATCTGACGGGTGCGTGTGATGTCTGACAGTTCCCGGTTTGACACACGTCCAACCTGGATGGGTACTGTTTACCCTTGTGTGTGTATATGTGTAGGTTACGGGGCTCAGGTTGTCGGCTATGGTGTCTGCGACGATGAAGCATACTTCTATGACTTCATAGATGATCTGTACCTGGGCCTTGGAGCAAATGTTTCTGCTAAGGATACAGTTCGCTGTGTGCAAGCGAAGGGCAGTGGGTACGCGATGAGCAGGTATGCAGCATGTCCCGCACATGTAGCAATTTCATGTGGTGTGTGCGCTTGCTGTAACTGTGCCTGGCATTGTCCGATTGCTGATATCTGGGATGGTACAGGGATGAGGAACTGGAAGTCGTGATGAAAGCAGCCATGGAAACGGGAATCGTCTTGGATCCTGTGTATTCTGGCAAGGCGTTATACGGGCTGCTGTCTGATATCAACAGTGGGGAACAGGAATGGGACAAAAGCAATGTGCTCTTCATCCACACAGGGGGCTTACTGGGGATGTACGACAAGGTGAACCAGCTTCTGCCGCTTGTGAATAGACTAGATCGTACCAGAAGAATGCCGCTGTAGGCAGCAACTGGCACATGGTCAACAGGGGGTCTGCTATCCGTAGATGTACAGACAAGAGTTAGTGGTGGATGTATTAGAGTGGTATCCGTAACATAAGTAATCTGTTCAAGAAGGCGATTAAGAGAATCAATTGGGTGTAACAACAGCAATGTCGCGCTCCACTTTGTCCAGATGTACCAGCATTCGCTTTATGCCCTTGTTATGTTCCTGCAGAATGTGCCCCGCCTGCTTCATGGTGCTGTCATCCAAACCCGCAGCTGTGGCAGTGCCGCTGCCAGCCACCAGCCCCTGCACGCAGCCTGGTCTGAGCAAACCGCTGCGAGCCTGCGCATGGGGTCCTAACCATCATCCCTCAGAAAAGTCTGTCATGGGCATCGGCACATCACAGCAGCCACGCAGAGCGAACCATACCACATACATCATGAGGCGAATTTTTCAGGACACAGATCACCATGTGTGAGTGTCACAAGCCCAAACGGAGAACAGAGGACAAGAACTCAAGCCCATAGCAATCACTCAAAGGGTAAAGCAGCACCAGCAGGTGGAAGATAGGGTAGGATGTGCTCTACCTGCATTTGTGACCGCAGCATGTCTACTTGGTGATGTAGCCCCTGCACGTTGTTGGGTGCAAGGTGTGCTTCAATCTGGGCGATCTGCTGCCCGACATCCTCCAGCGTGATGTCCATGGAGCGGCAGTCGGTGCTGCTCACGATGCGCGCTGACAGAGTGTCCACCAAGCGAATCGTCTGCACACAGAACTCGTAGCCATGCGGAGCATTGTCTCACAGTTGCAGAAAGCTCCCTTATCGAGATGCTGATGGAGATGTGTTGGGCAAGGACCTTGTTGACCCCACCAGGGCCACGTGGCACACAACAAGCAGCACCATGGAACTGGCCTGTGCACACAACATGAACCCAGGGCGCGCTGCCATTGTGCTGATGCCCAGCAGGCGAGTGGCAGGCAGGCACTGCTGCCTGAAGGTTACAGACATGCAGACGGGAGCACATCATCGGGATGACTGTGGCAGCAGGCAGCAGGGAGCATGCCTGGAGAAGAAGGTGGGACAGGCGAGAATGCTGTTCCAAGAGGCGCTCAGAACGTTGCTGCAACACGTTGCCGCTGCCGACACCTTGCCGGGTGGCGTGCGCCACAGCGCGCAGCTCTGCCAGGCAGTTGCGGTTGTCCTGCAGTGCCTCCTGCTGCGCATCATGGTGTGCCTTGAGCTGCTGCACGCCATGCACTGCAACCGGCCACAGGCCGTCTCGATTGTCAGCACCGCCTGCACGCGCTAGTGCTGCCTCCCATTGTGCCTGGTCGATGTTCGCAGGCCTCACATGCTGCGATTTGTCCAGAACATACAGAAATAGATGAGTCAGCGGGCACTTTGGTGAGCTTGGCGTGCACATGTGCTGCATCTCCTGCATACCCAACGTTCCGTCACGACGACGCCTATGCTGCAGTCTTTGCATAATGGGGCAGCTGCTGGCATGCTGGCTTGTAACGAAACAACACATGCAAGTCCTGAGTGACACACTTCGAGGCCATTTTTTATTGCAGCTTGTTCTGCATGAAAGTGTGCGGGATCCTGGCCCGGAGGCAACCCGGTCGCAGCTGGCTGTGCCATGCTTGGCAAAGCGCCCCACGGGGAGACAGCAGTATTGGCTGCGAACAGACTAGTTGATGACTGGGCAAGGCCCCCAAACATGCTGATGGAGGACGCTCCTCCAAAGAGCCCAGCAGATGGCGCAGGGCTGCCAAACAGGCCCCCTGAGGATGCAGCGGTGTTGAACATCGAGGGTGATGACGTCCCAAACAGCGAGGAACCCTGTGTCGGGGCGCCGAAAAGGCCACCCCCTGTTGATGCAGCTGGGGCGCCAAAAAGTCCCCCCCCTGATGATGCAGCCGGGGCGCCGAAAAGGCCACCCCCTGTTGATGCAGCTGGCGCGCCAAAAATCCCCCCCCCTGATGACGTAGCTGGGGCGCCGAATAGCCCACCCCCCGATGATGCAGCCGGGGTGCCGAACAAGGAGCCACTGGATGATGCTCCTGGTGTTCCAAAAAGAGCCCCAGAGGATGCTGGCGTGCCAAAAAGGCTTCCTGAGGCTGCATTGCCTCCGAAGAGCCCGCCTGGCTGCGATGTTCCAGTGAGAAGTGGAGACTGGCCGGCTCCGGGCAGACCACCTGAATTCAGTTACCAAGGTCACGTTTTACTGCTACATCACAGGTCCAGGTCGCGAAAAGAGCTAGCAAGTTGATGTGCAAGTCTCAGCACCTGTACCACCGAACAATGAGCCACCGGAGCTGGGAGCACCGAAAAGGCTTCCTGAGGATTGAGCTCCAAACATTCTCGCTGCGATTGATTATTGGTGACTATTGTCACGCTCCTGCCTGCGTGACACATGCTGTGGTTCCGTTGGCAGGCAGACTGAGAATTGTCCACAGCAACAACGGCCTTTCACAATCAGGAGTACTCAAGGCGCATAAAATCACGAAAATTGTGTGTAAACAGTGTATACTGCAGACGCGGGAATGCGTGGACTGAACAGGCGTGCAACGCACCAAGACTATTTTCTCTTCGCCATTTCCCGGAAACAACAACTGGTTCAATTGACAAATGGACTCTACAGAGTGTGTTTATTTTTGTGGAGAGCAGAGTGCGTATGCTGCTTCCAAACTAGAGCAGCACGGCCTTGGCATTCAAACGTCAGTGTTTGTGATCATGTAGAGGCTCTGCCACAACAGTCGAATACAAAGGACGCATTTGAGGTCGAAAGGGCTTATCAATTGATGTACAGCTTGTGTATGATCAATCAAAGTATTCTTTTACTGTGGCTAACCATGCGGTTGTCAAATTCTGAAAATGATTGACATGTCATGACCGCCCAGGCCGTGAACCATTGACGTGCTCATTCTTGTCAAGGGAACGAACAGGGTACGATCTTGTTGCTCAGCATATGGTGGTTCCTCTGGTTGTCATATCATGCATCATGGTACGGGTGTCACCTGCGTCAGCATCGATGCTAGACTCAAGAGAGTTACAGCTTGCCGCTGAATCCTATCGCTTGTACGGAGTTCTTTTGAAGCTAAAATACAGCTGCAACATGCATCTATCAAACACATTCTTGAAGCCTTTCTTTGGGCCCCGATCCCACTCCTTATTCACAATTCGGAAAGCTACATCCTCATAGGGGGCCCCTGCACAAAACTGCAGAATGACTGTCGAGTCATCTCCAGTTGGGTCCGGCAGAATCTTGTACGTGGGGGCCTTGGACTTGTCAATGAGGTCCGGGTAGAAGATATTAAACTTGTAGCCCTGAACAACTTTGGGAGGCGGGTTATCCTGGTCATAGTGCGCTCGATTATATTTATTCCAGTCGTATCCTGTGTGGACTTTGTTAAAGAACTTGGGCTGCCTGGGAGCATACTGCTCACGCCACCAGTACTCCTGAGCTGCCAGGGGCACGACGCCTCGGAAGTTGAGCTCAGCAGGGTTGTCACCCATCGCAGTCACAGCCTGGAGCATAGCGGCCTCTCCAGGGGAATGGTCTGCAGTCACATCGGGCCTGGAAGGTGCTGCAGCGTGCTGTGCAGCTAGCTTCTCTGCTTCCTGCTGCGCCTGCAATTGCAACAACTTTTGCAACTGTTGTTGCAGTGCACACCACTCGCTGACGGCGATCGAAGAATCAGAGTAACCGAATCAGAGTGACCACTTATCGAAGAATCAGAGTAACCGTCGATCACAATGCACCAAACGCGTTCCCCCGCAAGCCTAGAATGCTAGTACAGAGGGAGACGTTTTGCAGGTGTGCAAGGGTGGGGCACCTGTGTTCGAGCAGCTAATAGCATCTCCCTGTCATCTTCCTCATCGATGATATCCCCTGCAACAGCATCCGCAGGGAGAAGTGGAGGGGAGAAGCGCCCGTCGCTCTGTTCCAGCCACTCCGGTACCCCCCCACCGCCCCCCTCCTCGCCCTCATCTTCTGACCCCTCTGCTGTCTCTGGTGCAGAAAGTGCACCCATAGTGCCTGCAGTTGGCATTTCCTGCTTCATAGTAGCCCGTGCAGCTGTTAGCTTGCTCCGGCAGATGTCATCCAGCGCCTTCTCTGCTTTCCTCCTCTCCAGCCTACACTTACACACAGTTGAATGCACTTGAAGTCGTTTACTTGCAAAGCCCCGTATTGGTGGATTACAGGGGGTTCTGTGCAAGCTTGCAGCTTAACAGAAAAGCAGGAGCTGCATGTGCTGTTGAAGTTGGCATCATGAGCAAGCAGGCGTCCAGCCCCGTTGTCATCGCACAAAACAGACGCACAGGACGCACTTCTTGTGCACAGCACGCCAGAACTCAGGGTCCACACACTGTGGGTTGCTGAGCTCAGCACGCAGCTCTTCCTGCAGCACCTCAAGTTCTTCGGTAGTCCCCTGCAACGCCTCCTCTACCAGTGACGTGACATGGGGCTGGTTCATGCCAGCTACTTCTGCTGCGCCCGCTACTGCGCCAGTGGCGGCCAGCTCATCCTCCATGCGCATGCGCATCAAGCCGACGACATTATTCCAGTACACCACATGCTCGTGTGGCTCTACGTCCAGGGCCTGCATTCAACAAGTCTTACATACGAGTGCATTTACACGTGAACTGGAGAATAACCCTATTCACGGTGTTCCTGCCACAAAGTAAGGACTGATGTTTCGACCAGCGTGCAGCAGAGTGCTGCGAGTGGTGCATGGAGGTCACCTCCAGGAGGTGCCGCCTACAATCCTAGGTAAAGAACCTGGGTAAGAGTAAGCACACAAACACAGCTGCAGTACGTACTTGAAATTGTTCCACTCCTTCCAGAAGGCTTTGCAAGTCTTCCGATCTGAAACCGTCGAAAACATGATGGGGCTGGAAGTGTGGGTCAGAAAGGGGGTGATACTCCTGCAGGTGCACGACTTGTACCAGCACGTCAATGGGCTGCGCTCTGTCCTCGTCAAGCCTTTTACGCGCTCGGCCTATACTCTGCTTGAGGTGGAAGACCTCCTCCTTGGCAGCTTCCTTGATGGCCTCTGCAGCCAGCCTCAGCCTCTCCAGCTCATCTATGTCATCCTGCCTCCTTGCAAACTCTGCTTCATTCTGCTCTCTGTACAGTAAGAGCGAAATGAAGGCGACTCTGACAACCTGCCTTCCAGTACAGACAGAAATTGCATTCACGCAAGAAGTGTGCTCACACAGTTCCACTGGATACCCAAACGACGTGGTTCTATCAAGCAAGGCAAGGCAGCACAGGTTAACACAACTAACGTTGTGTACATCTTGATGTCATGGATTGCTGGGTTGACCAACACATGAGGAGTTTCGGCTGGCTGCAGTATGGCTCAGGGACTGGCAGCCTTTCCCCAAGCAAAAAAGTGAACGAAATGTACTGAAAACTTTCAAGCAGCTTGAGTCTATATTTGTGCGGCACAATTGGATCAACACCTTCTAGCCCTCACTCTCTCCAGCTCAGCCTCACGCTCCCTTCTGACTGCTTCGTCCTCCATACGCACTGCCTTACCTTGCTTTAGGTCTTGCTCTACCTTCTTTGACCAGAAGATGGAAGACGAGTCATCTTCTTCGCCTGCATTTCGCAGAACAGCTTCTTCTCGGTGCTTGCGCTTCAAATCGCGCACTTGACTGTACACATTCGATGTTTCCGCCATGGCGTGTATGAATATCTATCACCCTCGGCAGCTACTGCATCATCCAGGTCAGTAGGCCTGATGCTGTGCTCGTTCAGTCATATGATCTTGGCTACTAGTCGAATATTGGTGTACCGTACAAAGACAAGGTCTGTGCAGTGTTTTCCCCCTGTTGTAAGGCCCTGTGACGCGATTGGAGCAGCTCGGCCTGGGCTCAGCCGAGCTTGTCCACCATGGAATAGCTGTTCGTGGCCAAAAAGTGGCGAAAAGGGTGTATCATACAATGCATTGTGTGAGGCATATGCATGCACCTGTGAACGTGTGCATGAACAGCTGTCCATGTTTGTATGATCTCTGCATGGTGAAATGCACACAGGCTTGCTGGTTAAAGGAGATGGAGCGACACGACTCTCGTTTTGGGGGAGGGGGGGGGGGGGGGAGCGGAGCTCTGCTCCTGAGACCTGCGTGGCATGAGGGACATGTGCTTGGTGGGTGCGCTGATGGCGCTAATGGGAACAGTGAATTTCTTGCACACATCTTTGAATACGGTATCCACGCGGAAAGCAGCAAAGAAATACACGTGTTGAATGGCCAACAGCACAGACAGTGGGCACAAGCGCAACACCCATCAGCAACAGACCGATGTGGTCACCCTTTCAAGCTGCTTCAAGTTGGTTACAATGCAGAGGGGTGCTATCTTGACAAGAAAGACGTCCATCACGTGACCCAGGAATACAACTGAAAGCCTCCAGGACCCAAAGGAACAAATCTCCGCCAAATCCCTCAGCACAGCTGACACCGCACCATTAATTTTGCACCGAACGTGTCGAAAGCATCTACCCCCAGGTTCTGTGCCACAGGAGGTATGCGGTGCGCCCTAATGGACCTTGCAGCGTCCGTGATGACGTCTCCACGTACAACTAGCCCCAAGTGGGCCAGCACGCTCCATCAGAGTTGCAATAGGATAGGAACACTCTGCTAGGACACATGCATGCACATGCAGGCACTGCTTCAAATGCACTGGCACAGCACAAAGCTGCACATCAGGATGCTCTGAGCAAGCGTGCACCTTGCTTCTCCTGTAGCACGCTGTGGAGCAGGCAGCACTGGAAAGGCGTGCGAGAGGGGTGCACATGCCACCGGAACTGCAACCCGCTGTCATGCCCACTGGCGCTGCAAGGGAAGACAGCTATAGCTAGTTTGGGGTATTCGCTTGAGCAGTTCACCACTGGGCATGATGCATGGCCAGTGCACCTTCGCCACCACGCCTCTTGCAGCAAGAGTCTTGCTATACGCGCCTACACGCAGATGTATCTGCACCCTTGGCAGCTCTCCGCTATACCTACCCACGAGGGTGTTCCCTTTACGCTGTTCCTCTCTTTCATTATGTCCCCTGCATCCGACCGCTTCCCCCCCTCAGCCCGTCCCCCCTGCCTCTTCTACGCCTCTTTGCGCCACTTGCTGCCCCTCTTCCTTCTGAAGAGGGGCTCGATGCTGTTTTGGCGCGCCTTCAATTTGGGGGGGGGGGGGGTCCTCAGGTCTGGTTGATTAGCGCCGCCTGTCCATTTGCAGCCGTTCTGGCGCGAGACTCTTATCCTTTCGGGGATGAGCTTGATGCCGGAGTAAAACTTTTGGGGCGGTCCCACAATGGCTAACGCCGACTGCCACTGCTCTGATGGGTGAACGCGGTGTGCTTGCAACGCGATGCAGTTTTAACTAGGCTTCTTTTTGAGCATGGTAAAGATAAAATCTGTGACTCGGGGACTGCGCCATACTCAGTTTTAGCTTCGGCCTCAGCACCACTGCGGCGGAATTCATGCAGTTCGTTGAAGGGAAAACATCAGAGACCCTTTACACACCCAGCTCAGAAGCTTGAAGAAAAAACGAGGGTCAGATCTGGCCGGACCAGGGTTTGACCCTGGTACCTCGCGCTAACGAACTTTACCGCTAGTGAGCCGTGGCTGAGTTGAATGTCAATCCCAAGACCGGGTAGGTTATGGTGCTGTGGGCAGAGTTTTGACACCAACTGGGGACAGTGCGTACTATCTTTGTGCAAAGATTGCAGTACCGTACCAGCACTAAATATTGGGTCCGGTCGTTTCAAAATCTTCATGGTTCAATTCGCAGTTGGCAAACACTCACTTCGGGAAGAAGTGGTACACATTTTCTCTAGTAAAAGCTTCATCAGAACCTAGGTCAAATAGCCCCAACAATTGGAAGATATCACCCCGAAAAACAGATAGTGGTTCGATGATTAGCGTATGCTGGCACTTTTCGGATGCAAGGGTTCAATTTTTAGCAACATCTTAGTCATGGTTCAATATTTACTGCGGCTCAATATTTAGTGCTGGTACGGTAGGGGTGAAACTGCTGGGGATGTATACAGATGTGGCCAGTGCAGTGGACGTGCCCACCCATCACATGCTGCACTGTGGCGAGGCCTGCAAGGACGCAAGACGAGAGCAGCAGCACGGCACGGCACACATCCCCGCTTCTTTGTTCCATGCAATGTAGATGGTCATGGCAATTGCAAGGACGATGAGAGTCAAGGATTGGAGCAGCACACATGAACTCAAACATGCAGCTGCTGAAGAGTTTGCGTAAGGTAGGGGTAGGGGCGGGCTGAATTCAGTGCATCCAAGGTGTGAACACATTATATGCCTTTCTACATTGTTGCCACGCTGTCTGCCTCTTCTGTCCTGCACTCCTCGCATAACAGGGAAGCTCCAGTCTGCTCTTTTAACTGCCGTACATGCAGTCAAAGGAAAATAACGCCTATCTTGAACCGCAGCGCATATGATTTTGGCTCCCAGGGGCTTATCTTCTTAGGGGCCAGAGAGGTTATTCTTTTCCTTTTTCTGAGTGCATGCGCACAGCGTTGTTCTGCGGATAACCACCACAGCCAAAACGCCGTGCATCCGTGCGTTGCGCTTACAGACATATGCTCTTGACAATTCTCGTCTCCGTGCTGTTGTTCATTTCGCCTGCTTACTTTGCGAGACTACAAGAAGCAAGATTGTGTGACACGACACCCTGACGACATACAGGCGTAGAAACCCCCTCAAGTAGCTCAACCGCAAGCGTCAGACATGATGCACCGAATCAGTACATCAAAATCCCATGCTGCACGACCCATGAGTGTGGCGAGTAGCAAGGTGCGATGACCGAGTTTGTTGAATGCCATTTTCGTTTTCGTGCGAAGGCGTTTAGCATGTCCTGATGCTTGTATTCCCAGGCACTCAGTCGTGCCGAAATGTTTGCTAACCTGCGTGTATCATCAGCTGAAGGAGTTGTCGTGCAGCGGGAGCGCTGCGTGCCCCATCATCTACAGATTGCAAGCGTGGGTGTGGCAGTGGCACTGTTCGCATCAGGCACTCTCATTGTGCCTGAAAAAGCCAACGCACTCTCATATCAAGAGCGTATAGCAGCTCTGGAGCAGCGCAGACAGCAACTTCAGGCGACCAAAGCAGAAGCGTGCGCCCTTTCTAGCCCAGTTACCTGCAGCCTGCACCTGTGGCTTCTGGGTGCACACTCCTCCTCTTGGTATTGTCCATGTTGTCGGAATGCACTGTTCGAGACGTTTACAAGCGGAGGTAAACTCTGAGAGCGCAAGAAGAAGTCAAGTTGTGGCTCTCTCAGTGAGATTCACAATACGCAGCATGTCTGCAGAGGTGCCCTACAGTTCAGGAACACGCCACGTGGCCAGTAGACTGTGCAGTACTTCAAGATGTAGGACAATGCATGCGTCATGTACCCTACGAGATTCGCGCACATTCGTTCTGAAAACTAGTAGTCTTGTTCATGAATTTCCCTGTTCACAGAGGCCAGCTGTGCAGGACAGGGGAGGGTGAGACAGAGGCACCCACCCCAGCACCGGCAGAGCCCAAATCTGACGAGGCAAAGTCGTATCTGGACAAAATCCAAGGGTCTCTGTCTCTGAAAATCGAGCCTACAGACGGCTCCGCAGAGCCGGCACCATCCCCAGCCCCAAAGCCCTTCTCGTTCTCCATCCCAAAGCCAGAGAAGACAGAGGATCCTGCTCCAGCCCCAAAGCCATTCTCCTTCCCCGCCCCCAAAGCAGAGGATCCTGCGCCTGCGCCCAAGCCCTTTTCTTTTTCAGCCCCGAAAGAAGACGAGCCCAAGGTGGAGTCAGAGGCACCTGCAGCCAAGCCCGCTCCTTTCTCATTCTCATTCGGTAAGAAGGCAGAACCTGCAGACAAGCCTGCTGAGGCTGCGGCGCCTGTCACCCCTGAAGAGAAGCCTGCGCCAGAGTCCAAGCCGTTCACTTTCCAGGCGCCCAAGAAGGAAGAACCACCAGCTCCGGCTCCAGCTCCGGCTCCAGCTCCAGCTCCCGAGGCACCAGCGGTGAGACCCTGGTGGGAGCGCGTTGATGAGCTGTCCACCCCCTCACCTGCGGTGTGCCCTTGCCGTGTGCTTGAACGACATGCCCTCCCACCCTTGTCTGTTTGTTTGTTTCTATCACCTAGTCGGGTATCTGTTGGTGCATGTGGTGTGGGTGACTAATAACAAAGAACAGTTTTCGGGACTACGCCGCACTCAGCTTGAGCTGCAGCATCAGCGCCATAGTGGCGGATCAATTCAGTAAGTGGGGAAATCACCAGAAACCCACAATGCACCCGGCTCAGAAGGCCAAAGAAGAGACGAGAGGTGACTCTAGCTGTACCGGGATTTGACCCGGGAACCTAGCGAAGGCCGAAAGCTTATTAGCGTTGCATGCGAGGCCAATCCCAAGATTAAGTGGTGTGGGGGATGCCGTCCACCTGCCAGGCGTTCGTTCTCCACGTGCTTAGAATTGCAGTGGTGCTCGTTGCATACACTGTGGCACCAGCCCTCCTCAGCTGCAGAAGCTGTGAGTTGCATGCAGGCAAAGGAGAGACCAGCACCCATCACACCCAAGGCGCCTGCACCGGCAGCCCCAGCCGAGCCCACGCCTGTTCCCGTACCGGCAAGGAGTTTCGGATTCTTTGGTGCTCCTGCTGAGAGCCCTGCACCGGCACCAGCTCCAGCTCCTGAGAAGGTTCCAGAAGTCAAGAAGGCTCCCAAGGAAGAGCCTGTCAAGGCAACGCCTGTGAAAGAAGACCCCAAGGATAAGAAGCGCAAGACCAATGGCTTCAAGCTCTTCATGTCCCAAGTGTTCATGTTTGCTGGATTCGGCGGCCTGGCATATGCAGTTGTGGTAAAGGGAGACGAGGTGGCTGAACTGAAGGCAAAGGTGAACAATGCACTTCTACAGGTAGGGTCGTCGAAGTAGGCTGCTGATATGCCGAGACATACGATGCACACGAGGCTGCTTGTCGGGTTCTGGACTTGTTTTGTTGGAGTTTGGTTGGTTTTTGTTGGGGTTGTGCGTGAAGACATGCTGCATACCAGCGATGAGACTGAGGCAGTTCCACAGTATGGCAGAGTGTGGTGCATCTTTCTCTTTGATGTCTGCGTGCCAGCGGGTCAGCTCCCAATTGTCTGTGTTTCCGGGTGACATCCTAGCCCTAGTGCGCTCGCAGGTGCACTAGTGGGCAAAACCGTGCCTTCAGATCAGGTGCATTGCCAGGCATGTTGTGTAGGCAGCGCGTTTACAAAATGCAAGCACAGCAGTTTCCTTGAATTTGCGGCATGCTCCGAGTGTTGGAGCCGCATGTTCATACATTGTGTTGTATACCTCCAAAATTGCTGTCCTCCTTTTGTTCACACAATCAGTACCGAAACGCAGGTTCTCACTGACACACGGACAAGGCAATCCAACTAGGAACTTAAATTTCAGTCTTAGAAGCGGTCAATGCGCATCAACAGGTTCTCTGGCGTTCGAGATTCCGTCACCTGAAGACAGCCATCCAAATCGAGACAGGTCTCCGTACGTACATGTTGTGCATCTGCAGCGGATATGCGATGAACTTGACGCTGGTAAAATGGAACTTGCTGCATCGCGGTGCGGTGCCGTCGAGAGCAGAGCTTAAGGCAAGTGAACGACAAACTGGCAGACCCAGTTGTTCTGCACCGTGCGCACACCGCATAAAGAGAGCAATCTCCCGTTCAGAGCTCTACGCTGTTGCTGAACTCTGTGCACAAGAATTCAGCATCTCAAGCTTTTCTGAGAGCTTTGCGAAGAGCAGTGTGCTGTCACAGTTGGTGGCAGCAGCGCAGCGTGTAGAAAAGGCCTTGGCAGACCAGGCTGTCAAAGAACTGCTCCGTAGATTTTCAGACTTGGAAGATAGGAAGCATGCCGGCACGGTGTGGCCTTTTCCTGCTTCTTGTGTTTCCTGTTCCTTGCATTTCTGCTCTGTGATGCCCTGGGCTGCAGCCACCCAGGAATCCCTGCAGCGGATCATGCGACGCCTGCAATGCGCTGCAGAGAGCTCAGCACCGCGCCAATCTACAGCAGATGAACTTGGTGAGGGACATCCATGGCGCCAGAGCTTCAGGAGAGTACCGGTTTGCAGATGATCTGGCACTGTTGCTGTCTGAGGCGCGTGCCTCTGCACAGTGCGCCTCCACCACATCCACTGTCGCTTAATTAAGCGGCAGAGCTTGCCACAGTCTGGGCTGCAGTCCTCACCCCTTGCCTGCACTGCTCTCTCTTAAACAGCAGGCTCCAAAAATACCTCGCATAGTTGGTAAGACAGTCTGTGGATGTTTTGCACACCCAACACCGCCACAGAAGCACGAGCTCATGTTCCAGTGCTGTAGACCGAGCTGGCAACACCCTGTTCTGCAAGAGAGGGGCAGGCACTGCTGCAGGCGGAAGCGGGTCAGATGGAGGTTCAAGCGGCAGAGCATGGTGTTCCTTGCTCCACCACCACAGGGGTCAGGGGTGCAGGGCGACAGAACAGCACCTGCAGAGGGCGGCGCTGAGGCAGGCACTGAGGAGGGGGCAGTGGGGTGCTGCACGCTGATCCTCAAGGTGCTTGACGCCGCGCTGCCCCCACCTTTCCCCACGCGCCAGCCAGCAAGACTGTACGTAGGAAACCTGGTGGTGCAGAGCCGCTTCCGGCGCTGTGGCTACGGCACGGCACTGCTGCAGGCCGCCGAGAAGCTAGGTGTGCTGCTGGCTCATGTTGCCCGGTCTGCTTGTGTCTCTCGTTGCTCCCCTTCCCTGTTCCACCCCCTTGGGGGTGCCGGGACCCAAGGCCGTCCTGGATATGCCATAGTTCCTGATTAGTTTCTTTTGGCTGACAGGTTATTTTGGTTCTTCTTGTCTGGTATCATCATTTCTCTTGTGCGCAACACTCCTGATTGCTTCCTGCCTGCTGTACTTCGTTTCGTTTCGTGGCCATGGCATCGTTGCCTTGTCATTACTATGTTAGTTTGGCCAAGGATTCTGGAAAGGAGAGTCGTGATGGTACTGATCTCTCCTTCGAGTGAACTGATGTGCTTTCGTGCATGCTGCTGTGCTTCTGCCTGGGTTCCTCCCCATCGTTGTTGCGTCCATAGAACCGGAGTGGAGGCAGTGCATGGCCTACAATAGAGAAAAGCAACATGCATGCGCATCCATCCCCTGAGCCGAAAAGGCGGTGGCCCAAAACCAGGGACATAGACTGGGGAAAGCAGTACAAGTGATCACCTCCAGCCACACACACATGCCACACGCTACTGCACTGCCACTGCCGACCTATGTTCGTTCCCATCACCTGCGTTCTTGGCTTGTCCAGACACTTCCTGATTTTTAAGTGGTGGTCGATGGTCATGTTGCAGACACCAGGCATATGCATGGGCACAGCTAGCACCAAGGCCTTGGTGGCGCCCTGCAAGGCATTGGCAGCTGCAAGGCATTGGCAGCTGCAATGACACCAACGGTAGTCAGCAACATCATGATGCATCACCCCATGATTGGCGATTGCGGCCCTCCTGTGCGCTGTCGATGTAAACACATCACCCCATGGCACAAGAAGGAGCATGCATGCCTTGGAAGTAGCCCAAGTGCGTAGTTGCGTCGAAAAGCTCTAGTGCAAAGCTGCGCCCCAGCCCTCGATCGTTTTCCGTCTGCGGAAGCAACTTCCCGATTTACTTGTTCGCCCTCGCGATTGCCAATCTGACGTACCATCTATATCCTATCCTATCCCAGTATCATTCGGGGGGTGAATGGTTTCGGGGTCTCCAATGTCGACATCCCCCAAGATTCCATCCCGCAGTTCGTGTCCTTTCGGGACAGCAGAAAGTGATCACTAGTGAGTGTTTTTCCGTTTGTTTCATGCATTACGGCCCTGTTGCAGCGACCGTTGCCGCGACGTCTTACATGGGCTGACGCTGCTCCGCCACGTGGCAGGTTCTGGAAGGTAAAGTTACAGGCATAACTCCATAGAATGGCTCATGTACCAGCAAATCATCACATGCCGCCGCAGGTTCTGGAAGAAACGCAACCCAGCTCACTTGTGCTGCAGGTTGGAGGTGGCGCCACAGGGAAATTTGGCTACACGTGGACGAGAATAACACGCCAGCAGTGGAGATGTACCTCAAGAACGGCTACACGGTGGTGAGGAGGGAGCGGGACCCGATGGTGCCCCTGCAGTGGCGCCTCCTGATGAAGAAGACCCTGCCACTGCGCAGCCCTGGCCCCACTAATGAACCGATAACGTCTGAAAGAGCAGGGGAGGACGCTGAGGTCCAGACATCCAAGGTTTTCGTGTGGGGGCGGCCAGAACCGTGAGGCCACCCCCGCCACTGTTGGCTAACGCGTCGGGTACACATAACAGCCGCGAGGAAGGCCTTTTAGAGGGCTACTGGGCGTGCGGCGCTGTAGCACTGCATATCCACTTTGAAGTCATGCAGGCGGTGTGCGGACAGACGGTTGCAGGGGGGCTGCCAGCCATGCTCATGCCTCCTCCGGTATCAATGTACAGCTCACACATGCTCGACGGTCACCTGGTTATTACCATAAAAATGATGCCCCCGGTCACCCTGTAAGGACCCAGTCACTACAGAGCCCTGTTTTCGTGCTCGACAGTCATGCAGGACAGTCCTAGTCACAGTGCACGATGGTGCGTGAAGCAATGCAAGTGGCAGCAAGCAACCACACACTATCATCCAGAACCCTGAGCCCCTTTTTTCACAATTATCCCACCATCAAGCAACAGGCAGAGCCACCAGTTGGAACTGCCGCCCACACCACCCCAGCCACTGGTCCGAGTCAGGGCAGCGGCCGCACATCAACCATGAGCGAATTATTTCTCAACCACGCGATCATGTTGAGTTGTGAGCACACAGGTGCTTCTGGAGAGCTGCGTGGGCAGTCATCCCAGTATTATCGTCGGCAAGGCTGCTCAAGTCAAGAATCAGCGTAAAATCGCAGCCGTGTTGTTGCCTGGGCCACCAAGCCCGTCTCGTCTGCATTCCCCAGCTAGTCAGCGCACTTCCAGCAGTGTTAAAAGCCTGTCCAGGTCGCACAGAGGCGCGGGGGTGCGACAGCAGCGTGGCCGGCCGCCACGAGCGCACAGCTCCGCCGCAGTCACTCGTTGCGCCATGCATCCCGCTTGCCCTCGCACTCCAGCAGATTCAGCAGCACCTGCAGGTTACTAGTATACGGAAACCCCTGTGTGATGAGCGCGCCTGCCTGTGCAGGGCAGCAGACGTCCAGCAGCACCCCGCACAGCAACTGCGCCTCCTGCCACGCCAGCTGGCGCTGCACGCGTTTCAGGACATCAAAGCCGCGCTCTTCTGCATGGTCAGCGACCTCCAGGCTGGCACGTGCGACGTCCTCTGCAACTGCGCCCGAGCCTGCAGCAGCCAGCGCCGCATCAAAGGGCAGCGGCTGCTGCAATCCAGTAGGAGGCGACGCAGCCATGTGGCTGGTGGAGGCTCCCCCCCACTGGCGGTGGCGGGGAGATTTGGGCGGGGGGAGGCTGCCGGCAGGGTCTGTCAGCTGACCTTGCGTGCGGAACCCTAGCGAGGAGCGGGGCCGCTTCGTGCCCGGTGGCGTCCCCCCCTGCACAGGCTGTGGCATGCCGGCCAGCAGATCGAAGGGCATGCCATGAAGGTCCTGAGGCTGGGCCAGCGGGGAGGGCTGCACGAGCTGCGACAGCTGCTTCAGATCAGAGGCCAGGGGGTTCATCTTCAGCTGCGCCTGCGCCTGCTGCTGTCCCAGCCCGATGCGTTGTGCTTCCTCCTTGGGACCCACCCCCCCCACCATCTGCCCCCCACTAGTCTTCTCACTCACCAGCTGTGCCAGCTGTGCGATGGAGTCATCGTCAATGCCCGTGCCGACGGCACTGGTGCGCCTCTGCATCACAGAGTATCTGGGCGCCCCTCTGCACCGCAGCACCACCTTTCAGCACACAGATGCATGTGCGGGGCCGCAGCCGCGACCAGCTCCTGACTACACATGCAACGGCAAGCTGTGTGAACGCTGCGAGTGTTGTCTTCAAACGCACATCCCTCCCTGCCCCCTTGGCACTCAACGTCTGATGGTACGCACATAGGGCAGGGAGGGATGAGGCACTGCAAGGGTGGGGGCGCACTCGGAGGAACGGCGCCTCATGTCCAGGGCCGGCGGCGTGCCGGAGTGATCCAAGTCCCGTGAGAGCGCAGGATGCAGTGGCTCTGCTCCCCAGGGCGCCGACGCTCCTGTGCTCTGGCGGCGGCTGCGAGCTCCGACTCCCGCCGCCACTCCGGTGTCTGTGCTCTGCCTCCTGCTCCTGGTGAAGCTCACGGTGGTCCCTGTAGCCACACAGCACCTGCTTCCAAATCAACAAGTGCGCAAAAGATCTACTCCACATGGTGACTCTATTTCTGTTGATAGCAGGTTTACGACACTTGTCCATGCAATCCCAGGCTCTACCTGCAGCCCTGGGCAGCATGTACGTGAGGGCCTGGCCGCAGCGCAGCACACCTGGAGCATCCATCGAGCCTGGTGCAGTGCGCACAGTGCTGCCGGTGGTCTGAGAGGCAGCCGGCAGGGTGGCGCGCGTGGGAGGGGGCTCGCTGGCGGACTGCCTGTTGAGGCACTCCTGCGCGGCCGCTGGCAGAGCCCCGCCCAAGCTGCTGGAGGCCCTCTCCCAGTCCTGCCCCAGGTCCTGCAGCTGCCGCTTGTAGGCCTTGTGCACCTCCTTCAGCGCCTCTGCTTGAGGCCTCGTCAGTGCCATGGCCTGGTACACGTCTGCACTCAGCGTGGCCTCCTGCACACCGCGCCACATGCATCACCACGCCGCCCCTAGCCACCCCTCCAAGAATTTTGTCAACATACCCCTGGATCATAGGCACGTGCACCCGCAGCCAGCTCAGCGCAGACAGGCAGACCCACGGTCAAGTCGGCGTACACCACGCGGGGCCAACTCAACCACAAGAGGCAGGGGGCGAAGGGGGGGCGCACTTCTGCGACTGTCAGGTCATGCACACACGACGCCATGCTCGCGAGCTTGTACTGCAGAGCAGGGTTCAGAAGGAACACCATGCAGCGCACCACGCAGAGCTCGTGCAGGCACCTGCGCAGCGACCTGTGGAGCCTCGCAATCTCCTGCTGCACGCTCGCCGCATCGGTGTCCAAGGCCGTGCACAAGACGCACTTCCGATTCTGTGTTTCGCCGCCTGCATACCATGCATCACGTATCGCAACTGTGAGGATGCGGCCGCACTGCCTGCCACAGCTGCTGTGCGTGTTGTGGCTGTGCGGCAGGGTTCTCTGCGCGGCGACCTGTCATGACCCTGGCACAGCATGCATGTGGCGACTGGCGGGTGAGGCAGCCAGCATGCACACGAGGTGCCGCACATGCATGGGACGTGGCACAGTAACGCAGCAGCAAGATCAGACATGGCACAGCTGACACGGAACCATGAGCAGGAGGCGTGGTAGGCGGAGGCAGCACGCACCGATGTTTTTCAGAGTTTCGCTGGCAAGCTTCAGATCAACTGTTAGTTGTGTCAGGAGCGCACGCTGGGGGCTGTGCTGGCGGCGGCTGGAGGACCCCAGCAGTTCATGCAGGTCATTCACAAACTTCTGCAGCCCGATGAACTCTTGATCCTGCATGTGTTCCGCATGCACACGCACCATGCCTAAAAGGCTGTGGCACATGCATGCGCGGGGCTGCAGGTTGGGCTGATCGGAGTCGGCGGTGTGTGTCACCAGGTCCTGGCACTGCAGTCGAGGGTGCAGGTGGTCAGCGGGCATGGGCAGCGGCTCGCTGGTCAGCCACGCGCACGCGCCCGCCTTCCGGTTGCTCATGTCCCAGATACTCTGTTGCTCTTGATCAGGCCTGAACCCACAGCATGCGTGAAAGAATGGGGTTCGTTGCTCCCAATGTCTAGCTGCGGTGTGGCCAGCTGCGGCTGCCTGTTTTGCCGCATGCGCGTGCCATGGCAACGGTTTGACAGCAGGGCAAGCGAGAGGGCACGCACCTCCGTTTGAACGGCCCAGGGGTGCGCGAGCGGTGCGACGCGGCAGCATCAGCCTCACTGCCCTGCCCCCGTTCATGTGCGTCTCTCAGGCGGGCCAGCAGGCAGTGGATGTGCACCCCCTGGTGGATGAACAGAAACATGTGGTCTAGCAGAGCGTACGGGCCGTCGCAGAACTCCACCACTCTGACACTGCCCGGCAGGCTCTGCACGTCGAACCCTATCGTCCCAGCAAGTTGCTCAACCTTACAGCCCTGGTGGCCTGCCTCCTTCTCCAGCAGCTGCTGCACGGCGCGATGCATGGAGGCTCCGCTCACATCGGCGGCTGGCAGCCGCAGGCTCTCCAGGGAGAACCTCCTGCTGGGGGCTGGGGGGAGGGGCAGGGGGCGGACCGCCGCATGTTCCGGGTCTGCTTTGAGGGACTGCACTAGGCTCCTGGCCTGATCCGACCGCTGCTTCAGTTGCTCCTTGTGGGCTGCGGCGGCCTCCAGCGCCGCCTGTGCCGCTTCCTTCTTCTGTCGCACTGTCTCGATCTTGCTCTTGCAATCATCTTGCTGGGACTGCACACGGGCTGCACTTGCTGTACTCCCCGGAAGCTTCAAGAGAAAATAACCGCGCTGAACTTTCCAGACAGCAGAACCCCAAAACCGAAAAAACCTAGTCAACACCATAACAAATCTTTGCCAGTTCTTCAATCCACAGCCACTCATTCATGCTTCGATTTCAGCAGGGTTTGCTCTCTGCAGTTGACGAATATCGAGGGCAGAAGCATATGCATGCATGGCGACGGTGCATGGCTCAGCTGATGCAACGCATAGGCATGCATCAACTGCGTAGAACGAAGCTCCTGATGATTAACGATGACTGCAGAGTCAAAAGCAAGGATACTTTAATGTTCCGCCTGTGGGCATAGCTCTCCGTCAGCAGGTTGCAGGTGAATAGTATGAATCTACGGGCCACAGAGCATGGACAGCTAGGACGAACGTGCAAGAGTCCGCGCCGATGACTAGTTTATAGTATGACGCACGAACAAATATCAGCTGAGCACCCGGACAGAACCACCAAGCAAGCAGCAGCAGCAAGGTTAGTAACTATGTCCAACCAGGCTATGAGATCTGAGGCCATAGAGCGCAGTGTGCCATCAGAGAGGCCTACGAGCAGGCTGACTGGGCCATAACGGTGCGAGAATATGATTGTGGTGGTTTCTAATGCTCTCCAGTCGCGGGGAGCGGCAAACAGCAGCCGGCTGGCAACTAGTCCGTACAGCATGTCCTTCTGCGTGCGGTGGAGAGGTGGTAGGGGTGAAGGGCCCGTAAGGGCTGAGATTGCCGTGTGGGCATGCATATACGTCACATGATGCTCTTGCACACAAACAGCTTCCGTAAACGACTCGCACCCTTTGCCGGTTCCTATACGCTGCTTGTGCGCGCCTATTTTTAGCTCGAATAGCCTCTCTCCTGTCAGCTTCGGTGGTTCTAACCTCAGCTGCACGTGGCCTGCCGCGTTGCCGAGGCTGATCGTCTACCTCATCACCAGGAGGGCTCTGTAAGCGCATGTAACGCCTCAGTAATATCAGTACTTTGTTGCAGCGCAGCGTAGACCCAAGATTGCATGTCTGAGCGTGCAGGCTTTCAATTTGCTACTGCAGTTTAAACAGCACTGTGCACAGATGAGTGTGTGCAATCGATACTGCAGCTGATACCGTTTCCCCACACGAAGCATCGCCACTAGAAGTACATTCAAGGATGAAATAGCTCTCTTTCTGGTTCCTTGGTCACCGTCCAAGACAGCTGGACTCATGTAGGCTTCATGTTCGTTGTCACGACAGCATGAGACTAACTGGCCAGTGGCGCACCCGTTGACGTGGCAACATACAAGGCAACTTGGCGCGCCGCCGCAACAGGAGCATGCCTTAGTGTAACTGCACAGTTTGTCACAACCGATGTTGTAGCCACCTGAACCAGAACGTCAGCAAGAGACGAGCGACCATGGCTCGCACGTCTTATTGTGTGAAGTATGAACTACATGCAGTGAAAACAAAGAAGATGTACCCAGGTACCGGTGCCATGATATTTCTTAGCGATTGGGGGAGGGTGTCCTGGGGGGTTGGCATGTAGTGCCAGCGTAGCATTGGCTGATGGGGACGACACTGGCATACATACACTTCTTCAGGGCCTTCCAAATGCATCTGATGTATGCATAAATACAAAACCTAGCCAGCTTCAACGTAACGCGTCAGAATTTTATACCACGTGTTTCTATCACTTGGGGGCCTTATATATAGTGTTTCATCAATCGCAGTATGAAGTGCGGGGAGAGATGGGGGCGGGGGGCAAGGGGCGAGGGGGGGGGGGGGGGAATTAATCAGATGTAGGATGTAAAAATGGCATGTATTCAACGTCGTACCCAGCGCTACGCATGGCGAGTACGGCACCTGCGCCTGTTTCACATACATGTATGTTGGTAGTTTAAAAGTCCGGTCTTTGCTGATGATTCTTTGCTCACTTTTCGGTTGACACGCGTCTTTCCCAATCATTGTCCCTACGTCCGCAGAAGGGCCAGCTGGCTGACACCTGCTCTTTACGCTTAAGGATTTCATCATTCAGATCATGTCAGTACAGCTCAACAGCGCGCTGCAGCGGCCGGTGCACCGCGGTGAAGTTCGCAGCATGTCATTGGAATCACAACCGTGTGCACGCGTGTGGTTGTCCGTTACCTTGTTGACCAGTAAAATTTTCTGCACGATTCTCGAATTCTTGTTCTTCGATTAGGCAGGGATGTGGAAGAGTGTCGCAACCCAGGACAACAACCAGCCGTTACAACCTCTCGGCACGTGCTTCAGATGCATCTCCCTATATGCATGCAAGTGATCAACATAACATCTTTTCAACAGAATGGGCCAGGCATGTACATGAACGTGCAACATGCAGGAGTGCACACAGGCAATGCATCACAGTGTAAGTAACTAGAAATCATCATTTGTGGTGCGTCTTTCTAGCATGCAGGTGCCACCATCTGTTATGGGGCCCTAGGACCTGGTCAGCTATTGTCGGTCACTTGTGCACAGGTGGCAGCATGGGCTATATGCCATAGTATATGGTGGTTCAGGTCTCATGCTGGCTACAGTCTTCAGGCACCTGTCCCACCTGTCATGCGCTCTATGTACGGAGCGGGATTGGGTCACGGTGCAGCTTCCATAGGAGCAATTCGGTGTCCGCAGCCGTGTGATACATGTCTTGTTTCACGGCCCTTATTTCACGGCCCTTGTGATGGCGTTCTTCTCCCATGCCTCGCCTTCCGGCCCCGACGTTGCAATATATATGCCGTTGGACCTCTGGTACGCTCCACTTCACGCGCAAGTGTCCAGGGCGTGAGCAAACATGCTTGCTCATGCTGAGCAGTGGCACGACAGTCTGCCACAGCCTTCGTGCGTGAGGCGCGCATACACAGGTCTGCCCGTCATCTGTAGCTGGCGCAGCTACCTTCGCGAATGTGCGCTTCGATGTGTTCGTTTCGTGGCCGGATCTCACGAATGCTCTTGTCGTGGTCGGATCAGGAGCTCATTTGAATAAGCGCATCCACATGTGGACGATAATGTAATTCCCCAGCGTGTGACGTTGCTCCGTTGGTTACTGCGATTGATCATGCGGTGGGACACTGAGAGGAGTGCACATGCACCACAGCCAGATCTCCCTCCTTTCACAACGTGGCTGGAGGTGGCCGGTTTCACAACGCTTCTTTGCAACTCGATTGCCGCGCCTGAATATACCCCCTTCTGATTGTCAAAAATCGAGGAGCTGCCCGAACACACTTTAGCAGTGCTTAGCAGTGCGGAGACAACCCGACACAGATCGCACCGTCGCCATGTGGCCGTGGTTCAAACGAACCTGTTCAGTTACGAAAAGCGATTACCTCTACACCAATCATTTAGTCACGAAGATGTGATTGTGTTTGATGTCCTTAAACACATGGGGCTAGTCAATTACTTGTGAAGTGACTAAGAGCACTTACAACAACTTACTGCCATGCCGAGCTGGCATCAACGAACAATGTGCTGATTGATCCTTGACTGAGTAAGTGTTCAAGACATTCAGTTCCCTGTTGACACTTTGTAGTCATGCATCTGCCTGTGGACTGGTTTGCTTGCTGATTGGGCCACCATCAGAGACAGGGCGGCTGTCGCCTCACAAGGTCTAGACAATTCACCCCACAACATGGTCTGATGCTCGCTGTGGATCCGGGTGCGAAAGTGTGCACTTCGCAGCTCCCACACCAACGAATCCTCTTGGACGCCTGTAGTCACAATGGCAGGACCTCTTCCCATGAAAGAAACAAGCAAGCACAGGCGTGACAAACAGACACCAAAGAGCCACCGGAGCCCCCTGCGGCGCCTTGGTTCCTTCCTGCCATTCCGGAAGGGCAAAGAGTTTTCTCTGCCGACAGCTTTGCCTAAAACCACGCCATACCCAAGAAAGGCTTCGGCGTCAGCACCCCCAAGCTTAGGTTGGCCGGAGGTGTGTGGTTGTGTGTGCCATGGGCCCCGCCCGGACAATCTCTTGGCGTTCAGCCATTGGCGACTGCCAGATCACCGCCAATGGCGTACCACCCAACCAAACTGCAGTGCCACCCGGCCATTCAATCTACTACACGTGCCCACCCGCAGCTGCAGCACCCTGCCCACCTCGTGATGATCTCAGGAGACCATGTGTGAGCGCAGGGAAGATCATTGCCTTTTGAGCTGTTTCCACTTGTACTGTATTCACCTATGCTGCTCGGTTTCTTGACCTCTCCTTGCAGTGTATCCTATCACCATCGTCTGCAGCGGACGATGCCTGATTGATAGAAGGTGAAGATGCAGGTTCAGGCCGTCGATTCAGAACTTTCATTCGGCTCTAGTTCTCAGCATTGCCACAGATGTTCAGGGATTTCTTGCAGGTTGCTTCGCCTTTCTTTGTGCAATGTTTCCGGACTGTTTTGATTATTTTGTCCTCGATGTCGGACCTGGCCGCTTCTCATGTGACTCAGACTGGTCACTTTGTGGCTTGCTCCCTTCAATTTCCCTCGGTCGCTGCTGCAGGTGGGCCACCCTGCCATGTGGATTTCGACTCTATGTTGTGCTGCACGGGCTGCAGCAGAAATTTCCTGAAGTGTGGTGCAAGTGTCTTGGACAGGCTGTCTTCCCTTTCCCCTGCGTGCAACTTGTACCGAAAAAAGTACCACTGCACCCGAATGGCAATGGTGTGCACAATGTTTCTGATCACTTTCTGCCTTGGCCATGTAACTTATTTCCAACTAGGCTGCTGCCAGGGGTCTTCTGACAAGTCAATAGAATGCCTTCAAAAGCAGGTTTCGGGGCCGCTTGAACGTGAAACCATAATAGAGCATGTCTCTATCAGAATAGCTTAGGAATTACCTAAGCATCCCGATCGACATTTAGGAATTACCTGAGCGTCCCAAAGGGGCGGGCGGAGAAGTGCAGTGAGCCACATGGAAAGGGGGGAAACACAAAGGCTGCAAAGAGGATTGCACAACGCTGGCAAGGCCCAAGGCTTGCTTGGGGTACAAGTGATGCACAATGTCTCAGACAGAAGTGCTTTCACCCGTTGGGACGGGTTCCTGTGTTTTGGGAGCATCACGCCTAAACTGTACCGACAAGGGGGAGCCTGGTTGAGTGTCAGTGATTGTCCGGCCGTCCCCTTCTGACGACATAACCACATGCTGCTTGCTACACTGCCTGCTTCGCTGCGACGTGGCTGCTGTCGTAGCAAACGATGCAGGATGCGAACAAATCGTGGTTCGGTGGCCACTGCAAGAATGTGAAGGCAGTGCAGCATGCTGCACTGCCTTCACCCACATGCTGCAGCATGTGGGTGAAAATGCATGGCATCCATGCAACTGGACATGGCCATGGGAGACCATGGCCATGGTCAGCAACACAGTCTTTGCACTCACCATGCAGTTCCTTGAATTCTTCAGACGGGACAGAATCCGAGATAGACGGCACCATCGGCCTCGTATTCGTGGCAGAGTATGTCACATACCTCCACTGCATCTGTTCCCACGCGTATGCAAGGCGATCGCGTACACCTCCAAAACGTACTATCAAAATACAAGGTCATTGGAATTAGCGGCTTGTAGCGGGTGCTAACGAAGGGACTCGAGCACTTGGAATCGGACTTGCAGAGCGACACTTGCATGGGTAGAACACAGGCTCACAGGCTCACTCCAACCAGCCAATAAAGAAGGAAATCATGATGAGTAGGCGTAGCGCGGGGCCCATTTATGTGGTGTCCAACTGTCCATCTACGGTGCGATTCGAATGACCCAAATTGCAGTGCCGGTCCAGCTACCCTCACCAGGAGTAAGTAGACGCTAATCTCCCCCACCTCGTACAGGAACATGCAACAACAAACATGATCTTTGTAAGACCAGGAGATCCGCTGGCAAACAAAGTCGTGGAGATGTACAACTGTGATGAAAGGGGGACACAGTTGGACCGTGTGCCCGGGTACCGCCCTGAACTGCCCCACTCTACATGCCTAATAAGATACATGGTTAGAACTCGTTAAGCTTGTAACAGTGCAGGATCTCGTTCATCGCTCTACCCCAGCCCTTCCCTTGTTCTCTGGCTTGCCCATTGTTGAACTGGACTCGTGTGCAAATCCAAGATTTTCACCTTTTGCAGGGCTTTTCGCGTGGCTGCTGACGAAAAGCAATCTGTCCCAGTAGGAGTGGACCCAGCAGCATATGCACCTATCGGGTTCAGTGGTGGCATGCGTGCAGTGCGCCCTCATCCCTCCGCATGTGCAACCTGCTGCCATCACAGCAGCCGCAATCAGGAGCCCAGAACCTCATCTGAGCCTCTGATACGTGTCCTTGCTTGTTTCTGTAACCCTGCCATATCGCTGACACCCCAGCATCGACACTGCAGCTGCAGCTCGGCCTGTTTAGTGGGGTCCTCTGATGTGACATGAAGCACGTGCCACTGTCGCGCACGTGATTCAGAATGTTGCGGTCTGAACTGTCAGACCGCGCATGTGCATACCTCCTCGCGCAGTCAAGCAGCATTGCCGCACACGCATGCAGTTTGCAAAAGTGGACACAAAGAGCCTGGTGCTTGTTGTTCCTGCACAACCGCTACCTAGAGCGGAGCTGGTGGTGATGGAGGTGGCACGGCTGCGGCCCAAGGGTGTGGACGAGTGTAAGATGGAAACCCAGGCATTGCTTGACATGGTGGCATACTTGCAAGGCGCCACCCCCTCCGGTCCAGGCGTGCCTCCAATGCGCTGGCCTGCAAACCTAAGCATGGACTTCTACCTCACTACCCCTCCAAACACCATCCTGTCATGCAAGGTAAGATCCTTCCCCTTCCACTGCCACAGCACAGCAAGCTCTTGCTTCGCGCAGCTGCAGTTTCACACTGCCATTGGTGTGTGTGCTGCTGGGGTCACAGACACTGTGAAGAGCGACTTGTGCCCTGTGCGCTTGATGTTTGTGGTGGTGGGCAGTGAGTGATAGTGGCGTGTGGAGCAGGTGCTGGCCATCACGGCGCGCGGCGACCCCCACTGCAGGACTGCGGAGCTCACACCCGACACCCAGATCACCTTCGAGTCTGGTCAGCCGTTTCTGAAGATCAAGGGCAAGAATAGCGTTCAGCGGCTGTTCAAGAAGGACTTCAATATCGCCGACTTGGGCATCGGAGGGCTGGATGACCAGTTTGCAGCCATCTTCCGTGGCGCCTTTGCGTCGCGTGCGGTTCCTGGCCACATAGCCAAGGCTATGAACATCCAGCACACCAAGGGTATTCTGCTGTACGGGCCTCCAGGAACAGGTACGGTTGTCAACCCCGCCTTCAGCCCCACCTGGGCTGCGCTACTGTGGGCATCTGCACAGGCATTTGAAGCTGCTGTGGTAACGACACGGAGATGCAGGAAAGACTCTGATTGCTCGGCAAATAGGCAAGCTGCTGAATGCTGTGGAACCCAAGGTGGTCAATGGGCCAGAAGTGCTGGACAAGTTTGTCGGCGAGAGTGAAAAGAAGGTGCGGGAGTTGTTTGCGGATGCTGAAAGAGACGAGGCTGCTCTTGCAGAGGAGAGCCCCCTCCACGTTGTCATCTTTGATGAGATTGACGCCATCTGTAAGCAGCGAGGCAGCACGGGGGGTGGCACAGGCGTGCATGACTCCATCGTGAACACCCTGCTCACAAAGATCGATGGCGTGGAGGCTCTTAACAACATCCTCTTGATCGGTATGCACCTCTGCTTACCACCCTCGTTCTTCCCTTTGGTGCCTTCCAGCTTGGCAGTGTCGATGTATTCAGCAGTGCTACATGCGCAGATCAAGGTTGCACATGTGCTGAAACGGTGTGAGTTAGCCATGCTGATGATGATTGTGCATGCAGGAATGACGAATAGGCCTGATCTACTGGATGAAGCTCTGACACGGCCTGGGCGTATAGAGCTTAAGATCGAGATTGGGCTACCGGATGAGAGAGGCCGGTTGCAGATCCTCAATATCCATACTGGCACCCTCGCCAAGAACGGTTACCTTGCCAAGGATGTTGACCTGCCGGAGCTGGCTGCCCGATCCAAGAATTTCACAGGTTCGGTCCTGCCATGCTCCTGGACCGCAGGGCAAGACATGGCAATGTTGCAAGTCTTCGGGTTGCCTGATGTTGCTTTTCGTATGTTTCCTACTTGTCATTGATTCCTCCTGCCTCTGCTCGCCCTTTGATGTTCGATGTGCACCAGAAATGTAACTGTGGACTGTGTCAGTGTGCCTTGTTTCGGTTGCGATGACATGCTACACCAGCATGTCTATGTGCCAACAATTCAGGCATCAAGCATACAGCACAGGCCAACTCCTGTGCCAGAACGTCTCCTTAGAAGATGTTGACCTGTCTGAGAGAAGAAAGAGAAAGCCCGATTATGCGAGCGAAGGCTGCGGAGTGCAGGTGCTGAGCTTCATGCACTGGTGAGGCATGCAACCAACTGGGCACTGGACGAGAACCTCAACCACTCCAATCTGAAGGACATTCCAAAGGACTTCCACCCCACAGTAGCCCGCAAGCACTTCCTGGTGGTTCTGGACAGGGACATCAAGCCTGCGTTTGGTGCTGCGGAGGACGCACTGGCCTCATACCACAAGGAAGGTGTATTTTCCTTTGGACCTAGATATGAGAAGCTTGTGAGGGACATCAGCTCTGCTGCCCAGGTCTCTGAAGCTGTTCCCAAGGCCACAATCCTACTTCAAGGTGGGTCCGCACTTTATCAAGCTTGCACGAGACACATGCTGATCGTGCAAAGTATGACAGCATACATATGATGTCAGCCTTTTATCACTTTTAACTGCCTGTCATCCTTTTATTCTTTACAAACCGGAAAGGTAGTAAATAGGCATGAACCCAAA
Source organism: Ulvella scutata (assembly GCA_032359135.1). Classification (NCBI taxonomy): domain Eukaryota; kingdom Viridiplantae; phylum Chlorophyta; class Ulvophyceae; order Ulvales; family Ulvellaceae; genus Ulvella; species Ulvella scutata. The sequence continues at coordinate 573,737 of JAUMHD010000008.1, forward strand.
TGGCCAAAATCAACTAACACAAAACATCCACCACTTCACTCGAATTGCACAACAGCACGAAAGTCTTTCCCAGCACTCTTAGCCAAACTGCAATAATAGTGACGAAACACAATGCCACGACCACGACCCAGGGCCTGTCATCCTATTGTGAGCTTTCAGCAGTGCCTTTTTATCTTTCTAGGCAAGGCCGCCTTGGCACCCTTCTCATGACCTCTACCCTTGCCTTCCTGGCAGGGAAACACGTATTGGGGTGGCTGCATGACCACACATGGTACATGTCGATAGCTTTTTGTGGCGGATGGTTGCTTTCCACGTTCAAGTCTGACAAGGAGGAGAAAGTTGCAGCATGTTATCTTTTAGTTACAGTGCACAGCTGGACACATTGTTCACCTACATCCGATAGACCGTTCTGAACTATGCATGCCTGTTTTGTGTCGTTAAACACTTCCCTGCGTCTTCTCCGTCCGTCCATGGCTGCATCTGCACGAGTTGTGTGTTCAGGAACATGTACTTCGTTCCCGGGCACCCAACACCTGATGCCTAGGTTCCCTCTGAGCCCATCACCAGTTGCCATCAGATGTCTGCTGCAGTCACGCTAGCTTATTTATTAGGAACAACTGTCTTAGTAAGATGAGCAAATTAGTCAGTGTCTTGAGTGAGCCATTGTAACAGCCCGCAGTCCCGTAGTGTACTTAGCAAAAAGAGGTCATTTTTTGTTGCCTTGGCACGAGGCAGCAGCATGTGAAGAGAATCCCGTATACTTCTACTTCTGTACATGATTGGAGCTTCGTGCATGTCATGCCACCTCTGCTTGGAGAAACTCATTCCTAAATTGTTACTGTACGTGTGATTGTTTTGGACTCTGCTTTCCCTTTCATCTTGGTACTGGCCCCAGCAATAAAATTATTCTATTGAATACAGTCTTGCTGCAGCATTTCAGTGTGTGAACGCATGTGCAGGTGGTGCTGGCACAGGCAAGACTGCTCTGGCAACGTACTTGTCCACGCAGCTCAAGTTCCCATTCGTCAAGGTCGTCGACTTCTTTTCAGTGATGGGCAAGCACGAATCAGCAGCTGCAGACGCACTGAAAAAGGCATTTGATGACGCATCCAAGTCACCCCTGTCAGCATTGATTCTAGACGATGTGGCCAAGCTGCTTCAGTATGCCCGGCATGGCCCCCGCTACTCCCTGCTGCTCCTCCACACTCTGCAGAGCTTGCTCAAGCAGAGGCCACCCGAGGGGAAGCGCATGGTGATCATCGCCACTGCCGACCCCTCAGTCACACGCACCCTGGACCTTCGGGATAGCTTCGGTTGCGTGGTGCGCATGGGCGGTCTCACACGTGATGAGGCAGCAGTAGCAATGCGCAGCTCGGGCATGGTATCAGACCCAGAGCTTCTACGCGCTGCCGTATCTAAACTGCCACCTACGGATAGATTTGATGCCTCCATCCGCTCTCTGACGTTGAGCCTTCTAAAGAGCAGTGCTGGAGGCATGCTGGATCTGAAGCTGTGGGAGCAGTGGGTGCCTCAGTTCGAGATCTCTATAGATGCAGAGCTCGAGAACCTGTGACCTGAAACCTGACCCTCAATGACGCAAACTGCTAGAATTCTTGGTGTCAAATTTCTATCATCTTGATCTGCCGTATCGTTTATAATCCAGTTCTTAGTGTAGCTTGTCAAAGCAGAGTTTAAATGATTGCCAAGAGGCCACTCCTTTGTGTCGATTCTGTTTGCATTCTTTGATCCGTGTCCAATGGACTGTGCCTTGAAGCGTTTTTCCTTTTTGGAAACTGGCCTGCACACTTCTTAATGAAAACTTTTGTGTGCCAGCCAAATGCGAAACATGTTTTGGCCATCCCTGCTCAGCAGAGCGCTTGAGCTCTCCTCTGCACCGCTTAACCCCTGCCATCTTCAGTCCAGGCACTTAGTTGCAACGGTTTCTCACGGACACCTTTGATGCAGTCACAATTCTCCACACTTCACTGTGAAGCCAGCTGCTTGAGATCGCTTGACATCTCCCAGCGCGAACTATAGCTGTATGTAGAGGTGTAGGTTTAGCAGTAGCTCAAAGCAGGTACTGTGCTTAGTGACTGCAGCTGGCCTCAAGGCGCTTGCGCGATACACCCAATCAGCTGTACAATTCTGGCTGGAGCTTGTGACGAGGGCTAGGGAATGTCGCAAACTTTTTATCACTACTCAGTGCGATTCACGTGATGTTCCAGCTGCGCGTGAGGCGTGTTCGCGGCGAAGGGGACAAGTAGTCGTCTGTGTGGACAAGTCCCTGATGCCGTAGCAGCAACACTTGTGGTTTGAACTCGCGCTGACGTGGAACCATTCAAGCCATCTGTTCTGTGGACTGCTCACTGGACTTGCAGCAGCAAATTCGTGTTGCTCGTGTTCTCGACTCGCATAGAAGCGTTTCAAACACAGTTCGCTCCCGCACCGTTCGGGTAGCGCTCGTGGTGATTACAAAGCGATGCACATAACACCATTGCAAGTAGAAGTACGAGGAGGCTGGATGTCTCAAAGGTACGTCACGAATACCACAGACCATCGCTCTCAAGATTCCCAGTGAGCACATTCCCAGATTCTCGTCACTCCAGAGTCGACCGCGGTCACAGCCAGCGTACTCCAATCTAGATTTGACAGGAAACGCTACATATGCGCATTGGTTAAGGCTAAACCTTCATGTAGGGCACTTGCTGTAGGTTCTGGCTTCCGAAGGAGACTCGGCCGTGTCTCGTCACGGGACGTCTGCCGAGATGGCTACGTAAGGTACTGAGCCCTGAGTTTTACGCTCCTATTTTGCCACCTTATCGGAAGAATGCAATTTGGTGCTGGTATTCTAGGTTGAGATGCCACCTCATGCTTAACATTCTGTTATTTTGGGTCCTCACTGCAAATATGAAGTATGGGCCACTGCTATCACAGATCCGCACATCCGAAGATGCTTTCTCAACTCGAGGGTCGTAGGGGGTTGGTGGGAGAGTCTAGGCGTCTGAGCGTGTGTAGGCTGAAGCAACTGAAGCAGCTCACCGCAGAAGATCTCAGTACGGAGCGGTTGCGAATACAGAGGACCTCTCCTCTTGGCGCCATGTCCGCGCACAGCTTGTCAGCGCTGAGCTGGCCAGCATAAACCCTCGCTTGGGGCCAACGCCTGATGTATATGGCGACTGGTGTCACCGGATAGCTGCTGCAGAAGCTGGCTGCCTGTTGCTTGCAAACAAGCTGGGGATGGGGTTCTTTGAGCGCTCTGTGATCCTAGTGGTAGAGACCAGTAGCGAAAGGTCCCTGGGGCTGATGTTGAACAGACTAGCGGGAGTTCAGCTTCAGGACATCGAGGTTGAAGACAGCATAAAGCAGATGTTCAAAGGAAGATGTCTGCGAATTGGGGGGCCCCATGTCCCGGATAACCTCCACCTGCTTCACGGCCAGAGCAAAGTGAGTGATGCCGCGATGATGTGTCCAGGGCTGTACACAGGTGGTCTGCAGTCCTCGCTGACACTCATGGCGCAAGGCGCAGTGCCTGCCACAGACTTCTCACTGTTTGCTGGCTTCATAGGCTGGCAGCCTGGTCAATTAGAGGACGAAATTAGGCATGAGATTTGGATACCAGTGTCGGCTGACCCTCAAACAGTGCTGAAAATTGCCTGCAGTGATGCCATGTGCATCTCAGCATGGAATGACTTGTTGTCGACTATCAGCCAGGCCAACAGCGCACACACTGAGAGGTGACGGTACATTGCAAGGGTACCGCTGCTACATATATTTTCCCTTTGTGTAGCAAAGAAATATGGAGGTTAAAGGCCTGGCATAGGAGAGAGTGCCTCCTGAAGGTTATTCATTCACAGGTGGCGGGAAGTACATGTGCAAGGTTCTCCGACATGCTGATGTTCAGGAGCAACCAGTAGAGCCGTTGCAACTGTTCCTAATAAATCCATGACCTGCTGTGCAACCCAGAGACTCATTCTTGCAGTGGTTGCTCCAAGAGCCCTGTGATGGCACGAGTAGCAACCACTTTCACACCGTAATAACAGGTTATACTCCCCCTGCTATGTTCACATGCTCAGCATTTTTACAGAGTAGCCTAATTCTCAGACACTGTGTAACACAGTTGACACCATCCAGGAATCTCAACAGGGCACTATTTGAGCAACACAAGATAAGCTGCTGTGCACCGGTTACTGCTTCTGAAGCACTAGGACCATTCTGATAGGATCCTCCGCTTCCTCTTCGGCTTGTTTTCTCATCTTATTCTGCATGCTAGCATTTACATGCATTTGCTTGTCTAGTGCATCATCGCGCTGCTTCGCATCGACTCCAACCAAGGATGCTAGTGAGAAACCCTCGTAAGTCCTGACCACCTGCATCCAGCCTTGCACTCACAGACGCACGCAGGCAATCGGTGTAAAGGGCTGGCATGACACGGAAATGCACCTTGAAACCGGCAGAGTGCGCCAAGTGCAGCATTTCTTGATATGTGAACTGCCGGAGCTGCACTTTGTCCTTGAGTACTTTTCGCTCCCCGCCGCGCAGCATGACATCGATTTCGATGCTCTTGTCCAACACTTGTGTGAAAGGGTCAAATTCGTCGCCTTCATGGCCCCAGAAGACCTCCAGTTGTGCGTCCTCCACTTCAAGTGTCCACATGTCGGCGGATGATACAATGTCACCGTCAAACAGCTGAGAAGGATGGTTGAGCTCGATGATGAACAGCCCCTTGGGTGCAAGCGCATCTTTAACGCAATTCAAGGTTCTCCTCACCTCGTCCTGAGTCAGCAAGTGATGTAGAGTGCCCAGCAGGCATGCTGCCAGGTCCACCCTCTCGCCCCCCTGCATCACCACTTCTCTCCGCTTCTCTGCCCGTTACGAAACCACGAGCCTCATATATTCTCACGTAATCATGAGAGAGCATACAAACGTTTAAGGGGGGGCGCACTGGCAAGGAGAAGCGTTGCATGTCCGCCTGCAGCCTGGTCAGCTCAATATCATCCGCTGCTGCCATAGCTGATGCATACTCCAGCATGGGGAGAGACTTATCTACACAGAAAACCTTTAATTGTGACTCTGCCATCTCCATGCTGTGCTGAGCGGGACCACAGCCGAGCTCCAGGAAGGACAAAGGTTCCTCTCCAACAATGTCCTCATACACATCAAACAAGAAGTCTACCTGCAGCGCATCCAGCTCTGTAATAACTACTTAAACAACAGATTTCCCAAACCTGGAATATTTCTGCTGATAGTGCGAGCCCCTGCGCCCGCAGAGGGCGTGGGTGTGTGAATGAGTGCGGAGCTTACCTCTGCCTCGTAGTCTCTGAAGCCAAATGCCCAGTCATAAATCACAGGATGGTCATAAATTGAGCCCTCTAGCGGAATTTGTTTATTTTTCGTCTTCGCTGGCCCGCTTGCCCGCTTTACCACCGTCACGTCAGGTTCTGTGTCACTGCAGGGTACCTCGGGCTGTGCCTGCCTCTCACTGGAGTTGACAGGCTCACGTGACAGCGCAGACAGCATCTTATTTTGCTTACTAAGTGAATCAGGTTTACGCTTGCCGGACTTAGATGCCTGGTGCCTCCCAGGCTTGGCGTGGGGGCTGAGGTGGGTGCATGGTGCTGAGTGGCCGTATTTGTCCCCGAATCGAACTTTCAGATGTCTAGTTTGGCTATACCATCTATATAGGGTCATAGCGCTATGGACGCATGCCTGAGCCCCAAGCCGGCTACGCATCAGACCCTTCGCAACGTAAGAAGACCGACAGGAGGCAGTTGCTAACCAGTAGAGCGATGCTACACGAAAATGTACGAGTTTCTTGCTTAGACCGCAATAAAGAGTCAAGCAAAGACACAGCTGCCTGAGGGATGCGAGGCTGGCACGACTCTGACTCCAACTCTCAAACACAACAAACGTCTAGCAGTACCATGCATAGCTCGCAATCCACTGTACGCATGGACTCTGTTCGAATGTTTGTATGGTAGCTTTGCATGCTTCTAGGCCTCCTTGCCCAGTCAGCTACCGCAATCAGCTGGAAGTGGAAACGGCAGTGTGGCGACAAATGGCAACACATGTACACAGCACACTATTGCACACTGTCGAGTCGACACTGTCGACAATTATGGCGACAGGGAAGTTGTGTTAGAAAAGACATGCAGCGTTGCTGCAAAGGCCACATTTCCTATGCGTGGAGAGACATGTGCTGGTCACGTCAAACACAGATGTGTTGTGGCTGGGCATGGCTGTGAAGTGTGCCTTGTGCCGATCGGTCACGCCAATTTGAACACATTATACAAACTGTAGACTGCACCCGGGTGCTCTACTGGACAATAAGCAAGTCTCCCTGGGAGCTTGAAGGACCCCTTCAAAATGCAGGCCCAGTATATGCAACTTAAGTGGACTCAACTCGAAGCAGATGCGCCGTTCATCCTAACTAAAGATCAAGCGACGTGTTTCGCAGCGTCAGACAAGCTGCACGCCCTTGGCTGCAGCACTGGCACGGTCCATGTGCTGGACTTCGAAGGGAACAAAGTACGTTCACTTCGCAGCTCTGGGTGCCAACGCAGCGACATCTATCTACATTTCAGGCGATTAATTCTCACACGCCTCCCTGCAGATTCGGGAGCTGGAAAAACACAAGTCTCGAGTGACAGGCATTGCGCTCAGTTCCAACATGGAGGCTGTGGCTACAGGCAGTGAAGACGGTGCCATCAGGGTTCAGCCTGTGGCAGAGACAGTAGGAGCGTGGCAATCCAGCGTCGCAGGAACCATCTCCTGCCTAGCTGTGCCTCCTACATCCACGGACCGCATAGACGAGGTGGCAGTTGGCTATGAGCCGGGAATACTGTCCATTGTTCGAAGGGTTTGTTTCTATCTCGCTGTTTGATCGTTCTGCCCCGTGCCTGTGCATGTTCTCCAGAGTAGTAGTCAAAGGCAGCGCCGCAAGGGGGAGGCACCTCTGACACAGGCACTGTCTGCGTGCAGACATGGCTCCCGTTGGGCAGTGAGCAGGTCGTGCGCAGACACGAGAGCAAGGTGCATCACGTTCTCTGGCTTGAGAGTGCGATAGTATGGGCCACTGATGCTGGAGTAGCTGCGTGCCAGGTGAATGGGCGCGCACCATGTGCGCCCCTGCCCAAGCCGCACAACGCCGGCGCGCTCGCATGCAGCCTCGCCAGCGTCACGGCAGATATAGTGCTGGTGGCGTGGCCGCATGCTGTGCAAGTGGTAAGCCTAGAACGGCCTCAGGGGAGGCTGCCGGGCACAGTCACGCTGGCCGCGCTGCAGACCTTCTCTGTGCAGTACAGGCTGCATGGCATCGCTCCCTTCGGGAAGAATGTCGCTCTTCTGGCTGATGTGAGCCCAGCTGCGTGCCGCCCCATGCCATCAAACTTGCACGAAGAGCCATCCTCGCCAGGCAGGCTGCCTGCTGCAGACCCTGAGCCGCAAGAGGCCTCGGGGGGGCAGCAAGGGGCCACTGAACCTCCCACTGCAGCACCACCACCCAAAGATCCGCCTTCAGATGATAGCTCATCCAAATCCGAAGCTGGCTCAACTGTATCCCCCCCCCCAGCAGCAGCGCAGTCTGAGCCAGACTCACACCCACACCCTGCCCACCCTGATGCGGTGGCCGCAGAGAGCCCCAAGGAAAAGAATGCAGCAAAACCAGGCGCATTAGAACCGGGCACTGACTCTCAAGAAGGCAGTGGTGAAGAAGACAGTCCCAGGTCACCGATGGTGCTGGGCACCCCGCCTGGCCGCGAGCGGGATGATGCAGGCAGCAGCGCGCGCCCCCCCCCACAGCTTCAGCTGCCACTAGAGGCCGCTCGCTCTCCAGACCAAGCTCTGCACACGGCCGCTGATGTAGCTGAGGACGACGGCGGCAAGTCGGGGCTGCGGCTTCTGGTGCTGACCACGTCCGGGGATGAGCTCGCAAGTGATGACCTGGGCGTTGAGTATGATGGTGCGCTGCCCGCCCCCTGCATGCATGCTACCCTGCCTGCGGCTCTGTGCCGGTTGTCTGCAGCAGGAGGGCATGTGCCTAGCAAGCGGGCTGCTCTCTGTGAGGGGCAGGCTGCCGCACGCCTTGACGGACTGCGTGTGTAGGGGCCTCCTGCCACACGCTAACAGCAGCCCGCACGCTGCGCCTCTCTGCAGCAGCAGGCCCTTTGATGCATGACCGCCTCCTGTCCTTGAGCGAGCATGCAGCTCCTCCGCACTGGCCGGGCAATCAGGGCCCTGCGGGGTCCCCTGCCTTGCATCAACCTTCTTCTCGACCGTGTCCAGCGCCGCTGCAGCCACTCTGCCTGCCTACCTTGCAGTGGGTGCTCTCCTCTCTACTGGGTACTGGGCGGGTGCTGCATGCGCACTGGCCCACCATCTGCTGCCATGCCACGCAGTAGTGGCAGGCACCTCCCCTGTAGCCACCCCCCACCCCCCCCTCGGTGAATGATTAATAGCGCTGACAGGGAGAGTGCCAGTGAGGTGCTTAGACGTGCAGCGGCAGCATGCAGGCCCTCCAGGAGTGTGCATGCTCACGTTCTGGTACCCTGAGCAGTACGGTGTGCTCATGCAAGCGCACCTGCCGGACACGCCCGCCACCCCCCGAACCCCGCGCACCGCACAAAAGGAGCCCCCCACGCCCTCTCCCCCACCCCAAAAGCCGCCATCTACTCCTGAAGCAGAAGCGGCCGCCGCTGCAGCGACCGCTGTTGCAGCCCCAGACAAGTGGTGGCAGGACTGCGACGAGCCCCTCTTCCTGGTGGTCACCTCGGGTGCCGTGGTGGTGGGCCGGCCATGTGACGCCGACGACCAAGTGCTGTACCTGCTCGGGCAGGGCAACTACGCTGCGGCAATGCTTGTAGCCACAGATGCGCCGTACGTGCGTGCAGAGACGATGGAGGAGTGCCGCTCAGCATACCTCAAACACCTGCTGGACAGCGGTAACGCCGCAGGTTCGCACTCCTCCTGTGGGATGGCTGGCTCCGCCACGTGGCTACAGGATCTTTCTACTGTCCACAGTGCCTGCACAGCCCGCGTGCCTCATGCATCTGCCGCGCGGGCCTCTCAGAAAGGGACCACAGCCAGCAGCGCATGTGCTTGACTTTGCGGCCACCTCCTGGTTGTTGACAGGCTTGCTTGCTAACATGCTGTTACTGAAAGTATAGGTATCTAACTGCAGTGACTACAGGTGCTGCAAGATGGGCAACTGAGCATCTGGGGAAGGACAAGGGGGCATGGGAGCGGCTGGTGTTCATGTGCGCACAGCGGGAGCAGCTGCCGGCGCTTGGCAAGCACGTGCCAGTGTCCCCTCGCCTCAGCCAGCTTGCATACACCGCCGTGGCGGCCGCGTACGTGCCACAGGAGCAGCATCATGCAGAGCTCGCGGCGCTGCTGCACCGGTGGCCACAGGCGCTGCTGAATGACATCGCGGAGGAGGTGACGCAGATCATCTCCCACAGGATCCACCACAGCCCGGGCGCGCCCTCTGTTGACATCCAGCGCGCCCTCGCTCGCTTGCTGCAAGTGCAGGCGTGCCCCTGCCACCTGTCCACACTCCTTCACACCCCTGTGGCCACACATGCGTACGTGTGCCCCACGCCTGTGCTCCTTGCGGCAGCCTGGCCGTTGTGCCGCTGCCCCTGCAGGCACACGCACACGCATGAACACTTCACACGCGACTTGCTGTAACGCTGTCTGCAAATGCATAGCAGTGCCCATGAACTACAGACGCCATTGTGCGTCAGCAGAAGAGGGCGGAGGTGGGTGCAGAAAGACCACAAGGGTGCGCTGGACATCTGGCTCAGCATCGCAGACCCCTGCGTGTTCGACCACATCCACCACCACCCGGAGCTGTATGAAGCGGCGGGCCGCGGCGCCGCGCAGCTGATGGTGGTGAACGCCGAGCGCGCCATCCGCATGCTGGTGGAGCACCACGACAAGGTGGACGCCAACGACGTCATCGCACGCGTCCGCGCACGGCTCGACTCCGCACCTGCTCACGAGATCCCTGAGTGGCGGCAGCGTCTCTGCCGGTACATGCATGCGCTGTTCATGGTGGACCGCCGCGCGCCTCACAGCTTCCACGACCTCCAGGTGCCCCTGCCCGCTCTGCATTCCTGCTGCACATGCATGTACCCATACATCTATGCATGCACACTGTGTGATAAGAAGAGGGGAAACCTCTCAGGGGGAGCAGTTGCAGCGCTGTGTGGTCTGCCAGACGCATGCAGTGAGGTGGCAGGGAGGCATGTGCAGTGTGTGGGGGGGAGGGGAGGGTGGTGTGCAGGTGGAGCTGTATGCGGAGTGCCAGCCAGAGCAGCTGCTGCCGTTCCTGCAGAGCAGCAAGCAGTTCAACAAGGAGGCGGCGCTGGAGGTGTGCAGGGAGCGGCAGCTGGTGCGCGAGCAGGTCTTCGTGCTGGGCCGCCTCAGCCGCGCCAGCGAGGCGCTGCAGCTGATCATCTCCACCCTCCACGACCTCCCGCAGGCCATCGCATTCGTTTCAGGGCATCCAGAGCTCTGGGACGAGCTTCTCAGTCTCGTGGTGAAGGACCCTGAACTCACAGGGCAGCTGCTGGACCAGGTGCGCCGCCGCCCTCACATGCATGCATGCATGCAGCCCTCCTTGGATCGGTGCAGCTCGTTTTGTGCTGATGGAACTGTGATGCGCATCAGAGTTCCTCCTTGTGTCCGCCTTGCATCTGTGCTTGCTGGTGCTGTTGTGAAGCGTGGCAGCGTGCGAGGGCGGCGATGTGTGAGAGGGTGCCGGCTGCCGCAGGTGGGCGGGGAGGTGGACCCTGTGAGGGTGATAGAGGCCATTCCAGACGACCTGGAGATCCCGAATCTGGGACAGCGGCTGAGTGCGCTGCTGAGCCGGTTCCACGCGACGGTGAGGCTGAAGAAGCTGTGCAACGGCATCATCGACGCAGACTGCATCGCGGTGGCAGAGCGCCTCATGAAGCGCTCGCAGGAGCCCCTACGCCACGTGCACATGTGGGACCCCAAGACAGATACCTGGGAGCTTTTAGATACTGTGGCATGCACCTCGCAGCCTTGCGACCCCCCTGTGGTGCCCCCTGATGCCATCCGGTACTGCCCCCCCACGCACACGCATAACCTCAGCATGCGTGCACAGGTTGGGGCGCACATGAGCGCGGCGCTGGACGCGCTGCAGGTGGGTGAGGGCGGCACTCTGAACGTCGATGGCATGCATGCAATGGTTGAGCATGAAGTGCAGCAGCTGGTGCGGCAGGAGGCAGCCGCCGTGCTGCAGGCGCCTCAAACGGGGGGGCTCACTATCTGGTATACAGAAATGTAGCTTTGCTTTGTGTAGGCATGCTGCCAGCATGGCCATTTTCTTTGACTTGGTTTATGCATTTATTCCTTATTTTCGTTGGGAGGTATGATCAGCCAAATGTAGCAGATGTGTAACTGTGTGCTGTTCTCCTGCCACTGTTTCTTAGTCGGCCCAGCGGCAGGCCCGCCCGGCCTGATGTCACGTTGGCAGGCACGCCACTCCTCGGACATGCTACTGGCCTCGGCTGCGCAGCTCCGTCCAGCACGATGCAGACGCTAGTGAACTGCCACCATCCACAGAGACATGCATGCACAGTGCCTACATAACACGAAACGTTCCTGTGTATGCATGCACGCAATCAGAAGAATCTAGGAGATCCTAGAAGCCCTCTAGATCGATGTAATCCCTTCTGAATTGCTATTGCAGCATCCTTCGTCAACCACTGGCACACTATAAATGCCTTGTGTGCGGTGTTGCCAACGGGCGTTGCGGATTGAGTGAAGTGGGTGAAGGTTAATGATGCAACAAAATACCGTTGCAGTGTCTGAGTGGTTGTTGAAAAGAGAGACTGAAAGTTGATTTGTTGTTGACTGTTGTGTTGAAAAGCACTTACTGTTAAATCTCTTCTGTGTGTCAATAATTTGTGATCACGCATGCCTGAGTTACATCGCAGCTAGAACCGATGTGGCGTGCCAATTATGTTCCACTACTACCAAGAGCCACTCTGGCTCAGTGTTTGTAACAGATCAGCCTGAGCTGCCGGAGTATGGTGCATGGGGCCAAACGCGTGGGGCCTTTAAAGGTCCGGCGCTAAAAAAGGCCTTTCAGAGCCTGAAACTTTAAACTAGTATGACACCAAGGAGAAGGGTGAACTGACTGCCACACTCACGAAGCAGTTCACCCACTAACGCCCAGTTCGGGCCACGCGCCTGAGCCTGACAGCCCTCACACATTCACGTTTGAAGGAAGGCATGCTGGTACGAAAATGTTTGTTGAACAACTGCCTGCACGAACTGCGGGCGGGTCCACACTTGCACCCCCTTGGGCACTGACCGGCGCAGGTTGCGCTTGTCAGCGCCGGCCTCCACAAGCAACAACACTCGCTTGTGCTCATTCTGGCAGTGTGTGGCCACATGCTCCGCAAGTGCTTCGTCACCTTCGAGCAGCAGCCCCTCTGAACCCAGTGCGGCCTGCACGACCAGCTTCAAGCCCTCCCCGTCATCCGCCTCAGACTTGAGCAGGCTGTCGCTGACGCAGCACGTGCAGCCTGCAACCACCTCCCGAGTTACGACCGCCTGCCGACATACACTAGTGCCACTGAGATTTCCACCGCTGCTGAAGCCTATGCATGTGAAAGCGCCAACACATGTGCAGTGATTTTGGAGCGGCCACATACACGAGGCGATGTGGTGGATCCAGCGCAAATGCAATGATACAAGTACAGTGTGCCAGACTATGCTGCGTGTTTCAACACAGTGTGCTAGACGGCAGTGGCCAGGGACCGCTAGCAGGGGGGCGCCGCCACCGAAAGGCATTCAAACAATGACTCAACATACAGAACGCCAGAGAAGGGTACCATGCAGAAGCTTCCGGGATCTTGCTGTGTCGTACGAACTCTTCATGATGAACTTGTGTTTCTTTTCTGCCTGAAAATCTTCAAGCAGAAGGCTGCCCACGGGCATGGCCGCTCCACCATCAATGGACTGATGCAGCCAAGCTGAGGTAACGATGGGGCGGCCCGCCGCCAGCGCCAGCAGTGTGTGGAGTGAAAGCACCAGCTCGTCGGCCACAAAGTGTGTGAACTCCGGCACCGTCTCCCCAGCCTGGTGCTCCCTCAGCTGCAGCCCAGCAGACTTGGCCTTCTTTGCAAGCTTCCGAGGCAACGAAACCGCCCTGCAGCCACGCACACCAGGAGCTTCAAAGCGAAACAGGTACACCTCTAAGCCCCCGCACCTTGCACAGCAACAGCTGCGGCAGGACACAGGGCTGCAGGACTCTGAAAGGGTTCACACTGGACAGAATCAGTGGACTCCAGGCAGGCACCATGCACCAGCAAGCGCGGCTGCATAACGCTGCAATGCATGACCACATGTAAGGGGGGAGCGCACGATGACAGAAGTATGACGGGCGGCTGGCGTTCCCTTGCTGGCGAGAGTGTGGCTTCAGGGGCGGAGGCCCTTGTAGAGCGCCGCTGCCGAGGAGTGCTTGGCACAGGCGAAGCAGTCTGAGGGGCGGCCGCTGATGTCTCTTTCCTTTTCCTCTTCCTGCCAGGCTGTGCAGCAGCGGCCGGGAGTGGCTCCGCAGGGGGTGATGCTGCTGCTGCGGCTGGTGCCTGTTCTGCTGCGGAGCTTCTCTTTCTGACTGCCTTCTTACTAGGCCTCGTCAGAGACTGTGCTGCAGGAGATACTTTGGAGCCGGGCTCGGCTGTTCTGCGCCGCTTGGCACCACGAGGGGCTGCACCACTTGGTACAGCTGCTTCAGCCGCAGGCGTGGGCTCTCTGCAAGTGGCCCGCGCCTCTGCCACATCGGCAGCCGGCCTTGTTTGACTGGCATTGCGCTTGCGGGTGGGGCGGCCGCCTTGCGCGCCTGCACATGATGTTCTGATGTGCACAGTGGACGAGGGCTGCCCATACGTCAAGATCAATACCTAGCGCACTGAGGGGAAAAAGTAAGCGAGAGCAACCTTCTGCTATACTGAACTCCAGTTTCTCTTGTGGCAGGCGGTGCAGAGAGCGTACATGGTGGAGGTGTGCGAGAAGGCATGCCTTCGGGAGGGCCACTGATCGGTACAAGCTTCACATCTCGCACTTCTATAGCTACAACTGAAGGCGTACGGCTGCGCTGCCTGAGAACCACACTCCGTGACCCATGTTGGTTTCTCATGAATATTGCAAAGAACACGGCACCGCTACACAAGTAGTGGTCTCTAGCAGCAGTCTGCGCAGGCATGCAGCAGGCAGCCTTCCCACATGCCGCAAATTCTGTTTTTGTTCAAGCCACCCGCAACACACCATGAAAGAAGCCATGCAGCTGTGTGATGCATGATGAGTCAATGCATGTGTGAGACATCCACTGGTGCAATTTCCAGCTGCAGTACTCATGCATACCTCGACGGGGTGCTGCAGCCACAGCAGCCAAGCGAGCAGTGCGCTTCACAGCCTGAGGCCCTGTGTCAGGAGCCCGCTCCACTCCCTCAGCATCTGCCTCGCCCCCACACAGACTCTGCTGTGCATCTGCTGTGGTATCATGAACCTTCAGAGTAAGCGCAGCTGCCTCCTGGCCGCCAGCTCTCGTATCTCTCTCCGTGATATGGGGACCTTGCTTGCTACAGGCTGCCTCTGGTTGTGCACCATGTGTTGCAGCATCCTGTTGATCACGGGCTGCCTGCTCACTTGCTGGAGCAGGGCTGGGGCTGCAATCCAACTGGGCACGTCGCCGCTGCTTTCTGCGTGCTGGGCGCTTCTGTGCCTCTGTCTGCTTGCCTGATGCGCACTCAGCAGAAGCGGTCTGAACATCTGCAGCACCTTGCTCATCTGCAAGGCACGGAGGGTGTTGCAGGCCACATGCAGGTGCGCCCAGGCATCATCACTGAAAGAGTGCGAAGCTACAGTGCGAGGCTGCAGCTCTTGTGTGGTTCAGTGCTGCACCTCTTTCTTTTCGAGGCTCTGAAGGCTCCGGCAATGAAGCTCCAGTGCGTGGCAGAGGATCAGGGGCAGAGCCATCCTCCTGACGCACATTGGGCGAGGCAGGGTCAGCATCAAGGCTAAAGGGCTCAGAAGGAGGCTGTGCAGTTGCTGCGGCAGTGCTGCCAGTCACTGCGGTTGCTGCTCTGGCAGAAGGTGGCCTGCTTGATGATGTCTGGGCTAAGTTTGCGAGGCGTGACGGCCCTGCCGCTGCTCTGAAGCTGCCAGCGGCTGGGGTACCCATCAGGTCGCCACATAACTGTTTTGCAAGGTCAAAGATGCCTCCATTGACAGCCTGAACCCACAAGCCAGCAGGGGTTAAGTATCAATCTGCAACTGTTAAAGTCAATTGAGTTGGTTGCACGAACTTCGCATGCAACTCAGAATATGCATGCCATTGCAGCATACTTAAAACAACATCTGTTTTGATTGTTGATGCAACAGAAGATTCTGAGGGGGCACACTGCCACATCAACCGTATCTGGAGGCTGAGTCATCATCAAGAGCATTTGTGAATCAGGCTGGCTGTCATGTGTGTGGCTGTTCAGCGTTGCAGGCTTGCCGCCGCCCTCCTCCATCTTTGCATCGCCCTCAGGTTCATCCTCCACAGCTGAATCACCAGGCGCTGTTGCAGGTGCGTCTGGCTGCTCTTCACCCTCTGCAACGTCTTCAGCAGGCGCCACTGTGGCCCCATCGATGCCTGCTGGAGCGGCAGGGTTGTCCGACACACCATGCGCGTCAGAGGCTCTGCCAGATGTGCTGGGCCCATCACCTGCTCTGTCCTGAGCGCCAGTATCAGGCTCAGCTGCTGCCACATCTGCAGTGTTGTGGCAGTCACCAGCAGGTGAGCTGTCAGCTGGAGGAAGCCGGCCTTCTGACAACTCTGGCCCACCATCACTGACAGCAGCAGAGTCGGCGCCTGTAGCATCTTCTGCTGGGTGCTCGTGCTCAGCATCTGCTACTGCATCCGTAGCTGCAGCTGCTTCTGCACCACCACGGGCGTCAAGCATGCTGCCAAGGCATGCGCTGCCAAGACTCCTCGCTGGAGCTGTTGTGCTGGGAGTGCAAGCAGCAGCAGAAGCTGCTTGCACCACATCTAGGCCCCCCTCAGGATATGTATCAGCTAAAGCAGGCGTGACTGCCTCCTCAGACTTACCTGCAGGCAGCTCCTCTTCAGTGGGTAGCAGCCCACATGCCACCACCGAATCCGATGTAGGGGGCTTTCCGCCACAGCTGGGCTCGCCTTCAGATGCACTCTGCTTTCGAGACATCACTGCTCCTGAGTCTGGAAGCAGCAGTGCTGGTTGCGTTAAGCATCTGGTGGTGCCGATCATCTCTGATTCAGGAACCACTGTGCCAGTCGCGCTCGGGCAGTTGAAGCCTGCAGCAAGGGCCTGCAGCTCAGGTGTCGCTGCGTCTGAGGTGCTCGGCGCAATGCCACTACCCGCTGCCAGGACTGCATGGGCTTCTGCACTACTGGGGTTACCTCCGGTTGGCAGTGTCGGTTCAGTGCCTCCTGCTGCTGAAGCATGCTGCCTACCATTGCGACCACCCTCATGACCATCGGTGGATGGCGGTGCGTGGGGTGTAGCCTCAAGTTGCAGTGGGTTGTCTGCTTGGGCGTCCAACGGAGTGCAACCTTCTGTTGCTGGCAGCGGGGCTTGCAATATGTCTATCTGAGTCTCTGGGATGGCAGCACAGTCTGCGCCTGAGCAGCAGGGGGCTGATTCGCGTTGCTTTCCTGCACTACCAGGATCTATAAACTGTGGAGGAGCTTCTATCTGTGTGTCCAACAAACCCTCATCTTTCTCGGATTGTGCATGAGCACTGATAAGAGGTTCTGTGGGGCTGTGACCTTGAGTGTCCGGAGAAGCTGGTACGATCACGGAACCAAAGGCATCAGCATCCACTACTTCTGCAGCGTTTTCAGCAAGAACAGGTGTAACCGCCCTTCCAGTTGCTGCTGGAGAGTGCCTCAAATCTTCTGGGGTGGCAACTGGCCTGCCTTGGGTGTCAGCTGGGAGGCTGTCTGGAACCACTGCGCTGTCAGAATCAACAGATGCAGGTTCAGCGGTCTGGTCTTTGTCGGAGAAGGAATGGCTCAAAGGAGAGGCTTTGATTTCTTTATTTCCTGCGGACGGGGTATTGTTTGCTTGGCGGCGGTGCTTCCAGCCATCTCGAGTCGCTGGTTCTGACTCCATCCCTGCCATGCTTGGCATTTCCTCCTGCAAGCCTGCATCACTTAAGCGTGGCAATGCTGCAAACATAACATCTAGCAATAACATAAGATTGTGTGGTGTCTGCATGCTGCAGGACAATGGCTGGTGCGCACAGATGGTTTAGCGGGACCAGCATCCATTACTTCTGCAGGCGGAGAACGCGCGGCCGGGGCGCTGATGCCACTGTCTGGAGGCCGTCGGGAAGTATCTCCGCTATCCTGCTGACAGTGCGCAGTTTATGGCCAGCCATTCACTAACTGCGGAGATGTTGCAACGATGACATGGACAAGGCACTCCAAAACAAAAAGCAAGAAAGCCTGAAGAACAGAGCAGTTTAGCCATATACATATATGATACTACTGGTTGCGAACCTCTGTGCCACACACCGAATCATTGTCCAGGTCCTCATTGAAGAACGCTTTCAGCGCTTGCGTCTCTGCCCCGGGTCCCATGAAGCCTTTCACGGCGACTGATTATGCTATGAAGAGCTGACTTATATACACGTGGACTCCATGTCAGGAACCATAATGTTGGGCCTGCTCGACAACAAGCATCACTGGATTGTGGCGTGGTCCTATCGATTCGGCAGCGCGCCTCAGGCACCACGGTCGAGGAACGAGTATTATTGCAAAGCAACACATGAACAGATGCTGACCGCATTTCTTTCCTGGTTTCCATTACCATCTTTGTTGCATCTGGACGTACCATCCATAGCCATGGATACTTTTTGAAGATTTCAGACTAGCCAAAACGATTGGATGATACCTGCGCGTGCAAATAATGAGAAAGTACAGACAAGAAGGCCCCTATGCTGAAGTCCATGTCCATTTCACAGATACTTGCCAGAGTTTTGAGACAAACCAGCACGTGAAGTCTTAGGGTCTTACTGAAGCGCTCCTGTCAGCCACAGTGCAGAAGACGTCAGTCCGGACCGTTGCCGTATCCGGCTGCACATGCATGCTGGACGTACACTTCATGATCGTTCATGATTGCTGTTCGTCTGTGGAGAGTAGCTGGATGTATCACAAGGTGCACTCAGCACACAGCCTGTTTTAATGAAGCACGCGTTTATGCACCCCAGGTGCGCCAAAGAGGATTGCAAGCAGCCCACCAAGCCCACACTCCTGACACCAGCTATCCATGACTGTCAAAATTCTTTGGGGGCGGATTCCCAAGTAGTCGTGCCACAGGAAATCCCAAGAGCTCTGATGCTCGCATCCTCTTGCACCGCAGGGCGGAGATGCAAGCACAGGCACTCACAATGGCTAGGGTGAGGTCTGAACCATGTCCTTGACTGCAGACAGTTCTAACAATCTGGACTCTGTGACAACACCTTCCTCTGCAGCGGCTTCGACCTCTTGAATCACATGCTGCCACCTGTCATCATACTTGCCCAGTGCTGTAAGCACTTGCTGGCACAGCTTTGCATCCATCGACGTTCCATCCCCAAACACTTGAACTATGGCGCCCACTAGCCCCGGGACATCCAGCGTGACAGTGGTTATCAGCAGCACACACACTTGTGCAGGATCCACAGGGCCAGTGGCGCTGACCTGCCCAACCTTTAACACTTCTGACAGAGTATTATCGTCAATCCCTGCGTCCTGTGCTCGGAGGGTGATCATGTTGGTCTGCAAATCACAAGTTCACCTTCAGGTGGTACAACTCCCTGAATGAAAGCCGTGTGGAGAGTTCACAGAGCCTCGCAACAGCGCCAGAAAGCGTACATCACATGTTGAGTCAGTTGCATTTGAAAGCTCCCGATACAAGCTTTCGATCTGCTGTATTGTGGGCTGTACTACAACTGTGGTTTCCGGCACAATATTCGCCAAGTTGGCAAAATAGAAGGCAGAAAACTCGACCAAGTCCTCCGGCTTTCTTCTGATGACTTCCTTTGTGTACGCCTTGAGGATGTCGTCAAGCTGGGGGGGAACACGGATCTGCACTGTCTTGGTGCCTGTCATGACAGCTGTCATCAAGCTCGCATAGTATACAACACATTGTCGTACAACCAGCAGCGAAAGTACCTGCTCCGCGCAGTAGATAGGCTCCAAATCCATGCTCAACCGACCGTTCTGTCTTGCAGCTGTGCAGACACCACGTGCTGCAGCAGGAAGCAGATCATTTACCTGGCAAGACAACTCCCTTGATCTGCCTGCAAGGAACACTATCAGGTCATGGCATTGCAAAATTTCATGAAGTGTACAGATGGTGCTACAATGAACAAAAAAGGCACCACGAAAGCTGCACATCAGTGTGTTCATGGCAGCCATGCATTAAGTCATCATTCATGATCATGCCCTTCGACGCACCCGGCCTGTTCTCCTCTGAGCTCATGATATTTGGCTTTGCACATTTTCACATGTGACAGGGCGGAAAGATGCTCTGTGCTGGGTTCTCTGTGCTGGGTTCTCGAAGCGTATGCAACGCACTGGACTGATCCTCTTGGGGGGGAAAATTAAGCGGCAACCACGCCCCACCCAGGAAGGGCTCAACATGCATTGCCCCAAATATATGACACAGCTACAAATCACACTCGACAAACAGTGACATAGTATATTGTCGCCTTCAGCGAGGGCAGCGTCTGACAACAGGACCCGCTCCTGTGCCGCCAGCATGACATGTTCTCCCAACAGCCGAGTACAGGAGAGAAATGATCAGGAAAAATCACTCCGAGCACAGATCAGTGTGGCTGTGGACAGCTGACACGTAGCATGAAACAGATTGCCTTGCGGTGTGTGGCAAAACTGCATCAATGTGCGATGCTCGTGTATCCTGCGCTGTTCAGACAGTATCACGCAATAAACAGAAACCCCTCATCACGAACCGCGTCATATCCAGCAAGGGCTTGGGCCTCAGCACCCCCAAAAGGTTGGCACAAGACAGACAGCACCGGTCCACATGCGACCAGGGAGCAAGCACAAAGGCCGCAGAGAGCGCCCCACAGTGTTGCAGGCAAACACAGGGGCGCCAATGGGTACAGCGTCAGCATCAGCAGCACCAATCAGAAGGATATAGGCAGCTATGGTGGAGTACGCTGCAATGTTGACGTGGAGTACGCTACAGTGTTGGCAGCGCAACCCTGCACGAGCAACAGTGGATCAAGAAGCCAAGGGACACAACTTCAGGCACAGAGACAGGGTCACAACAACCGGCCTCACATGTTGAGTGTGACCACCAGGGAAAACCAGACGAAGCAAGTAGTCTCTGCGGTCATTAGTACAGTACAACAGGGTCAAGCCTCCCTGTTGTACAGCCCCCATTGAACAACAGGGAGGCTTGAAAACTAAACTACAAGTGCTGCTACACACAGCCCCAGTAACGTTCCAAAGCAGTAAACCTCAGGATCGGCAGCCACACACACCTTGAAGAGCTCACAATGGTCATGCAGAGGCAGGGCTTCCCACTTCACAGAGTGGTAGCGCGGCAACTTCCTAGGCAGCCCAGTGACGAAAGCGCACGCGATCACCGCAAACTCTTGAAGTACAGGCAGCAGGGGAGACCAAATGGCCAAGGACGCAGGGAGGGGATTGAGATACGTAGATGGGAAAGGCCCACGTGTGCGGCCGCAGCTTGAAAGTCGTGCCACAGGAAGTTGTTATCGCAGGAGCGTGCTGCAGGGTAAAAGACACAGAAGCCTGTGTGACAGCACGACTGTAGGGGTTGTCCGAGCTTGACAGGCGCAGAGGAAGGTGGAAGAGACGATGCGGCGCACTGGGGTGACTGGCCAGTAGCAAAAAGTGAGCAACAACACAAAAGCACGACAACTGGGGCGCAACAGGCTGCTGCAGGGAAGCTACTCGCAAGCATGCTCAGTGCTGCACATGGGCCAGGTCACATACTCTGTTGGCAGGGGTAACGCAGCTGGCGGAGAGGAGCACGTCAGGAGCAATACAAGCCTCCTGGGTCCAGGTTGGAACGCCGGGGAAGAGTGTGACGCCCCAGGCTAGACGGTAAGCTGTCAGCAGGACGGTGGCAGAGGGATGCAACAGTGGCGAGGGAGATCCGTCGCTCCCCAGCCGCTGCAGGGGTGAGGGGCGGGCCCCACACCTCCATACCATACTGCTGTGCTGGAGCACAGGAGTTATCGCAGTTTTGACGATTCGAAGTTTCGTATCCACACTGATGCGGGGCGAGGACGGCAGCCGCCGGCAAGAGCAAACCACGTTTCGGCCAGAAACCAGCAGACGCTACTAAGTAGAAAAAAAAGTATGTTTTTGGAAATGCTTGCAATTCAAGTGGGACAGGCTATTTGACTATAGCTAAAATTGAGATGACTGTCCCTCAGCACATCGTATAGCATCCAAATCTTCTCGGAAAGCGGCCATGCCTTTGCGGCGGGCAGCGGCAACATGCATGTCCCACGTCCAGTCGGAGGTCAGCCACATGTCCAGGTACTTGGTGATCTGAAGAGGGGCGGCATTCCAGGAGAATGCATGGGAGCTCACCGTGGCAAGCCCAGTGGGCGGCCCAACTCGCAGAATATGGCCCTTGTCAGTATTAGCGCAGCATCCTCATGTGTTGCTGTACCACTTCATGGAATGTAGTGTACGCTGCAGGCTAAGGGGGTGGCGCAAGTTGCAACTTCGTCGTCCGCATAGGGTTAGATTGGAAGGGACGGCCCCCAGCGACAAAGCAAGGGGCACTTCTCCAATTCGTACGCGCTCAAACGCAATGGCACAAATGAAACTGAAAGCACATGAGGGCCTCCTGTAAACTCTTTTCGTCAACAGGACTGAAAATGGCAACAACGCAGGCAGTGGGTCACATCACATCACTTTTCAAACTTTTTCAAAGTGCTGTGGTGTATGTGTAGTTGTAATATTAAAGTGCCAGGTAGCTCCGTTCCGATCGGCTTTCACAGAGGATGCAGAGTGCGTACAAGTTCTTTGTACCCGAGTTTTCTGACAGTAAGCAATGCTGTACCATGCAGGCACCACCATGCGGTACATTTCTGCGGGTTCGAACAGAATTCCGGCAGAATGCATTGAATGAAGGACCAGAACTAGTTCGAACTGAAGCTTGTGAATGGTACTGATGAAGACGGCCTCATGAAGGTACAGATGCTGAAATTTTGAGTTTTTTTGGCGTGAACAGGAAGAGGCTGGCTGGCTCTGGTTTGCACGCCTCTGTGCTTTCCTTGTGCTTCGAGTTTCGTTGAAGCGCCGCCCCTAGATACGTCCTCCCTGATGGCTCCAGCAGAGAAAATTGGGTATGTAGGAAAGCTGTTAGAGCCCTCAGATACGAGTATTTTCCTGCATCGCGCTGGTGCGTGCCTCCGCCGACAAGCATTGCCTGCGCATAGATGCGTGAGCCATCTGTACTGCGACTACGATTTGTTCTGCAGGTGGAGCTGTATGTGTCTGGCCAGAAGTTCCAGAAGAAGCTTTGAGGCAGTGTATGCAGTGCAAGATATGCAACAGCACATGCGCACTCGTTCACCAGGTTTGTCCCTTCATTCCTGCGATTCTTCATGCCCCTATGCTGGCCACTCAGTTCCCTTATCCTCGGTAAACTCAGTCTTGGTGTGCATGTCGTGTAGGAACAGTTCATAATGAACTGTTCCTACACGACTGTCTGTGTTCTTGATTGTGAAGGCTCGAGATGTGACACCTATCACTCGCATACACGCACAACAATAGTGGGGAAAGCATCAACTGGGAACATTGAAAACGCTGTGATTCAGGTGCATGCACCGCTCCCCGGGACCGTGGCAAACAGGGTGCTGTTACTGTTTGTGTGTGTGAACGCAAGCTGCTGCACCACTGCTGGTGCATTCACTGCCGTGAGGTGCCAGCTGCAGCCACAGTCACAGTCAAACAGCTCCGATACAAGCACTTCAAAGCAGCAAGCAAGCGTACCCCCAAGTTTTGGCACCGTGACATGGGGCCAGGCAGCGGGCTCCGACACACCAACAGGGGAGGCAAAGGGCGACGTACAGCCAGTAGCACAGCACAGCGCTGCGGGGGACTTCACTGAATTGCTCAGCCAGATGACCGAACTGGAAGTGAAGGCCGATGCACCTGCATGCACGCCCAGCACCCCAGTAGACACTAGCAGAGCCCAGTCTGCAGCATGTGCGGCGCCCTCGAGGAAGATGGGCACCGTGCGCAGCTTCAGCCCAGAGCTGCCTGGGTTCGTTGTTCACTTTGACCTGGCAGCGCGCTCGAAGCGTGCGCCGGGCCTGGACGACGAGCACATCCAGATGCTGCTGCGGGAGTACCAGCAGGACACTGGCTCCTGCGCCAGTGAGGACGAAGGCAGCTTTGCTGGGGAGTCATATGAGGAGGAGGATGCCATGACTGAGTTTGTGCAGGACCTCGCAGAGTTCCCTTATCAGTGCTCCAGGTGTGTGTGCGGTTGCATGTGCCTGCTCCGCACGGTCATGTGTCACTCATTGCTTCAGCTTCGGTCGGTGGCCCACATCAGCCTCCGTCGGATCACTCGCTGCGCTTCAGTGCTGTTCTGGGAATTATTCAGCCTGAGTACAGGGATGCACGTACGTCGCAGGCTGGCCAGCCTGCAGTGTACGTGTATTGGTGTTGTAGTATAGAGTCCAGTCGGCGGCCCGCTCTGCTCTGGTGCGCAGCCTGTTGGGCGGGCCACCTCTCTGTACATGGTTCATGCCATGGAGAGGTGTTCCGGCTGCATCGGTAAATGTTGCTGTGCCCTGTCAGAATGACAGCGTCGCTTGGGTGCGGCTTGCAGTGCGATCATGTGAGCATCTGTGCAGGTATGCGAAGAACTTGAAAGCACTTTGGCCTGGAGAGGGCGGGCTTCCAGAAGCTTCCGCCTGCCCAGGTTGTGGCTCAGCTCGCTCTGCCGAGCTGCAGGTGCTGTCGCCGCTGTGGCACTTCATGGAGGAGGCTGCGAAGCAGTACTCGAGCTACGTGCCAGCATCACCAGCACTAGATACTAGCATATTGCATCATGATAAATGGGACTGGGCTTCAGTTGTTGTACTCACCTGTGACAAGAGCTGCCATGTTGGAGATGAGCCCTGGTGTGTGGCGCACGAGGAGGTGGTGGGGTTCAACCTTGCTTCTGAACCCTGCCACACGGGCTTCGATGGCCGCCATGAGGATGCCAGCTGCGTTGACGATGCCAAAGGATGCTTTGTTTCAGGAAATGACCGTGAAGAATGATTCTGTGTGGTGTGTAATATGGTTCATAACTGCTTTGGTTTGTGTGCTACAGAGACGCAGTGGCGAGGAGGTAGAAAGCAGTGAGTCACAATCACTCTTACACTGTCAGCGACACACCATTGTACACTCTCTGACGCAGCCGAGTATGGTACACTTTAGTTGCTCCCATGATCCAATCCGAGGGGTCTTGGCCCGAGGTCTCATGCAGCACCCGCCTCGCAGGAGGGTTTGGGTGTGCAGTCATGGATGGTGCCACCACCCAACGGAACCAGTTGCTCAGCTACATGCTACAGACTACTCTGCTGTGGGCTTATCCCCCATATCTTCGTCTCGGATGTTCACCTTGATGCAGAAGCACGCCGTCCTTCTCTCAGCTTGGCGGACAGGAGTCACTGAGAACATGCCAGAGAACTTCGGATCTGGAGGAGTGAGGCCCAGCATCTGCACGCTTCCCAAGATGATATAAATATGAGTATAATTCACCGGCCCGTGCGTGTGTGTGTGCATGTGATGGAATAGTTCTTGCCCATAGGTGAAGCAGTCATGCACACCTTGCTGAGCGTGTTCTTCATTCATTTCACGTGCTCCTCTGGGGTAGCTTCAATAAACTCTTTGGTATGCTGCATTATGTCCTCTTGCCACCCCTTCTGCTTAGGCTGATGTCCATCAGCAGCATCTGGGCCAGTGGACGAGGGTGCAGGAGTCATGCTTCCGAAAATAGGAACGTTGTCACAGACGCTATCGCGTATCTCTAGTCCCATTGTGTCCCATTTGCGAGCTCCGTGATAATAGGGCGGGTATCGCAGTCGACGGCCCCGAATTCCGCAGAAGTGCAACAGGTTCTGTGCGCGTTGAATTCAACCAGCAGCCATTTGGATAAACGGTTCCTGTCGCAGGGAGATGTACACCAATTGGGAACAGCTGAATACAAAATATAGCCACACTCTCCTGAAACTGCGTATCATTGTGCTTTATTCTGCAGTGCTCGTGTGTGCTGACCGCTGTTCTTCAATCGGCACATCATTGTGCGCGGCATGCGCTGTGTTCGTTCACATGTACCTACATTTAAGCTCACAAAGAGTACGTCTTAGATTCTCTGTCCGTTCCGATCGGCGCAGGAAGCCCACACGTTCTGACGTGACGAGCCCAGTGTTGCAACCGATGACCGAGCTCGAGGGCAATTCGCTTGCGCCACCATCGCATTCTTTTCGGGTGACTAGCAACATCACACCAACAGATCCGGAGGATCTCAAAGACTGTGTTCTGTTTTACCACCCGTCCTGTGAACTGCTGGCCAAGAAGGTCGCAAGTGCCAGCGAGAGCATCACTGTGGGTCAGATCGACTGGAGGTGTGCACGACAGAATCTACCCAGCAAGATGCTGTGAGAACATGTCACACGTTGGACAATTCATGATATCGGGCTTGTGTGCAGTGTGTTCAATGATGGCTTCCCAAACTTATTCGTCCGGGATGCTCTGGACATCAGGAACAAGCATGTAGCATTCCTCTGCTCATTTCATGAGCCTGCTGTCATCTTCGAGCAAATTTCTGTTATATATGCTCTTCCTCGCCTGTTTATCAGCTCCTTCACTTTAGTGCTACCATTCTTCCCCACTGGCACGTTGGAACGGGTGTGGCTACTGTTCTCCCTCCCTGTCGTTACTCGCGAAACAATGCAGTTTGGATAGCCATCAAGCACCTCCGAGTGCACAGTTACTCAGTTGCTTCGCAGGTAGAAGCAGAGGGAGAGGTCGCCACGGCCTTCACACTGGCCAGGATGCTCTCCAACATTCCCCTCACACGAGGCGGCCCTGCAAGCATCGTGATATTCGACATTCATGCTCTCCAGGTGCGTGCGCATGTGCCACATACCATGGCAACAGTTCCTACATGTGTTCGTTTTGGTTCGTTTTGGTCTTGCAGCTGCAGTTTGTGGCTTTGAAGCTGCCGCACAGTTGTGAAATTTAAAAATGGTCGGACACGCACAGAACATGTGCAGGAGAGGTTTTATTTTGGGGACGCTGTGCTGCCATTGTTTGAGTCCGGGGTGCCACTGCTGATCAAGCGGCTGGAAACCATAGAGAAGGAACAGATCACCATTGCTTACCCAGATGAGGGTGCCTGGAAGAGGTTCCACTACCAGTTCGATGGCTTCCCAGAGGTCATCTGCACCAAAGTGCGAGACGGTGCCAAGCGCATAGTGAGACTGAAAGAAGGCGATCCCGGAAGCCGCCATGTGGTCATCGTGGATGACCTGGTGCAGTCGGGGGGCACTCTCATCGAGTGCGGCAAGCTGCTGCACTCCCTGGGTGCAAGCAAAGTGAGCGCATACGTTACCCATGGCGTGTTCCCCAAGCAGTCCTACAAAAAGTTCGTGCCTTGCCCTGGGGACGGCACATTCGGGTGGACAAAGGTCTGGATCACTGACTCCTGCCCTCAGACCACTCACTCTGTAAAGGACTTGGAGCCGTTTGAGATTCTTAGCTTAGCAGGGCCCATTGCGAACGCTCTGCGTGTGTGATCATGCCTACAGCTCTTGGCAGGGCATCATGGGGATGTTGGCCCGGAAGGGTGCCTGCTGATGCGCTGCGCAGGCCACGGTTTCACATGGTGGGCAACTTACGTTGTTGTTGGTGCGTAGAGTGTGCCCAGTGCGCGCATGGAAGGCGATGGTGGGCAGCCTGTGTGGGTGGTGAGCGGGGCCGACCGGCCCTTGCTTCTTCACTTGCTCACCACCGAGTCTATTCATGACACATGTGCTGTACAGTCTGGGGAGTTTGCGCCTGTGAAAGCAGGTAGCGGCTGCGGGGTGGTTTCAAGGGAATGTGGCAGCCCCATGTGCAGTTTGCAATGCAAGGAAAAGCAGAGCTGGATGGGTGCCGAGCAGCTGTGTTAGTGTTGAAACGCAACCAAAGAGAACATCACAGAGCGACACCACTGCACAAGGAGCAAGAATCAATGCAATTTCTGCAAAATATGAGTGTACATGAGGCATGCAGACGCCACTAACACCGGCGAAGCTGCCCAGGCACTGCACCTTGAAGGCCACGCACACACGAAGGCGAGCAGTGACCAACACATACCAACTTCCCATGTTAACACCCTCCCATCATACGGCTGCACATGTCAACTGCATTGGCTAACACACGGGCCCTGCAGCGGACAGCCAGCACGCTTCCGGCCCACCCGGCGACACACGGCGGTATGCATCAACGCCTGCCGCAGCGGCGCCGGTGGCGAGCGCAAGCGATCCCCCCCCCCCCACCATCAAACCATAAGACAGGTAGATCCTGCCCTCCCACACACGTGCCTCCTTCTCGCCTGCACATGCGCCACACTCTTGGGCAGGCACTGTGTGGGCGAGAGCGCAGGCCCATGGCGGAGGGTGCAGGAGTGGGAGGGGGCAGCAGTCATGCGACATCAGAGGTGTCACGCGAGGAAACACGCTCCTCAGAGACTCGCATGCTTGCCTGGGGGGATTCATCGATGGTGGGCATCATTTCTACAAGATACACCCGCTTGCGCCTCCGCCGCGACCACCGAACGGGCCCTGGCTGTCATTGCTCCGGTTTGCTGCTGCCGCGCGCGTTGGGTGAGCCCCGCGAGTACGCCTCGGCTGCCGTGAATCCCCCAGAGCCCGACCTTGACCCTCCGCCCCCTCCTCCACCTCCACCCGATCCAGGTTGCATTGACCCCGGTGGCCCATACCCAGCACCGGGAGCCCCGGGTGCACCGGGGTGCTGAGACATGCGCCGCTGTATCTTCCCGACCATGCCCTTGATGGCGGTTGTGCCTGTCTTTGTGTACCCCATGAAGCCATCCTTCATCTTCTGCATCACATTGTCGCCGTTGGGTGACGTCATGTCATCAGAGGATGGTGAGGGGGGCTGGTCCTGGCTCGGCCGCAGGTTCGAGTGCTGGTGGTACAGCTGCCGGTGCTGCGAGTGCCTGCGTGACTCGCGTGCGATGTTGGACTTCTTCACAAAGGTGTATGTGTCGCGCATGCGCATCTTGAACGTCTCCTTCCACTGGTCAAACGACTGCTTCAGCTTGCGGATCTCCTGCACATCGCCATGCAACCGTCGCATCAGCGGACAGACGCATGCAAACGCGCACGCACCCTCGCCACGTCCTTGCGCCACCATGTGGGCGCACAAGGTGTCATGGTTCCTCACAGCACAGTGAGTAGCTCAATTCAGCTGAATCTAGATTGCATGCATCAGTTCTGGAGCGCCGCATGCATGCATGCACAGGAATTACCGCAAGGTGACATATCAACACAGTACCATGCGGCACAACAACAAGGGCGGAGAGGCAAGCACCATCTCAGCGTTGAACTCAGGGATGGCGGTGCTGGCACCAGCCATGACCTCTTGAATGAAGGACAGGTCGTCGTCCATCGTGTCTGTGCGGTTGCCAAAGTCGTTCTTCAGGCGCTCCACGGGGCCGATGGTGGGGTCGTTGCGCGGCCGCAGGGCAGTCTTGAGCTTCTGGTTGTCCTGTTGCAGCTTCATGCTCTTCTGCTGCTCCTCCTGCACGTCGCCGCGTCCAGTTGTCAGGGTGTGGGGGATGCACGGCAGCCTGTCACGCACACCACCTTGCGTATGTAACACAGGAGGCATCTGGAGGGGCACTCTTTCTCTGACACAGAGGACATCAGCAGACAGCTCTGGAACTTAGGGGGACAGCTCAGAGAGTTCTCCAGTAGTCCCTAAGGCAACAACCTATTGACTGTCAGAACAGGAGGGCAGCGCACCTCATACTGCACCCTCAGGGCCTGGATGTGGTCCTGCAGCTTCTTCACGCGGCCAGGATTAGCCTCCACAGTGCCGTTCTCCCCTTCTGCACGCTTCTGCTGCCAGCTGAAGAACTGCGCGCGGTGCGCTCTCCACACCTGAACCGCATGCCGCCTATCACACACCCCCAGGCGCGGCCCCCACTCTGCAATACAGGGCCACGCGGCAACACTGCCTCGCTGTGTTGCATCCACCACCCCACAAGGAAATATACGGCCCAAATCCACATGCAGGGCGCTCCCTACAACCGAAAAGGCAGCAAAAAGGCAAGAACCCAAGCAGCCAGATGCAGGCACATGGCAGGGCACGGCACACGTTGATGGAAGCTGCGGCATGTGTGCGTACTGCAGCAGACGAAAAACAGGAGCACGGGCCGGCGCACGCATGCAGGCAGGGAGGGTGTGCGCACCTGCAGCTCCTGCGCCTCCTCCTCAGGGGAGCCTTCGCCGTCCACTCCGGTGCCCATCTGCCAGGCGAAGAATGCCTCTCGGTGCACCTGGAAAAGCTTCAGCTCCTTCGCAGTCTTTTCTGGCAGGGTGGCGGTGCCGGCCGCTGCAGCGGTGGGCGCTGCGCTCTCCGCGTTCCTCCATGCCATGAGGGACTCCCTCACACCATCTGGACCCATCTGGAAGTCCTCCTGGATCTTCTGCCACTCGGCCAGCTCCTTCTCCATGTTGATGACTTTCTCCTTCGCCCGCAAGGCGCGGTTCTGCGCGAACTCCACCTGCTGCCGCATGTCGGCCTCGCGCGCCAGGCACCGCTGCCGGAACTGCTTTTTCCGCAAAAAGCACTGGATGACGATGATCGCCCTCATTCGCCTCTTTGCCTCGTGGGCGGCCAGCCACCTGCGCGCAGCGGCCTGCGCCACGATCGCGGCGCGGTGCTCCGCCAGCTCCACCTTGAACACCCGCCGCTGCAGCTGCCCGCGGCGCTGTGCAGCGATCACCGTCGCAGCTGTGCGCATGCGCAGAAACTTTGTGCGTGCAACGTGCATGCGCATCTGCGCCTGGATGAGGGTGGTCGCATCTCGCGTGCGGCGCCACAAGTCCTCCATCGCTCCTAGCACACCCGCGCGGAAAAAGATCTTCGTGTGGCCGATCTGCCACATCGTTTCGGGCACCCGGAAGTGCTCCAGCAGAGCCTTCGACACGGACAGCGCGTCCTTCTTCTGGTACGCATTCCTGGGCACGAGATCTATGTAGCGGTTCATGAATTGGTCATGCAGATACCGCGTGGGGTAGCCGGCCTTGGCGATGCGCACCACCTCGAGCACGCCGCAGCACCGCAGCTGCTGCAGGATCATCATCTGGTCAAAGGTGTCGGGTTTCAGGTGGTAATTAGGCTTGACACACCTGCATACCGCTGCCCCATCACCCCACACCACCCCTACCAACATGCAGAGCAGCCATATTAGGGTTTGTATCGCTCGGAACAAAGGGCAAACTATTCCTGAGAAGTATTCTCAACATACACTTGATCAAAAAGCCCCAAAGGCTGACAGTAAACGAGACCCAAGAGCAGCCAGCACCACCTGTTTGAATCGCACAGCACCACAGAGCAAGCCTGTATGGTTCTGTGCAGCGCCCCGCACACCAGCGCGCATGAAAGAGCGTGCCTGACAAAGTGCATTTCTGTGCAGTCCAGCCGAGACACGAGGTCCAGCAGCTGCTCACGGAAGCGCGAGGCCACGGTGGCCTTGGACTTGCCCTCCAGGTTGGCCTGCACATACGGCAGCAGCCGCTGCATGATGGGGCTGCTAGTGGCTGTGAGGGCGCTCACGATGTCCACGCTCACCGTGTCGCGGTTCTTGTCCAGGAAGCCTGCGCAGTCGTATGTGACCGGGCCTGCGTAGTGGTCGATGACAAAGTCGATCTGCGGGCCGGGCTTGAAGGAGAAGCGCTCGGACTTGACGCGCTCGCGGATGGTGTTGCAGAAGGACTCGTCTGTGGAGCGCGGGAAGTTGCACTGGTCGTCCAGCACGGACATGACGCCCAGGCCTTTAGGAGGCTTGCAGTCGATGGTGTCCAGGCAGTCCTGGTTGTCCACGAACTCGATGTGCGACCAGTCGATGCCCTCTGCTGTGTACTCTTCCTGCACGCACCCCGCCCTGTCGCAGCGCACGCTGGGCCCCCCCCACTGAGGCCTGCGCCTGAGCAAACTAGTTCTGCAACTCACCATGCCAGAACTGCACTTGGCCGATACAATTGCAGCTGCAGTTGTGCGACTCTGCAGGTTGTGTGTTGCGCCACTGCAGCAGAGCTGCGCAACACACAACCTGCAGTGGCACAGAAACACACAGCTGTGCGACACGCAGAGCCATGCTGCTGCTGTGACCGCCTTGCATGCAGGGGCAGACAACAGTACTCTGGTAGGCGAACATGTGCATGCATGCATGCATGCATGCATGCGCAGAGCATGCATGACTGATACTCTCTGCAAGAGGCATGGGAGAGTGGCAGCAGCACCTGCTCGAGCTTGAAGAGGTGCTTGTTGAACTGCTGCTGCAGACGCTCGTTCGCATAGTTGATGCACAGCTGCTCAAAGGAGTTTTTCTGGAAGGACTCAAAGCCGTAGATGTCAAGAATCGCAATGAACTTGCCGCTGAGCCGCTTCTCGCTCGCCAGGCTGCTGTTCACGCAGTCCACAATGAAGGAGAACACTGCCGCGTACAGGGCTTTGGCAAGCGCATCACGCGTGTCAAGACTCTTTTCCAGGTTGAGCGTCTTCTCGTACGTCTCATTGCCAACCGTCATGAGGCGGTGGGTCAGCGCGAACACCAGGCGCTCTGGCGGCACGCCCAGCAACTCGCTGACATTCTGGAACGGCTCATCCATGTTGACGCGCGTCTCATCGTCATTCTTCGCCACAAACGTGACATTGCCAAGCCACAAAACTGCGGACACAATGCGGAAGATGTCCTTCTGCAGAGCCTCATCGATGCGCACAGTGGACATGGCCGCGCACACCTGCACGCCACTCCCCCCCTCAACCTCACGCAGGTGCCCAGCAGCAGCGGCGCGCACCCAGCAGCCTCACTCAGGCGCCGTGGCAATGAAGGCCCTGATTCGCACCACACTACAGGCCCTGCTCTGTGAACAGGCGCAGACTCTGCTTCTGCGTGACTGCCGGCTGGAGTGGGTGGTTGCCAGACATACTGTGAGGGTGCACGGGCAAGTAAGCAGGCAGGGGGCTCACCTCCTGGAAGTCTTTGGCGTCGTCCACGCCCTCTATGGTGGTCACGGCATCAGGGCCATCCAGGTACTTGAAGAAAGAGACGTCTGCCGGAAGCTTCCACAGCTCGCGGTCCGCCTTGGCAGCCCCCCGGATCAACTGGTAGAAGATGTGGAACGAGCGCTCCCCCTGGAATCAGTTCAATGCTGTCTGCTGCGCCCGAAGGCATGGTGCATCATGCGAAAACGTCTCAATAACAGTGCCGCACACACAAGCTAGCTCAAATTGTCTAGGTTAAAGTTGTGCCATTCGAGCAAAGTGGTGACTGTATCGGAGCATCCTGCCGTTTGGGTTCTCGCCCATGCTCTACATTGTCGGCTTGATGTGGGTTGATGTTGAAGCTGAGAATGCAGCCGTGCAGACCAACGTGCACTCGCGCTCTGCAGCGGCAGGAGCTGCAAATCCGGTGCTGCAAGCTGTGGCCCAGTGCCGTGACGGCGACGGGTGTCAGCATGGAGCTGCGCACTGCAATCTGGTGCACCACACGGCTCTTCTCTAGCAGGTATGTGAGGATCTTGGCTCCACAGATGTGGTTGCTGGCGTTGAAGTGGATCTCCAGAAGCTTGCCGAAGCGGGAGGAGTTGTGGTTGCGCAGCGTCTTGGCGTTTCCAAACGCCTCCAGGAGAGGGTTGGTCTGCAGCACCTGGTCCTCTATGCCGTGCCCCCCAGACATCTGTGCGAAAAACTGCATCGCCTTCTTTGTAGTTTCCGTTTTTCCTGCCCCAGACTCTCCACTGATCACCATACTCTGACTCTGCAGCAGCATCGCGGTGTTGCACGGCTGCACACACATGAAGCATCGTGCGTGCATGCACGACGCACAGCAGGCGCCTATGCGAGCACTCATGGCATTAAAATCTTGTACTCAAGTTCAGCACTCACCCCCCCCCCCCCCAATCCCCCCAACTAGGTCTTTCTCCAGAGGAGCATTCACCAACTGAGGAATCGCTTGCAACACAGCTGAAGACAGTACAGGGGCGTGCCTGCTGATTGTCCACCATGTCCCGGAACGCTTTACCTGCATTGAGGAAGATGTGGGGGTTCTTTGCCTGCGCATCTAGGTCAGACTGCACCTGCCTGTACTCATTCACCACTGCTGCCTCATACAGGGGCAGTGCCTTGCATGGGTTTAGTGCGATGAGCACCGGGCCTGCCTTGGTATAGATCACATCAGTGCTGTAACGATTTCGCAAGGTGTGTAGTAGCGACGGCTCGTTGAGATGTGATAGAGCTGTGAGGTCTGGGACTGCTGACATCATCTGTGGGTTGGCAGGCTCCACATCCTTGAGGGGCAGTGTGATGGTTTTCGCTCCACGCCCGAGCGTTGTCACTTGAACCAGTTCTTCATTGACTGCCGCAAGTTTCCCCTCCTCCCATGGCGCCAGCGGGTTCGCTTTGGTGACCACTCGGTACCATATTGCAGACCCAGCTGCCAGCTGGCCTAGGCCACTCGAGTTCCACTCCACAACCATCGCAGACTTAACACAGTCAGTTGCAGCTCAGGAGTTGCTGTGAGCCTGTAACCTGTGTTGTATACTAGGTGTCAACTTGGCGATCGGCTCGCGAGTGCCATTGGAGCGACATAGATGGACCCATTCATACCTGACTGACGAGGCACGCAGAATGAAAACCATAGATACAATGCCAGTCGATGTTTCTGGTGCAAGAGACTATGCTCCTCTGGGCACCTTCACCATGCGCGCAGATCGTTCACAGGAAACTGCTGCTCGCGACCTGAGCGATCGCACCACTGTTCTGTCATGCAATTCGTGCTTCGAAGATGTTAATCCCTACCTAATGCTTCGAGTGCAGTGAAGCGTAGCCAGGAACAATTGCGAAGACAAAGCGAATATGATCGAGGTGCGACGTTCTGTATCTTCAAACGCTGGACCGATCCACTGGGGCTTCGGAAGGTACTCAATCATGACAAGGAAACCTCAGAAAAATCTCTTTTTCAAGGTTTTGAGGGTAACGCACCACGAAAGAGCGCACTTGCAGGTGGTCGCTGCACTAGTCTTTGAAGTGGTCACGGAGTGCACGTATTCTTAACGCTGTACTAGGGACAGCTTGAACTAACTTTCACTAATAGCATCCAAGATTCTGTATCGGGTTCTTCGTCCGCCCTGGAAGGCGTAACCACGGGTCGCCACAGGCACCACTGGTTGCAACAGCCCAGGGCTTCACGAATGTTGTGACACCTAGGACTCTACCCAACACAGTGAAGAAACATCAAATATTTCTTCACGGAGTGCAAGAATTGGCTGTTGTGCCAGTATGGACAGTATGCAGAACCAGAGGAAAGAAGGTTTCGGCCATGCGCATATTGAAATCGACAGCTCAATGCCTGGCTCTACTTGTCCACGGCTGATCTGTTCACCCAAAGATGTACATAAATCCGGTGGTTCAGAAAGTCCTCTGTGCGCGATGGGGTGGCGCGTCGCCTGAACCTCGTCAATAAGACCCAAACGGGTTGACTAATTCACTAAGTTGCATAAAATGGCCTGCTTCCCATTCAGAAGATCTGAAAACAGCGCTGTTGAAAACGTGAAATGTGCACATATGAAAATTTCTGTGTTCGAGTTTGCTGCATGTGTCACGACACCACCCAGCACCACATTCGGTGCAACCCCAACCTGGACAACGCCACAACCACTCCCAGCATCAACTATTGCTGCCGTGTGGGCAAGGCACTGATTGCAACACGCCCCAGCGTGGACAACTGATTCGCCGTTCTGACTCTGGAGCAAATTGTGTGGCGCGGTGTGCAACATGCAACTTGGCTGAGAGTATGTGTACTCGAACACACATGCAACGACATCCAAGCATACATACGAGTCGAATGCACTGACATGTCCCAACATCTCAATGTGCACGGAGAAAGAGAGACAGAAAGGACGACAATCTCTGTTCTGTCGTGAACCCTGGGAAGCCCTACACCAGTTCACAGATAACATCAGTCTCCACAACACAAGCACTCCAAAACAAGCATGGGCTATGCAGCTACTGTGGGGCATCATCATCATCATCGCCCCTGTTCTCCCTGGTTTCTGTGACAGGATCTCGCAGTGCAGCTTGCTCCACAACTTGCAGACTGGACAACCGCTCCTGAAGCAGTGCAATCTGGCCTTCGAGCAGCTGCTTGGTGGCCGCAATGGAGGCAGCAACAGCTGCGTTTGCAACCTGCCGTGCACGTGCGTGTGTTTCTTCTGCTGGGACCTCTGCAGAGGCTGTGCTGCTTGATGCTCCTGGATCCTGAGCAGACCCAGGCGTTGGCGGAACACCAAAAGGTTGATAAATGGGCATGTAGTAGGGCGCCATGCTACTAAAAGCCTTGGATGCAGCCTGGAAAGCAGCCCGTGTCTCTGGAGTCGCTTCATGTGGCAGCCCCTGCACACCGTGATGCGTGTCTCACGGAAAACGTCACCCTGTAGCCACTGTGATCAACAGCACGGTACGAACAGTCCCATGTACTGACGACGAATCTCTGTGGTCCTGGTTAGCAGATGAGTAGAAGGTGAACGTACCACTGGCCGCATCCGCATTCCAGGCCCTCCACGAGACCAATTTCTGGGCCTCGGGGGGGCAAAGTCTGACATGGGCTGCTGCCCAGTGCCTGTGGAAGGGCCAGCCCCAGCAGCAGCCCCAGGCGGGGGCACAGAACTGGGCCCCGCAGAAGGTGTGGTAGGCGCTTGCGGGCCCACTGCCCCACCTGTACCCGCACCGTCCTGTGCCGACGGCGATGGAGCAGCCCCGAATCCCCGTGTTCTAGCAGCAGGCGGCGTGGCGGCGTCTTCTGCTGGTGCTATATCCTGCAAGTCATCTGCTACTGCACCAGCCTGGGCTGGCACAGCCATTCCACCCAAGTGGAAGCCTGCACCTGCCCGCGCAGGCAGCTGCGGTGCAGCAGCAGCGGCAGCAGCAGCGCCTGCAGCGTTCGGCGCCTCTACTGCAGGCGCAGGTGCCTGCTCAGCTGAATTGGCAGCTGGAGCAGGCAGAATGCTGTTGCGGCAGATGGGGCATGTCTGCTGGCGCTCCAGCCACGACCGCAGGCATGCGAGGTGGAACACATGCCCACACCGCAGCTTCTTGAGACCATCTGCAAGCGCCATGTCTTCACGACAGATAATGCAGCTCCCTCCAACCCGTTCCAGGTCTGCTTCTGAAGCCTCCAGGAGTTGATGAATCTTGGAAGTGACCGAACGGTAGCGAATGTAGTTGGTGATCCGCCTCCACAGAGACATGTACGCCATGTAAATGTCCCGGATGAGATGCAGAGGAATGGTTGTGTACTTGTGCATGATCATTGCGAAGAACACTACATACAGCACTACGTTGGCAAAGTCCACTCCCAACTCCAGGTAGAGCACGTACAGGCCCTTGTTTTCCCATGTTTCTGTGCTTGCATTGTCCACCACGGCCAGACCGTACTTGACGAAGCATGCACAGCCGATGCATGCTAGAATGGCATACTCAAACATGAACAGCAGCTGGTAGCCCTTGTCACCTGCCCGCACTGCTTTAACGCTGGACCTCACGAACAGGATATCCAGTACCTGCAACCCGAGCATGTTCAGGAGCGAAGGGGGGAAGTGCAGAACCCCAATATCTTGCACTACGAGAGGCCTGAATTGCTCTCTGTTCCCGTTTGACATGCAGGCAAGGAGCTTGTAAGTGCAATACAACCCACACCCCAATTTTCAATCCTCATGGTCTGGAAACTTCAAAATCTCAATCAGCAGATGAAAGCAAGACGTAACGAAAAGGAACACACCGTCAGGATAGAGAGAAACGAGACAATGCGGAGGTGCTGTAGGGGCGTTATTACTGACTCGCTCTGAATGTAGTTGATGCGGTCTTGTATCAGCCAGTGAAACACCTTGACCATGGCCAGAACTCCCATGAGAACAACAAGTCTGGCATCGAAATCTTGCCGAAAAACTGTCAGTGTGAGGCATATCTCTACGATGCCATGGTGGAAACGCTCTGTGATCCTCTCCACCTCACTCTCCCGCAACCTACCCAAGTACACCTACACCTCCAGCATAACGTAAGACGCCCCAGACGACACATCCGAACATCCGTGTTGAGATCGTACAGCTGCAACGGGTTCATGGTCAAACAGGACATACCATTGTCACGAGCCTGTAGAACAGTAGCGATAGCATAAACAGAAAGTTGCCAAGGATTGCAATGCTGAGCTTGGATGTCCCCAGGTAGTACATGGCCGCAAAGTATCTGCAGATCAACAGGAGTGTGAGGCAGGGCTCCCCACATGCAGCATAATCCTAGACACGCCAGGTTCTTGTCCAGATGCAGCCAGCACAAGGAGTTGCGAAGGCATCTTATACACGAACCTTTGACCATGTATTTTCATTGGACGCAGTACTGGGGAACGTACTGCCTACGCGAAGAGAAAGCATGCCAAGCGACCGCGAGCGCAGCGAACACACTGGCCACGACATATCGACGTAACGTCAGGGCACTCATAGGACATGAAATATACCAAGTTTGCCGATGCTGGCTGCACGAGGGCGATCCACAAGCGGATGTTGTCAGAGGTTCGCAGAGCTCAAGTTGTACACATCAATAAGTCGAGGCTTACACAGCTCTCCCTGGACTGAACACAATCTGCAGAATGTCAAGGGAATGTAGACCACTGGATTCTGTTCGTATGCTTATCTGTTGCATGAGCAGGCTCACTTCATGAAGCTTCACAAGATCACATTGCATGGCAAAAACAAAGGGTGGGTACCCAGGCCAACCCATCAGCATGTTGATTGCAACACATCCACCGCCCATTCATCATGAATTCCACCGCAAATCGTCTCTGCGTTTAAATTGGATTGCACCTCCGCAAGCTTCTGAATTTTACTGTCAGCAGGGAAGCGACTTGACCACCTGCGTACACTATTCCACCGAGGTTCCGAGACCACACCGCACTTTTGATGCGACAGAGCTTGTGAGCTAGGAACTTTCTATCGTACGCCTTCCCCGACTGTCGGGTAGATCTGCTTGGTTGTGGCTACCACCCACGCATTGAAGCAGCATGTCAACCCTGGAGGAGCGGTGCGCAGCAGCTGAGCACTTGTTTTTGTTCCGTCTCCTGACCAAGCCAATTTATCGTACATTATTCTCTTCACGCGCTTGCATTCTTGGTCTAACCGTACATTCAACTACACCCCTGCTAGTTTTGGACCCTCCAGTGTAGTCAGTCACTCGTTTCCTTTTCACCTTCACTTGAACAGGTGTACGAGGCTGCAGAGCTCAATTATATTGTATTCTGGATTCTCTGTTATCAGGATGCGCGTTTACGATCGTCTGTCGAGTGCAGGGACAATGTGGAGGCAGCCGACGAGGTACGCCGCCGAGCGACTGAGCTGCTACCGTACAATCAGAACACGCATACAGAATGCCCGGCTGCTTGTGTTTGTATGATTTCCTCGTTACGAGTTCGCGCTTTGAGTTCGTGCAGGCTTTGCAAC
Source organism: Ulvella scutata (assembly GCA_032359135.1). Lineage (NCBI taxonomy): Eukaryota > Viridiplantae > Chlorophyta > Ulvophyceae > Ulvales > Ulvellaceae > Ulvella > Ulvella scutata. Next base: position 612,584 of record JAUMHD010000008.1, read on the forward strand.
TGTGCAATCCCACTGCACTATAGGAACAGTCGGTTGAGGTAACCCATTGGTAGTGGGTTTGCGGAAACCTGTATGGCAAAACCTTTTTTTCAGTCCAAGCCCTGATTGTCTTCAATCTGCAGTGCAATACTCATGGTGCAGGTGCCGGAGGATGCAACAGGAGAGGCACCAGAGGCCGCTGCAGATCCTGTCAAGGAGATGGTGTCCAGGGCGTTCGCGGGGGCTGTTGCGTCCGCAGACAAAGCAACTGGGGCAGCGGCATCCACAAATAGCGCAGGGGAAGGGGAGGGTGGTGAGGCAGAACCACAGCAACACCAGATTCGTGTTACTCGGGACATGCACCAGGCACTGTTCCTAGTCAACAACCTGCTGGTTGGAATGCCTGATGACAACCCTTCTTTCCTACTGAACATGAACCCAGACAGGTTTGAGGAGGACCTCTGTGCGCCCTCACCCACCTTCTGTACTTGTCGCATCCCCTCGCCTCCCCCCCCGGCTTTCCAGACAAAGCACTGGCTTCGTGAAAACTCGACTTGCCACGCGGATACACCTTCCTAAATGATTACTTTAGCATGGTGGTAGTCGTTTGTTTGCGTTGGAACGGTGCCGGTTGTTGCTGCATGTGTGTGCTGATCATTTCGGAGCGTTCGCCTGGTGAGTCGGGAGCACGTCTTGCCACATGCAGCTCCCTCACAAGCCTTCTAATTGTAATTATCAGTGTACTGTTCAGTGTACGTAGCTCGAGCTCCTGCAATAATGCGACAACTAACAGCCAAACAGCAGCCAACGAGCGGTGCGACTGGTTACGTTTCGGCAAACCGGAAGAGAGTAAAGATGTTCTATACTTTTTTTTATTTGATGTCTGTCTAGGCAGGTGTATTTTGAGTAGAGCTGCTAAGTTGCAGCATGACACTTGCGTCTGGGCACGCGTTGTGTACCTTCAGCCCACCCATATCTCTGCTCTGAGATACCAGCAGGGCAGCCCTCGGTGATCTCTAAAGCTGTGTGGTCTGAGGAGGCCTTCCTCTGGGGGACGAACAGCCGCAGTGCAGCCATTGGCGCAGGGAGTGAGCTGATGCTCAGAGTCACGCATAACATCGATGCACAGCGGACATAAGCAACTTTCTATTCTTTTTCATGCATGAAACAGGGCTGGCGGGCTGACCCCGGAATCAGGATAGTCCCGACACGGTGTAGAGCCAGGCACAGCCGAACGTGGCTGGCAATTTGATTTAGTTCGTTTGTCGCCCGATTGTGTACACATGTCACCCCTAGCATGCACATGCATGTGTATCACCCTAACATGTGGAATAGAGGACATGTGAGCAGTGTACCGCAATGACAGATTCTGAATGAAGTCTCTAAGCTTCATTGTCGTGCGCTGATGATACGTGTGGCAGTGCAGATGCTGCAATCGAGGCACGCCATCCTGATGAGGTGGCAGCCATTCCAGTGGGGCAGTTTGCCCGTATTCTAGCTCCGCTGTGCCGGCAGCTGCATGATGTAGCGGCAGCCAGCAGGCAAAGCAACGGGGCAGCCGCCCCTGGGGACAGCTCTCAGTCTTCCCAGGGAGCAGCAGGCGGCAGTCAAGCAGGCGCAGCAGCAGCCACAGGTGCTGGTGCTGCGGCTGGTGCATCAGACGGTGCGTCAGGGTCTGGTTCCGGCGCTTTGACGCGCCCACGACTGCCTGCACGCGCGAACCGCTCAGATGGCGGGGCTGCTGGTGCGGCAGGCCGTGGCTCGGCGCGCTCCACCAGCACAGAAACTTGGACAGACCTCTGCGGCCCGAATGACGCTGAAGATGTGAAAGATTATAGGAAGAAGTTGCAGCAGCTGCGTGAGAACCTGTGCAGAATGTACCTGAAGATCGGGTCCCCGCTGTCGACGCTGCATCTCCGCCAGACCCTCCACCGCCTCAAGGTTTCAGAGATGCAGGTGGCTCCTTTCTCGCAGTCGCGGCCAAACATGGACGAGAAGGCCAAGGTGGCCGCACAGGAGAAGGAGCAGCAGGGTGAACCGCTGAAGACACGGCTGGTGGTGGCAGTGATCGGTCTGAGTGGCTCGGGCAAGACGTCCCTCATCAACCGCCTCCTAGACCTCCCCCCTGTCGACCCCTTCGACGGAGGCACTAGGAAGTGCAGGGTGGTGGATGGTGAGGCGCGCGGCATCCCTGTGCGCTTCATTGACAGTCCTGGTCTTGAGCTCGGCTTCCACGCCCAGCAGACCAACCGTTTCAAGATGATCGGTGCGCAATCTCTGCAACATCGCCATTGTTGTGTATCTATGCTGTGTAACCTCATTCAGTATACTTCTTTTAGGCTCAAAAGTACTCAAAACTTTCCAAGATTTGGTCCTCCATGCATCATCCTTGCATGCAGGGCTTCGCCGCATGTGCTCCAAGAAGGAAAACCGCCCCCATGTGTACCTGTACGTGGACCGTATGGACACTGCACGGAAGCAGGAAACTGACATCAGCCTTCTGACGTCCGTTTACTCAGTACTGGGCAGAGAGCGCCTGTACTCCACCATTGGAGTCCTCACATATGCATCTACGAAGCCTCCTGACTCCAGGACCGGCCCTCTTGAGTATGAGGCCTGGAGCACTCCCCGCACACGCTCTCTGCAGTTTGCGATGATGGCCACGGCAAACGACCGCACTGCGCAGTACATCATCGCTCCCGCAGAGAACCATCCCAGGTGCCGAGTGGCTGAGGGGGAGCCAGTGCTTCCCAGTGGTGTGCGGTGGATTTCCAATCTTCTGGGCATCATGAGCATGTTCATGGGCCTTTCTAGTGCTACGGAGCTGCCCAAGCCAAAGAGCCTGTCGAAGAAGGCAGCCGGGCCGTCCACATCCTCCATGGACATCCGCCGCCTGTTCGCAGTGCGCATCTTCAGCATGTTTGGGTGCTCACTGCGTTGATGCGTGCAGTACCATGCTGGTGAACTCTGTTCACCGGTGATGGTGCATTCCATGCTGCATTTGTCATGGGTTTGGGAGCGGCTCTTGGCGGTGCATGTGACAAAACTTCTGCATGCTGTGCGATGGACACAGCAGCCGTGTTAACAATGCGGGTGGGAAGCTGATGAAGAGCTTGCATGTGTGCAGGGTGGAGCAGAGAAGCAGGTGCCCATCACGTACATCTTGCAGCAGTACAATCAGCCAAAGTCAGTGCACAAGCTGGTGGATGAAGAGAGGGCGATTCTGAGTGCTGGTGAGATTGCCCGCATGAAGGAAACCAAACATGAGCAGGCTCGCGAGGAGCAGCGCAAGAGGCGCGAGTACATGAAGATGCGGGAGGAGGAGGCGCGCAGCCCTGAGCCCATTGTGCCGACCCTGGCGCCTGACCCACCGCTGCCACCGGTGTTTGATGCTCTTCAAGACACATACCGCTACCGGTACAATGAGAACCAGGCTGGCTGGATCGTGCGGCCGTTCGTGGACTCCAATGGGCCTGACAGATCAGATGGAATCAACGGCGGGCAGGCTGAGCGCACAGGCACACTACGGCTTCCCAGCCAGTACATTGGCGGAGCTCCGTCTCGTGTGCTGTTCCAGGTGGGAATTCCCAGTCACAAGAGTTTGTTTGCTTGTACTTGGTTCCACTGTTTAATTTTCATGGCGTTTATCGTATCGTTTATCGTTGTCTGGTTGTAGAAGTCAAGAAGAAAAAGTATATCTCCTAGCTATTGTTAAAGAATAATACTTAGTTGTAGGCACAAATCTATAAATTACACAGTGGGTCCCCTCGGTGTGATAGGGAATCTCGGGGCTTTGATCTTGATGGCTGAGTTTGATTTTGAGCTTGGGAGATATCCTCCCTTGCAGACAATTCAGTTGTGTTGTTTATGGTTGACTGCTGCTGTTGGGTGCAGTCGGTGAAGGACAAGGACAGCATGGTGCTGGTGTGCAACGCAGAGACCTCAGCATCCATTGGGCGTGACAACGTAGTGACTACGTCTCTGGAGAGCCAGACCCTCAACAAGGATGCGATCTACACAGTGCGTGTGGAGCCTCGCATCAAGTATGGAACCATCCAAGGCCGAAAGCGGCTGAAAACCGCAATTGGCTTGCTCAACACACGTGTTGGGGAAGAGTTCAACCCCCGCAAGGGCCCAGTTGCCAAGGGCATACGCTTGGAGCAGCGCGTGCGCCTCACAGATGGGCTGAAGGTGATAGGCACGCATGTGGGCATGATGGGGGGTACTTCCTCAATGCGCGAGCGGGGCCGAGCCTTTGGCCTGGAGGCTACGTACAAGCCAAAAGGCAGCATCGAGGGGCGGGAGTTGATGGTTGGTTGGAACACGATGCGTACACAGCGCCTGGCGCTGTCTGGCAGGGATCTAGGAGGCAACCAGGTCAACGGTGGCACACTGGCAATGGTGCAGCACCTGTCCCCTGAGACCGTGCTGAATGCCCGTGTGCAGATGAGCGGTAGTAGCCAGAGCACTCTATCTGTACGAGTTACCAGTCATGACAAAATGGCGATGCGCTGGGCGTACCTCATGCCTGTTGTGGGCTGGTTGTTGGACAAGTTGACGAAACGTTCGAATGAGCCTGCTGACTTTTAGGCTTGCTTGCGTACTGATTCTAGGGAATGGGGCTGTCCTGCACACGACGCAACTTGTTGCTCTAGATGTGCCGTATGCCGTTGGGAGGGCACACCTTTGTCTGGCTTGTAATTGTCGCCAAGTGGATAGCGTGAGCACCAGTACAACGCTTGTTCGCATGCATCCAACAGGAAGGAATATGACTCCGCTGACAAATGTTTGTGTGGGTGTTTATCAAGCGGACAGCACTTCGCCAACCGCGTGGTTTTGTCATCGCCAATTCTCAACCAACCAGCTGACAGGTGCCAGTTCAATTTAAAACACCATGTTCCAACACCGATCCCCGCTTTCGATTCTTACGAATTAATCAAAGTTTGATTGATCACATCAGTGAACAAGCGTAGGGCGCCTTGCGGTTACGCTACGTCAGGCGTGCTTCGAGACCTGTACATACATCAGCGCGCTGCCATAAACGTGCTTGATCACCACACCTGAGGTAGGAAGCACATCTTAACTAGAATCGGATGCCCAAGTATGCATATCAAGCAGGTTCGCCGCTACATTTGTACATATGCTCCTGCTTTTGTGCTGCGAAACGCATGCTGCGCCTGGTCTGGCTCACCGCACAGTCGTGTGTAGGTGATTGTGAAGGGCTTCAAAAGCTACAAAGAAGAAACGCGACTAGACGATCTTAGTGGCAGAGTCAATGTTGTGGGTGCGTTGCAGTCATTGGCAGAGGATTGTGTCTTCGTGCTGTCAGTTCACTCTGAAGATGCCCTGGCCGTGCCCTGTCCTGACAAGCCTTTGAACATTCAGTTGGCGCAAATGGATCTGGAAAATCCAACCTGTTTCACGGTGCGTGAGATTGTCCAAGCCTTCATGCTATCACATGGTTTGGTAGTTTCGAAAGCCCTGCTACACACACCGACCAACTGACTTCAGAGATGTTAGCATGACAATGAATCTTACCCGGTGATATCCTCACATGGAGTCCTGTTGCGAGTGCATTTTGAGTGTGCAGCCATCAGGTTTGTAATTGACTGCTTCGATGAGAAGGAGGGAGCAACTAAACAAGCGAGGCAAACACTTCTACATGTGCGTCCCAGTCTGAGTTGTTCACACACCGCTATTCGGGTGTCTGATGAGAGCATTCCTCTTGGACCAGGAGAAGATGCGTTTTGGCTCAACGACCATGCTTTCAATGGTCATGATCCTCTGCATGCTGCAGGAAGGTACTGGCCATGCAGTGCCACAGGCCTGGGTAGAAATTACTTTCGACAACTCAGATGGCAGACTCGGGGTGTGGCGTTCTTGTCATGATGTAGCGCTGCCAAGTCATGCAGGATGATTCCCAAGATTTCAGTCATGTGTTTCAGAATCTGAGACCATGTTGTGATTGTAGCATAATGACACAGTCACCTTGCGGCGGACCATCACTCTCAAGGAGGACAAGTACAAGATGGATGGAAAGCACATGAGCAAGAAAGAGGTGAGAGCATCTATCTCCCTGCAGAATGTGCTTCTGAAGAGCTTGCTCTGAAGAGCATCTTGCTCGCTGGTGCCATGTGTGAGCTGCTCCACAAGGAAAGGCTACAGGATCATAGGCCGTACGACAAATGCAACTAGGCTGATCGAAGTCCACGACTGCAGGTCCAGAACCAGCTGGAGGCAGCAGGATTTTCTCGTTCCAATCCATACAACATCGTGCAGCAAGGGAAAATTGCAAAGATGAGCCAACTGGAGGATAGTGAGAGGTTGAAACTGCTCAAGGAAGTTGGGGGTGCATCTTTGTATGAGGACAAGCGTGCAGAGTCCCACAAGACAATGATGACACAACGAGAGCATGCTACAAGTATCAACGAGTCGGTGTGTTTCTAGGGGTCCACTTGTGTGCTTGCACCACTCCGAGATCACCTCAATGTCACTGTTGCAATGAGCCGGCAAGCAGTTCCTTCTGTTCTGGGACATGCAGTAGGCATGTCCATGCTTTTCGGTCTTCCTCAAGCTCAAGACAGTATTTGCTGCTGTAGCTGAAAACCATCAAGGAGAGGTTGGAGAAGTTGGAGAAAGAACGGAAGCAGCTGCTGGAGTATCAAAATCTAGACAAGAAACGCAAAGCCATAGAGTTTTGTATCCTGGACTATGACAGGGTCAAGATTGTGAAGGACCTCAGTGAGGTGCGGTAAACTCCCATCTCTGCAGGACATGCTGAATTCCGTAGCTACTTTTGCATGCTTGTTAAGGACACCACCATATGACAGGTTCTTGTTACATGCAGTGTCAGCAGAAGCAGGAGGATGTGTTATCGCTGGCGTCACAGGCACGGGATGGCATCGATGGAACCAAGGAGCACTTCGATGCAAAGAAGGTGCAGGTGAAAGAACTTGAGGGAGAAGTGAGCATTGTGGACAAGGCATTGCAAGCAGCGCAAGATGAGGTGGATGCGTTGACAAAGCAGCAGGCACATTTAGACATCAGCATCAAGGAGTTCCAGGCCAATGAGCACACATCAGAAACAGAAAAGGTGTGTGTGTGTGTGTGTGTGTGTGTGTTAAAAAGTAGAAACCAAACGGTGATGATAGGGCTCGAACCAGCGATCACTCGGCCCGAAGGCACAAATCCTAAGTACACACACACACACAATCAACAAGCACAGGCACATCCATGCCCTCCACAAAGCGTTGGCCAGTACCGCGGGTCAACAAACCTACAAACCGCTTGTGTGTGTGTTTGTGTGTGTTAAAAAGTAGAAACCATAAGGTGATAGCTGATGATAGTGTGTGTGTGTGTGTGTGTGTGTGTGTGTACACTACATGATTGCTGCCTCCTACAAGCTAGCCCCACTCTGCTATGGGCTATGGGATACTTCTATTGCGTCAAGGGTGTCTAAAACTGGTGCACGGGTCTGTGTGTGCAGGACTTGATGGTACAGGGAATACAGGAGCTTGAGAATCAGGTGCAGCAGTGCCAGCAGAAGCTGCAGGCAGTGCAGGCAGTGCGTGCTGGCCTGACAGAAACAGACAAGCAACTGCAAGCTGAGAAGGACCACATCGAAAGCGAGCGTGATGGCATCCTCAAGCAACACAACATGAAGGCCAAGTTCAAAACAAAGGTTCCATGCCTGTTCTTCTGATTGACTTGGACACATGTCTGAGGTTGCAATATGCCAGACATATATCCTGGATCATGCAATCAGTATGTGTGTGTTGATGCCCTTTTGCGTGAATTTGCCCAGTTCCTCAATTGAGTGAGCTTCTACCGAATATTCATCGACGAACAGACCGTCTCTTCATCAAGTGATGGATGATTGTAGCAGTAGTTGGTGCTTGCACTGAAACGTATCGCCAGTAAGACAGAACTATTCGCCCAACACAACTTCGCTTCTGCAGAAAGAGAGGGATGACTATAATCAGCAAGAGCTAGCGTACGCGCATGAGGCTGCCAATAATCTTGTCAAGAAGAAAGTCAAGGCTGAGAAGGATGCGCAGGAGAGGGCAACTGCCTGCTCTATTGCCGAAGCTGATCTGAACAACCTCAAAGCAAGCAAGTCAAGCATAGAGGAGCGGTGCAGAGAGAAGTCAGCCGCACATTCTGAGGCCTACAAACAGCACAATGCCCTTCTGGACAAGTGAGATCTCTGCTTCCAGGTCGACACAAAGTGCATGCAGCTCAGATCCCCCAGTGCAGCTGCAGATGCACAACTGCTGTTGTTGTACATGTTCTACAGTATTAACTGCAGTGCATGGTCACAACCCCTGGTTTCTCATCGCAATGCACTTTCTGAAGCCTGCCTGTAACCGAAGCCTAGTACCCCCACCCATAAAGTATCAGCACACATGCATGCATAGCAGACAGCACTAAAGCCATGGTCTGCAGCAGCTGCTCTATACTTGCGAGCGGAAAGTGGTGCAGGAGGAAAGAGCTGTGGAAAGCACAGAGTGAGGCACATGCTGCTGTGAACGCAGCAAAAGGAGAGGCCACGTGCAAGAAGTCGGAGCTGTCAAAGTTGATGGCTCCCGAGATCCTGTCAGGACTGCAGGCTCTTGACAGGCTTGTAAAGGAACACAATGTGCAGGGTGTACTTGGGCCTGTCATCGACCTGATTGAATGCCGGGAGAGTGTACGCAAATGTGTAGAGGTGTGACAGTACCATCGGCAAGCCTGTGAGAGTTCCAAGTGAAAGAAAAATGCTGGTTTCAGTAACCCCACTCCCCTTGCACAACGTGTTGCAGTGTCTTGTATTATTGTATTCTGCAACCTTGTAGTCTGTATTCAGTACTCTGTGAAGCTGAACAGTGAGTGCCTGCAGCGATCCGCGGGCAACCGCCTTTTCCATGTAGTCGTGGAGACAGCTGATGTGGCGCAGCAGTGCATCGAGCTGCTGTTAAGAAGCAAAAGTGGACGCCTGACCTTTTTGCCTTTGTCAGAACTCAGAGCACAGACGGTTGATATGCGCAAGGTTGATGATTTTCATGTTCGTCAAGGGTTTCCCACTGGGGCCAAAGATCGTGTCCTCGTCCCAATAGTGAAGTATCTGACGTTCGACCCTGCAATCCAGAAGGCAGTTGACAGCGTGTGGGGCAAAGTTTTGGTTGCAAAAGACTTGGATGTCGCCAACGCTGGTGCAAAGTTCTGCGATGCAGAGTGCACCACCAAGGATGGTGCTAGGGTGCGCCTTATGTTTACAGTACTCTGCAGTGCTGCACAGTGTCTTAAGTTGTGCCTGCATTGAAGTACTTGCTTGAGCAGGCACGGTTGTTCCATTGGACAATGAAACAGTGAAAGGGTGCAAGGGCAATGTGATCATGTGTGATTCTGTCATGCCGAGTGCTGATCTCCGAAAGTATAGCGCTGTAATAGATTTGAAAGTGTGCAAATGTCGATTTGAAATGATATTTCTGTAAGCATGGTGCAGTCAATGGCAAAGGGGACAGTGGAGGGAGGTTTTGTGGACACCAGAAAGCTGCGCATCAAGGTTTGGAAGGAGCGAAAGGGTTTGGAGGCTGAGGTTGTGAGGCTCCAATCCTGCGATGTGGAGCTGCAATGTGAGATCACTAACATAGAAAAGGAGATTAAGGGCATGGCAGATCGTCTGCAGCACGCAGACCGGGCGAAGAAAAGCGCACTGGGAGAGGAGGCAGATATGAACCAGCGACTTACCGAGCTTAAAGGAAAGGTGTGCCTACAGCGTACCAGTGACCTGCACATAACTACATCGAAGCCTGCTTATGTTTTTTCATGTGCACCTGATGGGAGTGCGGCTCTGTGTCTACCCTGAAGTAGTGCCAATCTGTATCAACACGGCTTCCTTGTGCCTTCCTTATTGCTCTCTTGCGACCAAACGCAACTCCCCGTGCGTTTTTGACTGAGAACAACCTCCTTGCGTAGGCTGAGAAAGAGAAGGAGTTCAAGTTGAAAGTTGACGACCAGGTGAGCAGGTTAGTGCAGAGCTGCGAGAAAGCTCAGAGGAGGGTTGAGCAACTGAAGGACGAGATTGCCAGCCCAACGCAAGAGGATGACGCAGAAGGTAACCGTGAACACATCACAGCTCTTGAAGTGCGTCTGCTTCTCAGAGGTCCTGTTGTGGTTTCACAAGGTTCTGTATCTATTTTCGGGAATGTATGGTCCAGTTCTTTGTGCAAGACTGCTGGCGTCCATAACATTCAGTGACCTCTTTTCTGCAGGCTCAGGAGAAGGAAATAACTGAAAAGATTGTCCTGAATCGATCAAAGCTGAGGCAGGAGGAGAGAATGGTGCACAAGTTGCAAAAGGAACATGTGTCCCTGTGCAGCGCGCTTTCAGACAAGAGAGTTGAGATGGAGACACTTCAGCGAACAGCAGATCCAGAGCAGCTAAAAAATATGCTGGCTGAGATGGCAAGCATTGAACACAGCACCAAGGAACGCAATGATGAGGTGGCTGCCCACCGCAAGCGCCTCAGTCAGCTTCAAGCAAATCAAGAAAAAGAGCAGGAAGCCCTGGAGGCCCTGCAACGGCGTCTGGTGCGGGATAAGCCAGCTTTCTGCAGCATGTATCGCTTGCTGTGAGATGGTCACAGAGATCCTTGGAATGTGATTTTCAAGCTCGTGTCCACGATTCACCTGCAGACGTCTGGTGATATTGGTGGGAGGAGGACGTTGCAGAAGTTTTGTTCTCGTGCGAGCAGCAGTTGTCAATGCAGGAAGACCAAGCTCGAGCACAGCAAGAAGAAGACGTGCAGATTGAAGAACTCAAGCGTGATGAGCAGCGTTTGCGCACTGCAAAAGATGAAATTGACATCAAAATGCGGGACCTGGGTGCATTAGGTGACACTGTTTTAGACCTGCGCGGGAAATCTCTGCTGTCTTTACGAAAGAGGCTGGCCGCAGTGTCTCGAGAAATCGAAAAAACTGGCAGCACTGTGAATCAAAAGGCTGTTGAAGAGTTTCGAGATTTTGTTGAGGACGAAAAACGCTTAACCACCCGTGGAAATGTGCGACTACTGCTACATATGTGGCAGCATTAATGTGCTTCAACTCATTTTACACCAGTGTACTGATGTGAATAGTGGAAATTTAAAGATGTGTTCTTGTTTGAGTAGAAGAGTAACGATTTTAATTTCGAAATGACGTTGTGGCTGCAAGGGCAGAAGGCTGGTTCTGAGATTGTCTAAATGCAGGAGCTGAAGGAAGCCGAGGCGGCCATTGAACGCCTCATGGACTCACTGGATGCACAAAAGGACAGTTGCCTGCAGCAAACGTTCAAGAATGTTTCGAAAGCGTTCAAGCAAGTGTTCCGTGATCTTGTGCCAGGTGGCGATGGTGACCTCATCATGCAAAGGGAGGCTGGAGAGAAGGACTACTCTGGGGTCAGGGTGAGGGTTCGGTTTGGAAACCATGAACCTCTCACGATGCGGCAGCTTAGCGGAGGCCAAAAAACGCTGTGCTCTTTGGCGCTTATTTTCGCCATCCAACAGATTGACCCAGCACCTTTCTACTTGCTCGACGAAGTGGACGCTGCACTGGATCCACAGTACCGAAAAACTGTTGCAGCACTTTTGCAGAAGCATGTGTGTGCTCCATTGCTTGTTACTACCAATTGGTGTTTGGCGTTGGCACAGCCACTTTCCGGTGCAGGCTTGGTTCATTGTGGTGTCATTGTGCAGGCGGAAGAGATGAGCACTCCACTTGGCCAAAAGAATTCCGCACAATTTATTGTTACCACTTTTCATCCCCAGATCGTTGAGGTGTCAGACAAGTCATATGCTACAGAGCATTCTCACAGGGTGTCCAGAGTGCGGGAGATTCCACGGAAGGCTGCCCTGCAATTCGTTGTCCAGGATAAAAGCCACCAGAGAGCTCCTGAGCCGTCTGGCAAGGGTCGCGGTGAGGAACACAGGCCTTCCAAGCGCCAAAAGGAGAATACTCCATCTCTTGACAACTAATCCGAGCAGGCAATGAGTACATCTGTGGCATGTGATGTGCCTGAGGTAGGCTCAGCGGATGACGTGTGCATTGAGCACACTGTGTCCTAAATTGCTGCTACCAGAGCAGTTGTGATGATTTAACACGCTCTTTTGATTCGTTTGTGTAACAATGCATTTGTAAACTGGTTGGAATTCTGTGATCATCAACACGCTCCTGTCAGATCAGTCAGTCGCCCTCAATTGCAATACCTGCGCAGATGGTGCATTGTCGCTGGCTTGGACTGTGATGGGCCCTTTCCTGGACGGAGCTCTTTGTCAATAATGTAGTTGGTCGCATTAAAAACACCTTGTCATCGATAGATGCACAATTCGTATCCCTTTGGATCAAAGTTGCATGCTTCCATTTTCAAGATATATATTTATTCTTATCCTGGTAACTAGTTGTGTGCGACGAGCTCTCTCATTTGTTCGCCAGTGCACAGTTGTGCCTGCTGCGCGGGGTGCGGGGTCAAACTGGGCCATTGTACCGGAAATAGCTGGGGGGACTAGAAGCGTAGAATATTGGCCTGGTTCGTTTACGCCTCAGCGAATGTGCTCGTCTGCTGTTGCTCCGAGCTGGGCACAGCATGGCGTAGCACGCCCAGAAAGGAGGGTTGACAACGTCACAAAGTTGGCCCAGCCACAGCAAATGCTTCTTAGCATAAAATTGTAATGGTTACTCATACAGCAGGTGCCCATGACGGCATGGTCCAGGTCATGGAGAGGTGCTTGGAAGAAATGGTCCAGGCCTTGAACTGCAGCACAGCTGATGCACTGCAAGAGAAACGGTCCATGCTGAATCTGTTAGACCATTGTATCAAGAACATAGGCCTTCTGGAACGTACGAAGCCCTGGCCTTTCAGTGTTGTGGTGTGCTTCTGCCTTTCTGTCCGTAGCAGGAACGGATGTCAGATGTTGAGGCGCACACTGAGTTGAGTCACGTTCAGAAAGGTGCTGTGGACTTGCAGGTGCTACAGCATTTGGTTCCAGAGCTGCTAACTACAGATCTCAGCAGTTCCCTGTATGCCCCACTGAGTCACATATGCACACTCTGTGTGGTCAGTGTGGTGCAGATGCAGCCCTCAGATGACACATGCAGCGCCCGTATAGGCCTCATTCAGACGTTCTGCGACGAGTTGTTGGCAACAATTGCTCTATGTATACACTCTGTTCGGGGGCAAGTGGGCGCAGTCCGGTCTGGATGTCCACCCATGCCTTTTGGGCTGTTTCACGCGACTTTTTCAGGAGTGCATGGATCTCCCTCCTGGCCTAGATCCCCATCAGACACATCATCAGAGTCTGGACACCTGATTTGTGAAATTGACTTTGCAGCCTCCTGTGGCAGCTCACTGCTGGGCTGGCTAATGCAAGTGTTGCACCACTCCCTGTTTTTACACGGGGATGCCATGCAGCCATTCATGCGCACCGTGGCAGAGCTATTGCCACTATGCCTTCCACTGTGCCCTATGCAGCACCTGGACTTGTTACTGGCCAGTGTATCAGGCTTACTTCGTAATCACACATCACTGCACACCATCCTGATTCCGTCCTTGCCAGGCATCATAGACATCTGCATGCTAACACTTTCTGACAGCACCGCTACAGATCGCTCTCATGATGACGGTGAGCAGGGCTCTTCAGAGCACAGGTCGGTGCTTGTGCATGCTGCCTGCGAATGCATACACACAATCCTATCCCTGGGAACACACACATATCAAATCCTTCCACCACATTGCCAGTTGATTCAAGCTGCAGTATCTGCTCTGCAGCAGCAGCAGCAACAGCAGTCAACCGTGGTTTACTTGTTCCAACACTTGCTGCTGATGTGTGCCACCAATCAGGATGCACTGTCGCATCTGACGTCGCTGTCAGAGTCTTCTTTGTGGGCTCTGGAGACTGCCTGCAGCCCTCTCCAGCTTCTTCAGCACCGTACTCCCCTCACAAGGAGACTCCACAGCGCAAAGGTATGCTATCCTCCTATCCTCCTTTGTGGCCCCTGTGGCCATCCACTGGCTCACCAAGCCACCGCCGCAACCAGATCTGAGGCAGCAGAATGAGCAGATCTGTTGCGTGCAGGATAGGCACACAGTATCAGTGAAGCGGGCAAGACTGGAGAGTGGTGCTGGCGGCGTGCCTCTGCATCGCGCAGACGGGTGCAGTTCAAGCAATCTTTCTAGAAGGCTTGCACGCCTGCAGCGCTCTGCAGCGGTACTGGCTTGCTTCTGCTCTATGGTGTGGTGCCTTTCCGTCTCTAGCTCTGCCCCCAACCCAAAGGTATAAGACTTTGTGTCTGTGCCCTGCTTGCGTGGCTCTGCTCGGCATACTTGCACTGCACGCATGCAGGCTTCTACAGGGTTAAATCTTCGAGTCGTATATATTCAGGTGCATGCCCCAGCAGAGCAGAGCACAGAGCTTGAGGAGCTGCTGGAGCACTGGACATCTATCGCAACCTCTCACAGTGACGAGGCCTCGCCCGCACAGCTCGCCATGTGCATCTGGCCATGCACGCGCTCTGCGCTCGCCATCTGCCAGATCCGCCTGCAGGTGAGTGTCTCTTCCTGCTCCGCAGCAGTTGTGCTTCAGAGCCCTTATCCGAGGCCCCTACCTGTGAACAGACTTCACATCCTATAGATTGCTATGTCAGTGAGTTTGCACAGCAGGAGAACTGGAAGCGATCTGCATGTTCGGCCTGTCAGGCTTTTAGTGTGTGTGCACATTGGATGTGCTGTGCGGCACTCAAGCACACAAACGGTGCATGCAGGAGAAGCAAAGGAACCCTGTGTGTGTGAGTGCACTGATGAAAGCATGTGCCAGCACTGCAGCTTGCATACACAAGCTCCTGCAGAGCACCGCAGGCGCCTCCTCTGCACCCCGGGAATGCTGGCAGCAGCTGGTGGTAGCTGGCTGCACATTTTCTCTGCTGTTTTGCCTGCTGGCATCAGCAGCTGAGGGATCATCAGACACACCTGTGGAGGCGGCAGCAGGCCCCACTGTCCGCACAGCCGACTTTGTAGACGTTGTGAGCGTTGAAGGCAACTACCGGCGGGCAATGGAGCTCATGTTTCGCTTCGATGTTGCGCTTGCGCTTGTTCAGGGGCGCCTGGACTCACAACTGCTCAGCTGCTTCCTTGACGACTTCAGCCAGCCGAGTGGCCTTGCGGAGGGTGTCAAGGTATCAGAGCATGCTTTTCTGTGTGCCCTGGTGCTCGCCTGCCCCTCGGATCCGTCATGCCTGGCTCTTCCATTATCTGTGCTTCGAACTCTTTTGCTCTCACAGCCAGCTGTTGACAGTGCACTAGCCACATCTGCTATCGTCCCCCCGGCCTGCGTGCAGCTGCTCGTGGCCCGTGTCACAGCACAGCAGCAGGCGCTTCCAACGACAGCAGCGATCGCCCAGAAGATGTCCTCCTGGCGGTGCTGCGCCTCAGGGGATGCAGAGGCCCTGTCGCCCGCCTGTGTGTTCTATGTGTCCGGCACTGCAGCCCTGCACATGAACGTAGATGGCGCAGATAAGTCTGCGCTGCTGGGGGCTTCTCTGCGACCGCTGGTGGATGTGGTGCAGCACCACTGCTCCCCGCAATGGGCGCCCTTGCTGTCGTGCTTTGCGACCCTGGAGCAGATGATGCCTGCACGATGTGCCATCGACTACCCACAGAGACCAGTCACAAGCGCAGTGTTGGGTGCGGTCAGGTGCATCAGCGGAGGCTGCAGTGGGGACGCGGTGCGCAGCTTTGCGGCTGTGGCGGTGGCGTGCTGGTGGCTACTGGAGGCCTCCGCGCGCGTTGCTGTGTCCGCGTTGCTGTTAGACAGGCTGTGTGAAGATGACACACGAACAGCAGTCGCCATGGCGGACGCACTGCAGCTCATTCATAGCACCAGCGACACTCCACTCGAGGGGCTGCTGGTCGCGCAGCCTGCCACTCTCCAGCAGATCAGCAGGCAGCTTACAGAGCGCCCCAACGTATGCACTGACCCCATCAGCATGTATCATGAAGTAACCACTCTTTCAGCATGATCTTCTATGCCTCATCTTGTCACGCTGTGTGCCATTCCTGGTGGGCTGCACTCGGCAAAAGCATGGCAAGCACGCATGTGTCTCTGCAGCTGCAGCACACCTCTGGTCATGACTAGTGGGGCATGTGCGTGTAGGTGCTACGAGCAGTCGCGAGGGCGCTCAAGTTAGACCACAGGTGGCTCACGGAGCGGCTAGCGGAGGCAGCCATCGGCCCCATGTGCGCCTCCGCTGACAAGCCCGGCCTGATCGCGCTCGCAGAAGCTCTCCAAACGCCATCCAGTCATATGCTGGTTCGGTGCTTGCCCCTGACAGCCAGCATGTGTCTCTGGGAGGCCTCCGCACATCCACAGGCACCACCTGCTGGCGACCCTGTCTCCCTCCTGCAGCAGACACTCTCTGAGAATGGAGCTGGCAGCATGGAGATCAATCTGGGCACCTCCACCACTCTGCAGTGTACAAAGATGGAGCTGGTGTACTATGCAGCAGACAACATGCAGTGGCAGGATGGGGTCCCGACACAATGGGAACAGGTCAAGTCCTGCCTGCAGAGGCTGCATGCGGGCGCAAGGGCCGCCGCCCAGGCCCCCGCTGCATCGGTACGGGAGATGGTGACAGTGGAAACTGCAGAGTTCTTCCTGCAGTTGATGGGCGAGTCACTGGAAGAGCACTCCAGCTCTGTGCTTGTGTCCAGAGGCGCAAGGGCTGAGCACATGGGCTCTGACCCCTGCCAGTCTCCTGCCGGCAAGGGCCAGCGGCACGGCACTTCGGCAGCCCGCAGCCAAATCGACAAGCAGCCTGTCACACGCACTAAGCCACGGCAACCGCTAGCGAGCGTCCGCACAGTCGTTCTGCTGCTGTGGGTGATGGACTCCGAAGCCTGCGCACACGCCCTGCACTTCATCTCGGTGCTGTCGCTGTGCATGCATGAGGCGTTTGTGGGCCGAATGCGAGTTCTCGCGATTCAAGGCATGCATAAGCTCGTGCAGACGCTGCATAAGCACGCACCAAACATGTTGAGGCAGGTCGCCCCGCAGATTGTTGGGCATCTGCTTGCCGTGCTGCAAGGCAACGTGGCGGGCCGCCAGTCAGGCAGCCTGCCACCTGGCCCTGCTCTTCAGATCCTGCTGGACGGCGAAAAGGTTGCTGCCACCACGCTGATGCATGAGTTGGTTGTCAACATGCAAGATGTGCTGCAAGGCAGCCAGGAGGCAGGCGAGCAGAGCGTCATTGCAGGGTTCCCGCCTCTACCCGAGGACGTGGACATCCCAGAGCTCCGAATGGTCCGCACGGTGTGTGTGTTCTTTCGCTCTTTTGCCTTCACATGTCTTCGTATCTCTGGCCGATTTCGCGTGAGCTTGCCCGCTCTGTCACTGTGCGGCATGCGCTGCAGCATGTGTGTGCTCCCTGGTGAGCTGCGCTTCGGAACGGCTTCAGTTCGTCTCTTCCCGTCTGATGCAATGACGAACTGTGCACTGTTTTCAAGGAAGAGATGCAGTACAGCAATGCGCAGTGGCTGCGGTGTAGGTGCTGAAGCAGGTTCAGGCAGGGCGCAACTTTGAGGACACGGTGGGCCATCTCGCGCACAGCCTGCAGCAGCAGGCCACACAGGTCCGGCATGCCGCACTCGGCGTGCTCAGTGGCCACCTCGCCGCCTTCCCTAAGGCCACCGAGGAGCTCTTCTCTCGCCAGCAGCCTTGCATTGCAGCGTGCAGGTGAGCAGCGCTGCCCTCCACCAGCCCTGCTTTGGATCAGCTGCATTCCTTGATGTTGTCCCTGGCAGCAGCATTCCCTGTTGTGGACCTTCGTCTGCTTTTGATTCTGTTGATTCTCAGTCAACTTGGGATATCTGCAGGATCGTGACTGAAAATGATGAAGCACAGGCGGATGCGCTACCAGCAAGGCTGGTGAATGCACTGCTGAAGTGCTGTGACCTCGCCAGAATGCCTCGCCGAGGGGTGGTCATGAACACCATGTTCCAGCGCTGCGCCAGCTGCCTTGGCCAGCTCGGCGCGCTGCACCCTGCCCGTATCCGCCTGCCACAGCCTGGGCCCCCGTCACTGTCTCAGCAGCCCTTCGACTTCCTCTGCTGTGCCATGTCCCACATCCTCCGCATCCTGCGCACTGCCCAACACTTGATGCTAGTTGAGCTTTGCATATACGTGCTCCACAAGCTCATGTGCCACCCTGCGGCAGGTGTGCTGACTGCCTTCTCCGAAACTGCCCGTGTCCACATGCTGATGTCGTCTGAACGAGACCATGCCTCGGCCCTTTCTGGGCATTCAACAGTAGCCGTCACTGCACAGGAGTCTTCTGCGTGCACTTCCAGGCTTCTGTGGGCTGCCGCCAGACATTCCACGAATCAAGAAACGATGATGATTGCTGAAAAAAGCTGTGCAGGGAGTAGAGCAGCCGTTTTGCAGCAGCTGAGCCAGTCAGACAAGGAGTTAGCAGAGCTGCACTCCAGAGATGTAGACCTTGGCCTGAGGTCAGTGCCCACGGCCCCTGCAGCTCCTGGCTGCATCATCCAACCCCAGCTCAGCCTCCACCGCTGGCTGCATCGCTGGCTGCGTCAGATGCTTGAACATTACCCTCCAGGTGGGAGATTCCACTCGTCTGGAAATTGTACCTGACGAAAAGGGCATCATGCTACAGCGTGGATCACTCCCAGTGCAGCACACGTGTTGGTGTGCAGGTGACATGCAGTCCATGCTCGATGTGCTGCGAGCCGCGCAGAGCTACGACATCACTCTCATGCTCTTCCTGCTGCCCCACATGCTGCTGGGTGTGATCACTGCAAACCCTCAGCGCGAATCCACAGATGCTGGCAGAAGGACAATCAGCGCACCCCCAAACCCTGTGCACGAGGCCATTGTGCAGGAGGTCCTTGCTGTTGCTCGGCTCTGCTCCACAGGCTACTCACTGGACGTGGCCACTGCATCAGCATCGCAGCCACAAGCTGCTCTGCACCTGCAGGCCTTCCTGGGTGCGCTAGATGCCCTGCAGCGGTGTGCCGCCCCTCGCACTGCTGTGCCTTCTGGCTGTGCCGCCCCCCCCCCCTTTCCTGTGACGCCCCTTTCCTGTGGGTCTTTGCTGTTGCTGCTGCTGCTGCTGCTTCGTTCTCCTGATGTTGCCCTCCTGCAACTCTGAATGAGCTCCTTGCACTGTCCCTCTTTTGGCTGCGATGTGTGCAAGTGGCGGAGGCCGACTGGTGCGTGCGGGGCATGCAGGTGGCTCCACGACTCCAAGGAGGTGCTCGCGAGCAAAAAGTCCATTGAACCTGGCTCGGCTGCGCTCAGATCTCAGGTGCAGCAGATGACAGATTTCTGCAATCTGTTGTACACTAAGAAGGATCCTGAGAATGGTGATGCAAGTGTGCTTGAGATGCTCGCTTTCGCATCCTTCAGGTGCGCCTCTTGCTGCTGCTTCTCATGCTCTTCACTGCAGAGCTGTTGCGAAGTGGCGCCGGCAGTTGATCACATCAAGTAGTTATCTCTAGCTGTCAGAGCACTGTCTCGCATCAAAGGTCATTAGACGTGACCTTGTGCCGCATCATACGGTTGTGGATGTCTTCTCTTCCCAATCCATGAGGTGTGGCTTTCAGGTGTGGCGCCGCCGCCCGGTCTCTGATGCTGTACGAGATGTGGCTCAGGTACGACAAGCGCAACCAGCTGAAGAACGCTGCCCGAAACAGTCCCGGGAGCCCATTCTCGCATGATCAGGTGACCCCTTCACAGCCATCAGTGCGTCAAAGCCGCGCATTCAGGCCGCCCGGCAACTTGTTGCAGGGGAGCTGGCTGCTGCAACGCATGCTAATGTTGAAGGCAGCGTGTCGGTGCAGGTGTCTAATCTGATGCACATCCACAGCAGCTTGAACGATGCCGACGCGCTGCTGGGGGTGGCGGCGCTGCGAGCCCACGGTCCCACCAACGCCGACTGGATTTTCGCAGCTCGGAAGGTAGGCAGATGGAGCGATGTGGAGAGCCTCTACGAGCTGCAGTCCCGAGCGCCAGGCCCTGCTTCCGATCCTTCTGCAGCCCTACAGAAAGCCTCGACTCTGCTGCTGACCGCCAGCCACCAGACGGAGGCAGGGGCTGCCAGAGGTTGTGTGGTGCCTTCGCTGACAGCTGCGGCTGCAGAGGACTTTCTGCGCTGTTTGATGCTGGCTGGAAAGTACCAGACACTGCTGGGAGTGGCTGACAGCTGGGTGGCAGGCGCCCAGGGCTCCCAGGCCGTGGTGGCTAGCGCAGCTGGCATCGCTGCGAGCTGGCGCTTGGGGAATTGGGCTGCTGTGGACCGCTTCCTGAAGGTGGGGCCTCGCCGTCGCGAAGTTTCTGCCCAGCAGCGCATGTGTTTGTGCGTGCACAGTTCTGATTTGTTTTAGCATTCGTATTCTCCTTATCGTGTCGTTCTCTGTATGGTCAGTGTTGGTAGCAGACTCAGAAGCATGCTATAGTTTTTCTCAAGTTTTTACTATGGCATTCAGAGCTGTCTACGGATTGTGTGCAGGTCATTGACCCCTGTGAGGAGCGCTTGAGTGATCAGAGCCGATGGGAGGTGGCCGTGGGGCGCACGCTGCTGCTCTGCCACACGGGCCGGCCGGCGGACGCGGTGGCGGAGGTGAACGAGGAGCGCACGCTGCTTGCCACGCTCCTTGGGCCTGCCTGCTTGGAGTCCTACGAGCGTGCACACCCTCTCATCGTCAAAATGCACATGCTCTGCGACCTTCAGGCTGTTGGATGTGAAGGGATGGAACTAGATGCCAAGGGCAACAGGCTGCGGGAGCTGGACACGACGCGCGAGCGCCTCCTCAGAGCCATCGGCCGCGCTGAAAGCACAGGGGTGGGCATGGAAGCCCACGTGGAGATGCTGTCCCTGCTGCGAGCCCTCGCAGGCCTGCATGGCTTCCAGGACATTGTGGCAAGCACCTGGAAGAGGCAGGCGAAGGTGTGCTGGGCGAGCCAGCACACGCAGGCGGCCTGGGCGGGTGTCCTCGAGGCAGAGAGCGCGGGCTGCAAGGACGCCTTCAAGCTCAAGGGCGAGCTGCTGTGGCAGGCAGCCCGCCACGTGGAAGCTGTGGATGTCCTGAACTGTGGAATCACTGCCCTGCAGGAGCAGCAGGCTGCAGGCAGTGGCAGCCCCGAGGCCGGCAAGACTCTTTCGCGCGCCAAGCTGCAGCTGCTGTCCTGGAAGGTGAGTCAGGGGCAGGGCGCCACTCAAGCACTGAAGCAGGAGTTTGCGGAGCTGGTGGATCTGCGAGGGGATGATGACAAGACACATCTGGAGTTTGCAAACTTCCTGCGCACTGTGTACGAGGACCTGCGCATGCGGTGCGCGCCTGCTCTGCCACAGCCCCCTTTTCTGCCTGCTCACAGTCTCTGGATCTCATCTGTGCGCATGCGTCATGTGTCTGTCTCCCATGTTCCTGTTTGTGTCCGCTCCCACTCACAAGAACTGCGCCCCTGCCTGTGCGTTTAGTCAGTCGCGTGTGCAGGCAGCTGAGCGCGGCAGGGCTGTCCCCAGGGAGCGCTATTCCAGAGCGGCTGGCAGCGCCTGCAACTGCAGCGAGCAGCACCAAGGCGCAGGCTGCGGCGGAGCCACCGGGCCTGTACTTTGAGTTTGCCCCCCTGATCATCAGGGAGTACATCCATGTGGTGTGGCACGGCAGGAAGCGTGTGCAGCACGCCCTGCCTCGCCTGCTCACTCTGCTGATTGAGTTTGGCCATGATGCGCATCTGCTCTCTCAACAGCAACAGCCGGACCCGGACCTGCCCATGTACAACCGCCTAAAGAAAGCAGTGGCTGAGCACTCCAACCACGTGCGCTGCTGCCCTCCCATGCCTGCTCTCAGTGCCATGCATCTGCACTGAACACTGAACCCCGCCTGGGTATGTCCACCGTGTCTCGTCTGTGCATCATTCGTCGGTGCGAGCGGCCGAGGGAGGCCTTGGCCAGCATGTGCGGAGCGGCGTGCAGGTGCACCAGACTTTCGAGAAGTGCTCAAAGCCGCTGCCGGCAGGCAAGCTGCTGCCCTGCCTCTCACAAGCAGTCTCAAGCCTCGCACATCCCCACAACCACACAAAGCAGCAAATTCAGAACTTTGTGGCTAGAGTGACAACCAAGTATCCCAGCCGCAGCTTGTGGCTGCTGAGGGCAGTGGTGACCTCCGACAGCAAGCCCCGCAGAGCCTCCGCGGCGGTGGTGATGCAGCAAGTCGAGAAGAACGCCAGTGCTGAGCTAAAGGCCTTGATTGAGTCACACAGCGAAGCGTGCAAGGGCATGCAGGTGTGCCCTCCAGGCTCAGATGAGCGCGTGCGTGCTGCGCCCGTGTGCTGCGTGTTTGACCAACATCATCGCATTCCCCACTCCACACGCAGCTGTGACGTGTTTCAAGCTCCGTGCAAGCTCTTGAAGTGCGGCTTTGTTGCAGGAAGTGATTGTTTTCAATCCCAGAATCCACAAGGCACCGAGAATGAGCGGCAAGACCGACGTGTACTGCCTGCGCTCCATTTCTCGCAAGCTCTCCAGCATGAAGGGCTCCAGCACGATGGTGCCCACCCAAGCTGCTTTTGAAGCTGCCGCCACAGCCGCCCATCTCACGTCAGAGAGTGATCTAGATGCTGCAGTCACCATTCATTCAGTTCACTCTGAGGCACGCCCCGCGCCACTCTGCCTGCCTGTGTTGCAAGCTGAAATGGCGGTCAATGGCAGAGAACCCAACGTGCCACAAGACTCTGCTTTGTAGCCGCTGCCGATTTACCAAGGTTATCATGAGTAGCCTGCATGGGGCTAGAAGGTCACAACCCTTCTGTGCACATATGTTTGCAACGCAGGCGATGCATGCTGCGTCTGTGTTCCATGTTCAGGGGGCCCTGCTAGCCACATGCCACGACGTGCACTGCCGGTGTGCAGGTGCAAGTCATGCAGAGCGCAAGCCACCCAAAACGTATCCATATTCTCGGCTCAGACGGCGCCCAGTACCGGTTCCTGGCCAAGCCACAGGATGACCTGCGGCGCGATCTGAGGGTCATGGAGTTCGCCCTGTTGCTGAACCGGCTGCTTGAGGAGGATGCCAGCACCAGGGGCCGCGGCATGCTGCTGCAGACGTTCATGTGCACCCCCTTGGGTGACCAGGGTGGCCTTGTGGAGTGGGTGCTCAACACGCAGACGTTCCAGGGTGTTCTGAAAACGACGTACGCGGTGCACCACCACAACCTCCAGAACATCAACCCAGGCGTGCACAAGGAGGGCTGGCAAGCCGCATACACAAAGACCCACAAGGAGAAGTGCAAGGAGCAGCCCTCCCCGCTGCGCAAGTGGATGAAAGAGCGCCTTGCGAAAGCTCCCGCAATACTGCATAAATGGTGGCTCGCCAAGTACGATTTCGCCGTGGCGTCGTGTTGTGAGCTAGCGATGTAGTCTGTCTGGAGCCCAAGCGTGGCCTGCTATCAGGGCCACTGTGCCACCATGCGCTGTTGAGCGAGTGTGTAGCTACGGAGCCTGGTGGCTCCCTTATGGCACATATATAACGCGTGTGCGCATACTCAGCATATCAGCATGGAGAAAGCGTTGTGATATGGAGGCCTGCGATTCATGTGTGCAGAATGCCGGATCCGGCACTGTGGCTTCAGGCGCGCACCACCTTCATGAGGACCACGGCGGCGTGGTCGATGGCGGGCCACATCGTCGGCCTCGGAGACCGCCACTGCGACAACCTCCTCATCGACATCCAGCGCGGAAGCAACGTGCAGATTGATTTCGGGCACCTGTTTGATTCGGCGCGCCTGCTGCCCTTCCCAGAAGTGGTGGCGTTCAGACTCAGCCAGAACATGGTCGATAGCTTTGGCGTACACGGCGTCGAGGGCGGCTTCCGCACTACATGCTGTGCAGGTTCGATCCCCTCGTGCATCCTGTGTGTGTGTGTGTGTGTGTGTGTGTGTGTGTGTGTGTGTGTGTGTGTGTGTGTGTGTGTGTGTGTGTGTGTGT
>JAUMHD010000008.1:636673-815314 GCA_032359135.1 Ulvella scutata
ACATCCACCACTTCACTCGAATGGCACAACAGCACCATCACGAAAGTCTTTCCCAGCACTCTTAGCCAAACTGCGGCAGTACCCGTTCCTGTAGATGGTTCACGTTGCCGTGGTTGGGGTGTAGAAGCAACCTTCACAAAGACTCTTCATGGCAGAGGGCGAGCCACAGGAGTTCCTGAGTCCTTAAACAACTCCTTTATAAGAGGATCCTCAAAGCATCCTTAAAATTTTTTGCAAAATAAGGGGGCTTGTTGAGGTCATGAAAATGCTGGATCTCTATATAGGGGGGTTGAAAATACCCTGGATCCTTTATTAGGGGGGTCAGAAATCTGCAAGATCCTCTTATATGGGGGTCCCAATTTCGTGCAACCCTCTTGCCATCGCGGCTGAAGGCTGCACCTGTGCGGAGCGGGTCGTCTTGCATAGGATGACAGGATACGTTACGATACGTAATTACGGCAAGCTCTATACGGACGTAATTACGGTGCTTTGCAAGAAGCTGTTACGTTCGAGACAACGAGATTCCCCATTTGATTCCCCCCTTTTCCAACATAGTAAGAATACGTAGCAGTAGAGGACGCAGATGTGTTCGGGGATGACCTTGGCACACGAAGAGGAGAGGACAAAAAGGAGAAGGCAGCAAGGCGCAGGTTAGTGTGGGATGCACGTTGGGCGCCGAAAATGTTCTGCCGCCGTAATTACGCTCGTAATTACGGTTTTTGCCGTAACGTACTAAATTACGCGAAAATTGATTTAAAAAAATCGTCGTAAGTTGTCACCCTAGTGTTGCAGGGCCGACGCGAGCGAAAGGGGTGAGACCAGTGAGCAAGTCCAGCATAAATGTGTCGCAAAACACGCGTGCACCTGGCACATTTTCAAGTGCGCCGAATTGTTCTTGAATTAACTAGCCTATATAAACAGTGTTTCTGTCGCAAAAATAGTTTAGAGGGGGGTTTTTTTTTTCGACGCTCACCATGAAGAGGATCCTGGTTTTGGCCGATCATTTGTTAAGGGGGTCGTGATTTTGGCCGTTCCTTTGTTAAGGGAGTCGTAAATTTAGCCGATCCTTTAATAAAGGGGTTGGCCCTGAATGGACCCGGGAACCCATGGCGAGCCAGCACCACAAGGTGCCAAGAATCCTCAGTACGTTGCATTTAATTGAGAGGAAACATATGGCTGCCGAAATAGAGTAAAAAGAACCCAACTATGCTAATGACTTTGGGAAGGCCTTGGTTACATGACTGTCAAATTTCTCACCCACAGCTGTGTGAAGTTGCAGATGTGGCATCATTGCAAACCATGCAGAGGGGCCTGGGCAACGTCTACTGGAAGTGGGAAGCAACAGGCTACGCTGACTCCTTTGTTCAGGGCCAGGTAGTGAATTCGGTGCATGGCAAAGGGAGGATGATGTTGTAACAGCAGTATGCGCCTTACTTTGATGGGACTGCAGTACAGTCAATTCATCAGATGTAACCATGAAAATACATGAGACATAAGGCTGCACAATTTTGATCTTGTAGTTAATAGCCAAGTGTTCTTTTCATGGGGACAGGGCAGAAAAGGAAAAAAGTAACGAAAAAAGCTGCTTATAGGGCCCGCTTGGCCCCGCAAGCAACGCTACATGACGAACATGCAGTAGTTAAGCAGCATGGCGTGCTTATTTCATGTTCAGCCGGAGTTTTAGGTCCCTGAATGGCTCATGTGCTGACCTACAGGCCGTGGCGCTGGGGTATTCTGGCCTCTGGAGTTGGTACCTGGCCCGTTTGCAGCGCCCGCGAGGCAAACTTGACACACATAACTACATAATACTATGACAGGTCGTTAAATCTTTCATGAAAACTTGCTAAGAACGCTCGAGCATGGTTTCACGACCCCTGATGTTTGTCTTCTGGCCGCCGAGGAGACACATGCATGTGCGCATGCATGGTGCACACAACCGACATGTACCACAGAGTATACCTCGCGCGTTCAAGTTCAAAAAGCAGCACGCTACCTTGTTCCTGACTGTATAAGGAGGCGTCTGCTTGCTTGGCAGCCTGTTTAGATGTATGTACAGTGCTTTTCCAACAACTTTTATTTTATCCGCAAATATTATTTTTGCCAGCTGTCATGTCACGCCAACTCCAAGATCAAAACGGTGCAGCCACAATACGCTCCGGGAAAATGACTGAAGAGTAGAATGCAACATGCCAGAGACACCACCTACAGTAGAGTCACGTTAACTCGTACCCCTATGTGCACCAAAAAATCGGCCGGGTTAGGACGAGTACGAGTTAACGTGATACGAGTTATCGTGACTGCACTGTACGAGGCAGAAAGGAGGATCAAACCCCTCCACACGAACAGCTGTGGAATGCAGGACTAGCCAGAGACACAAAAGCCTCCAAGCCACTGCACCACCAATAAAAGCGAGATGTGGTTGCAAAATGCAACATCCCCATGTGTCTATATCCTTCTCATTGGTGCTACTGTTGCTGACCGTGCAGTCCCTGTTGGTACCCTTGAAACGTTTTGCGGCATTCCCCTGCAGCTGTTGTGTTTGCCTCCCTGGTACCGTGTGGCTCGTGGGTTCATGTCCTTGTTCCACCACCCCTTCAGGGATGCTGTGGCCGAAGCTTTTCCTGGGTATGACGTGGTGTCCGACTAAGAATAATCACATTTTTCGGGGTCTGCGACAGATAGGTGTACAGTAAAAAGTCAGCTAGAACCGATTACTGTGATGTCGATTGTTTGGTCCCCACGATAGTTCGATCCGCACCGCAGAGGTCATAGAACCTGATTGTCAACATGCTATAGTACTGTACATGTACAGGAATCCTGGTTTAGCAACGGGTCACATGATATTAAAAAAGAGGAACACGAGTGCCCAGAAGGATCATGGTACAGGTTCAGGGAGATATCGGTCTCTGGTAGATATGGAAACGCACAAATCCAGAATGGCAAAGCAATAAACAGCACATCCAAGCTGACCAGGCCTGCATGGTTCGTTTGGCCTGCAAGAGAAAACGCCAACAGTGCAGCTGCATCACCAGCTACCAGCAGTCTCACCCTCCTGCATGAATCTCCAACCTTGAAAGGACATTATGTTCCTTGAGGATGCAAGACGTATGCATGAGCTTGAATCATGTCAACTGGCTTGCTTGAACCGAGTTGCAGAATCACAAACCTACAAACCTGAGTTTCTCTCGGAAACTGGTGGATCTTTCCTTCTTCAGGAAATTCAATGTGACCTACGCAAGATCAGCAGCTGTGTGGCCCAAATACATCACTGGAGTGCATTCTTTGTACCAGGAGTCGCATGCACTGCCAGATACGAGCAGGCGTCGACATTGAATCGATTGAGAGACAGTCAGCGACGATATAAAGCATGGAATGTGTGACTTATGAACGAATTGCATAGTCGCTGTACTGGGTATGTCAACAAGTGCCCAGTGAAGCTGCTCAGATTCACACCCTGCATCAGACTGCCACTCATCTGAATCTACCTTGGCAACTCCCTCAACATCTGCATCCTTCAGCTCCACAACCTGCAGAGGGGTATACTGAAACCTTCTGCCGAGTAGAATACGTCGCACGCCGCATGTGCAACCTGTGCCAGGCATGATGCAGTGGGATAATCTGAACCCTTTTTCCATCCGCTATACTTCGCAGAAACAAGCACGGCGGGCATCAAACCTTCACATTAGGGTCCGAAGGAGCCATTTCGCGCTCTGCAGGTGACAGCCGTGGATCATTTCGTGGTGACGGGCGTTCAGATTTCGCTGCTTCGCACTTGTGACCGCGGGAGCTAAAAACAGGACGCGTGTACGCTGACAATCGCAAAGCGGGACTTAAAGGAGTAGTTAGACACGGTGTTGTCATGCTTAAGCGCACTTGTGTCGCATTACAAGCTCTCACCAAACACCGGAGCATTGCTGATGTGGTCCAACCTGGCAGTGGTCCAACAGCATTCAAAGCAGAACAACATTGATGGTGCACATACATCGAATTCTAAAATTTGCTTCCACAAGATAATGTGTGGTAAAGGTCACTTTGTGCTCCCGAATTCGCCAACGAATTCACTGGCAATTCACTTCGTTTCAGCTCCACCTATCACATATTCGGCAGTGATGCTAGAGTGCTCATGGTGGCATGCCAGAAGGAGAATGAAATTGAGCAAAGAGACGAGACAGCTGCCACTTTTCATTCCGTAGTATGAGTCGGCATGCTTCGCAAGCTGTGCTGGGGGTGCATAGTTTTCACAGTGAACAGCAGCGCGAATGAGCTGTTTATCTTTCAATCACAATCAAAGCGTACATCGACAAAGCCATGTAGTTATGCTTCGTAGGCAGTAACAGTAGCAGAGAGGTGCAATGGCTCCTCAAGGGCAGCCAGATGTGCCACAGAAACTAGTCAATACCATGAAGGGCCACACGGCGTCGATACTATCTGTTCGAGCAACCTTTACAGGTATACTGCGGCTGATGTCCTCATTCAGTGCTTTCTGTGTATCCATGCGTGGTCTGCGTTGTATGATGTCGCTGAGGATGTGTGTCACTTTCTGAGCTTATCAGCCTTCATTTGCCCTGCTGTGGGGCGCAAAATTCCTGCTTTTGCGAAGGCTTGTCCTTATTGTACTGCTATCAACAGCTCTGGTCAGTTGTAGGAGGCTATTGCCTGACTGGTAGCAAGGATCGCAGTGTGAGGCTGTGGAACCCTTCAAAGGGCCTGCAGATCAACATGTACAGGGGCAATGGTGGAGACGTCCGAGGTCTGGCAGTGTCCCGTGACAATCGAACCTTCCTGTCCTGTGGCACCGACCGTCTCGTAAACTATTTCGATGTAGCCACAGGCTCGGTGCTGAGGCGCTTTTCAGGGCATGATGCTGCAGTGAACGCAGTGGCGTTTGCCGCTGAGGAGTCACTGGCTATTTCCACATCCTATGATGCCACTGTAAGATTCTGGGACATGAACAGCCGCAATACAAGGCCTGTAGATGTTGTCAAAGTGGCTGCTGATAGCGTGACAGGGCTGGCAGTGCCATCAGCGGTGCCTGTTGTAGTCACAAGTGCTGTAGATGGAACCATCACTACCTTAGACATTCGCAAGGGATCTCTTATAAGAGATGACATGCATGTGCCAGTTTCAACTGTAGCTGTACCAGAGGACACCCTGTATGTTGTGGCTGCATGTACAGACAGTTCTGTGCGGCTTCTGGATCGCAAACAGGGCTCCGTGATTGGAACATACACGGGGCATCAGCACAAAGACTTTCAGGTGGAGTGTGGTCTTCTGTGTCACGACTCTGTGGCGGTGTGTGGTTCGGAGGATGGTGCGTACGATTTCTGGTGACCAAGGTCGTGCTCTTAGTCCTGCTTTGCTGTAGGACATCACTTGGTTTGCATGCTAAAGAGTCTGATGTTCTATAATGACTCAAGGTGTCTGCTGAACGAAGTGAAGCACGCTCTGCTGGTGCTGCAGGACGCAGACTACTGTCTTGTGGTGGGTACACTTAATCAGTCCCATCTTGCCTCACAGAGGCACCCTGTTGTAAGTTAATACAAGATAACCTGTTTCTTTGAGCGCTGACACATAGCAGCGCTGCAGGAACTGTTCACATGTGGGACCTAGTGAGCAAGAAGAACTGTGGACGATTAGATGCGCACAAGGGGGTGGTGACATCGCTGTGTGGTGTCCCTCAAACCCAGCAGCTCCTAACAGCTGGCGCTGATTGTGAAGTTAAGCTGTGGGATGGTTGAAGTATGGGTCGAGATTGGTGCAGGAATAGAGGCTGCCACGTTGTAGCTGAGATTCATTGGATCCGATTGGAAGTGAGTGAGATATGCATGCGAATAAGTGTGGAGCTGTTGAGCACATGGCCCGGCACGCACCTGCACCTACTGCAGTGTACCAATATACTGAGTGTGGACACAATTATCGTGAAGTATGCTCATATTACCCACGTGTGGGACGGATAGTTGGGTAGAACAGTGTACGATGCTGCCAATTACGATGAGGTGTCCGGCCTGAACACCCGCAGCACGTGCAGCTGAATACAGGCGCAGTTCACGATGTCTTCAGATTTCAGCTCTCCATACCAGCTGGATGAGATTGACCCGTATGCTGTCAGATGGTACTACAGTACCACAAGCTCTGTCAAGCCAGGTGCGGCCTTCTGCATACGTACAGGACAACTTTTGTACACAGAAGAAGTGTTTCGGCTCACTATTGCTTTCTGAATTTCTCTTCTTGCACTCACGCAGTGTCTGATGCAGTCCTGGATATTCCTGGCAAGTCTGACTTCATCCGGTTCTGTGATGGCGATTCTCTCCTGCTAGAGACGGTTTACAGGTGTGTCCGTATTTGCAAGGTTAGTAGTATGCTGACTTAAGTGAGGCCTGTGCTGCATCTTTCGTTCCTGGGATGTTCAATGCGCAGCGTGGACTTAGTGCACAGTCAGATACCCGCTAGGATGCGCGGATTAGACCCTTTTCGCCTTTTCATGCCGGCCAGTATAATATTCAAGTTATTATACATAACTTGAATATGCGCCTTGTGCTGCAGAAAACATGCCAGCGAGTACAACGAGTGCTGGCTGCAGCAGCAGGAGGCATACAAGCGAGCAAGGAAGGACAAGTCTCCGCCGCAAGTGCCAGAGCCCAAGCAGGCCGAGCTAGAGCCTAGAGGACCTGTTGTGAGGGCTGGCTACTTTGAGGCTGACATTAGAGCTCGCTCTGTGTACCCAGTGTATTGGCCAGGCGACCCACGAACATTGATGAGGGGCACCTGGTTTGTGGTATCCTCTTCTCAAGGGCGCAACCTTATACCGCTTCCACATCTACTTGCATCTAAGCTGGAGAAGGCTTGGCAGTCCAGGCACGACCAGCATCCTGACCACCCCATGCACTCTTGGTGCTGCTCGCCTGACCTGACTGCATGAACCATGCATGCATACGAGGATAGCTTTCAATCACTGTCATCCACTAGGTACCTGCTGCTAGGATGCTGTAAGCTTAGGAACGCAGGATGGGTGTGCTTGACTGCACATAGAGAATGATTTGATTAACACTACCAGCCACTCTGCAGGGTGTATGACTGCACTATTTGGGACGATCACAAACTACAGCCTGAGGGTGTTCATGCTGCCAGGGTGGATCTCAGCGATGTTTCAGAACAGAACTACCATGCACTGTTTTGTGACCGCAACAGGATTCATCTCTGCTCCAACGACAACCTGGCTTTCCTCAAGGGCTTATGGACAGAGCAGCCTGGTGCTTTGCTGGTTAGAGGGTATAGCGGTGCTGCAGATGCACAGGTGAGACCACTAGTCCCATCAGTGTGGTAATAGTTGTGATTTAGCGACAAGACGAGCCGAAAGTAGTTCTTGTCGTGACATTGTACATACATCAATGCCATGGCTCCTCCTATACTCTATGGCCGTACACTATGTTCTTGTATGCTACTTACAGGCCCTATGCCAGTAAAGGGCCACGTGATCTGGGGTTGCTGAGTCGCTCAGCTCTGCTTTCGGAACTGAATCGCTTCTGTTGACCTGGCCCAGCCACATTAAGTTCTCCTGTTGCCAGTTCAAAGCTGTGCATATAACAGTTTTGCATTGCTGCAACTCGCATGCTGTGGAGTTGCAGGCCCTGCCAGGAAAGAAAGCAGAACAGGAGGATGCAGAGCTGTCCTCGTTCGAGAGTCGGACAGTAGGCATGGCCGTGCGCCATGTCGTGTTTGCAGTGCATGGCATTGGCCAACGTATGGGTGGCCGTACAATCGTTGAAGACGCACAGTCAGTTCGGTCACGTATCAATGTGATGCTGGATGACCATATGCATGATGAGATTGGACGTGGATACATTCAAGTGTTGCCCATCCAATGGAGGAAGAATCTTGACCTCGAGGTGTGCTGTACAGAGAAGTTGTGCTCTGTTTTGATTCTAGAACATAGATACATAGCTCCAGAGTTCGCTACTGCTCATTGAGACAACCGATCAGGTTGGTTGAAGTGCACATGTGTTGAAGCTTTACCTGGCTTCGGTTGTCACAGAAAATCCTGAGAGGTTCTGAAAGAAAGTGTACACACAGCTTCAATGTACGATTGCAGCAAATCCGAGGGTTCGTGCCATGGGGGTCTTGATGTCTGCGCGTGTGGATTTCTTGGTCGTCGGTGCTGATCAGCAGCTTGCAACATGCAGGCAGACCGTGTGGCAGAGCGCATAATGCCAGAAGGTGCC
The DNA here is from genome assembly GCA_032359135.1 of Ulvella scutata. Classification (NCBI taxonomy): domain Eukaryota; kingdom Viridiplantae; phylum Chlorophyta; class Ulvophyceae; order Ulvales; family Ulvellaceae; genus Ulvella; species Ulvella scutata. The sequence goes on from JAUMHD010000008.1 coordinate 644,893, forward strand.
AGATCAGTTCGCATGATAGCACACAACACATGCGTAGAAGTCCTGATGTACATGTCACCTTCCCATGCACAAAACATCGTGGACTCTGTAGCTAACAACCTGAACTCCACTTACCTGAAGTTTATCCGGCGGCACCCGGAATTCAATGGCAAGTTCTCGGTTCTAGCATACAGCCTCGGCAGCGTTCTGTGCTACGATCTATTGTCCCATCAACCTGTGAAGGATTCAAGTGCGCTTGCCAGGGGTTACGACAACCTCATGGCACGGCAAGCACTTGCATCTGAGGGTGGGTTCTGGGGGGGTGGCCCCCAGAGGGATCCAGGTAGGGCCCCTGCTGATATGTGTGCTGCACAGGGTGGTGGTGATAGTGCTGCCGCTTCTGAAGAGCGTGCTGACGCTGCAGCTGCTGCATACGCACTCTTGCCCAGCCCGGGCACAGAACCAAACAGCGGCAGATCTGAGGGACCGGGGCCTGCTGCAGCAGATAGTGAGGGGCAGATGGCAGTGGATGGACAAAGCAAGTCTGGCAACTCCCGCAGCTCAAGTTGGGCAATCGGGCACTGGATATCAAACATCCAGGCTTGGCTACCGGGTGGCATTGATGACTGCAATCAAAGCACAGATGAAGACGGCGCAGGGGAAGGCAGGGGAAGGAGCAAAGGCAGCGGGTATGCTGCGGTTGACAGAGTGTCGCAGCTGCTGGACGCCGCCCCAGGGAGGATGCTAGATGAGGGGAAGAAAGAGGACAGGTCTGATAGTTATTTTCATGAGCATAACACATGTGAGGCGCTGTCAGGGTGTTGCTCAAGAAGGGTTGGGGATGAAGGGGGTGGTAGTGCATCTGAATCAGGTTCAGGAACGCCACTTGCAGCAAACGCGGGTGCGGGCAGCGTGGCAGGGCAGAGTACCAAGCTTGGGCTGTCATCACAGGATGGCGGCAGTAGCCATGGGGCTGCGGGCGAGATGCTTGCAGCCCTAAGTGAGTCGACGGGTGGCCGCAACAGAGATGCAGCGGGCGATGGGGGTTCAGGGGCTGGGAAACCACAAAAGACGGGCTACAGGTGGCGTATGACGCTGCCGTGGATGATGGGCAGCAGGAAGAAGACCCAGAGCTCTAAGGTGTCCAGTGTGCCTGAGGAGCAGAAGCAGGGCGGCACTGCAGACTGGCATGCTGCTGAGAGTCCTGTCGCTGGGCAGGCTGCAGCAGGTCGCGGAAATGATCAGAGCATTGCAAGCGAGGACATGCACCGAGGACATGCACATGCTGTTGAAGGTGCAGTGTGTGAAGCCCAGCACTCCTTGCCAGGTGATGATAAGGAGAGTCAGATGGGATGTGAGCACGTTTTCGCTCATGGTGCCTCAGCAGCTGAGAGAGATGGTGGGCAAGGGACAGCAGAGGATGCTGCACCCAACTACCGTAATGTAGCTGAAAGCTTTCCACAGCAATGGGAAACAAATGAACACTCACATGCATCAGGAGAGTGTGATCAGCAGCTGCCTGCTTTCCCGCCACCGCCGTCCACCTCAGCCAGTGCGAGCTATCTTTCACAGTGCCAGCCTCGAAAGAAAGCAGACAATGCAGGCATGGGCAGTTTCAAGCAAGACTTGGTATCCACAGTTTGCTGCAGCAATGATATTTGCATCTCTAGACCTGTTGAATGTGATCTCAGTGGGGGCCATGTTACCGGGCATGCTGTCGAAGACAGCTGTGCTCGCCTTGCAGGCGCCCACGCCATAGTTCCAGCCACGCAAGCTGCAAGGGTTGCACAGAGCGCTATGCAGGATGCTGTTCATCAGACTCCTGAATCTACCGGGGAGTGCCATCAAGCTGTGCATCGGCTGGCAATCTTCGAGAGCAGATCGCACCCTGTTGGTGACACTACAGGACAGGGTCAGGTTTATTCGAGCAACGATTGTTTACGCGATCTTCAGCCGCACGTGTGCAGCAGCAGACCCGCCACAGTAGATGTCACACATTGTGGGCGAAGCTGTGATGGAAGCGCCACCAGGCTCGTGTCTCAACTCACTAGAGAGCTGAGTGCCAGCACTTCCGGAACGCATCTTCCAGCACCTTTGAGGCACTCATCGTTTCAACAACTCCCGGTACCTGAGTCAGCTGCAGGGGACGCTCGGCATGGGCAGGCAGTGTGTGCATGCTCTGCCGCTTCTCATGCTGTATGTAGCAGCCAGAAGCTCTCTTCCAAGGCTCTCCAGTCGGGCGCTGGAAGTGCGCGGCCCTCGGTGGATGTACAGCAGAACCAGTTGAGTGTCTCTATGTCTGCAGAGCTTCGGCAGTTGCAGGAGCAGCAGGCAGACGTCAGCAACCGTATTGCCATGCTGCGTGCTGCACTGAACATCAGCACTGATGCAGCTGCGTCCACATGTGCACCGCAAACAGACTCCAATGCAGCGACTGGCGCAGTTGTGCCAGGAGCTAGACATAGTCTGGCGATGAGAGAGCCTCAGTCTAGCGACCTCACTCTCCGAGCAAGCCTCCAGCACAGTCTGCATGACGGAGGCAGAGCTTCAGTGACACGAGCAGAGATGACTGCAGCAGCTTCTTTAGAAGCTAAACGGGGCCATGAGATGGACAGGCATCACACTTATGGGATGGGGGAGCTGATGGATGATGGAGAAGATGGTGTGGGAGAGGGTGCACCTTGGCAAGATGGTGAAGAGCCTCCTGGGTCCCCAGTGAAGAGCACCATTGAGCTTGCGCGTGTGCTGTGGCCTGGTGATGCGTTACATCACCTTGATCAGCAGGAGAAGGTTCCGTTGTCCACTCAAACTCTCCAATATCCGGTGCGCTCTATGCATAGCTATGTTGCTCTTGTGGCTACTTGTGTCCACAGGTTTTTGCTGCACGGCATCAGTCTGTATCGTTCGTTTGACTATGTCGATTCTTCATGCTTTGTATACAACGTTGCTGATTCTTCTGAAAGTGGAAAAGGCAAAGAGAGGGAAATAGCCCAAACAGTAAGAATCGCCTCATGAGTTCCCCCACATCGATGCGGTCTCACTGTGTTCGGATTCCTCATAGCATGCAGGTGTATGTATGCTCACTGCTGAAAGTCACCTCTCTCATTGGCACACCAACAGTAGCTAGGACAGCGCCTGTCAACCTTCTGCTAATAATGCTGTAAACTCTTCTTTCATTTTGGCGAGGTAGAGGCATTTTGAGTGGAGCTCGTGCTACTTTGAGGCAGTGTCGGGTTCTCACCCTCTGGTTCCTCTCTTGCTCTGCACAGCAACTCTGACACTCACACAAGCACATGCAGAAGCTATTCTTTGAGGTGGACAACTTCATCATGCTTGGCTCCCCGACTGGTCTTTTCTGTGCTCTACGTGGTATCAACCCTAGTCAGTTGACTCCTCTCGGGAGTCTGGCCGCAGGCCGCCTTGACCCAGCAGCTGCCCCAGGTTGCTTGCCGGTCTGTAGAAGATTTTTCAATGTGTTTCACCCCTTCGACCCTGTTGCTTACCGCATGGAGCCCCTAGTACAGGTATGCTCTTCGCCTGCGCAAGGGCTTAGTGAGTTGGGTCCCACTAACCACCAGCTTGTTGCTGGGTTTGGTGTACAATCGCAAGCACTGATTGCAGTCAGATTCATGTCAAAGTTCAGAATCTCGTTGAACCTTGCAAGAGTTGACTGCAAACCGAGCTTGTGTTTGCATCAGAGCAGCGTGTGCATCAGAGCATCGTGTCCACCGAACACGTGGAGGAAGAAACAGACGCTCTGCAGGGAGCTCGTATGCGACGTCATTTGCAAGTGAATATTCTTTTCAGAATTCTAGCTCCAATTGCAGCTTTCGTGGGTGGTTTTTTTCATGCGGTAGCTACAGGTGCCAAGGAGGTTGCCATGCAGACTGAAGAAGTACCCAAGCCACAGCACGTTCCGGATCACAAAAAAGGAAAGAAGTTGCATATTGGGATGGCTGAAACGCGCGAAAGCGTAGCTAGAACTATGAGTCAGTGGCAGAAGGGTGTCGCCCATGCCTTCACGTTATCGTTTAAGCGGTCCAAGGGTGGTGACCATGAGCGGGTGTGCATCTAGTCACTTACACGCAACTTCATGAAGCAATCTGGCTGCCAGTGCAATTTATGTACATGCAGTACGTTGGGGCCACGTTGTGATACTTTGATACCTTGGGTCTTCTTCCCTGTCCCGACGCTATGGTTTATGAGGGGTTAACACTGTATTGGTGTATGCTGTTGCCTGTTTTGGTGACTGGGTGCTACCAGTTTGCATAGCCTGAAAGCGTTTCTGTGATGGTCTGCCCTGGTAGTGCCGCTTCTCGTGGACTGATAGGTGATTGAAAAGTTTTCGTCTTTTTCTTTTTCTTCTGCTTCCATCGGCAAGAAGCGATACACAAGTGCTTACAGATGTTGTGCTCCTCTTATTCATCTTCTTCTGTTCACAAAGATCAGCTGTGTTTGTGTGCAGAGTGCAGCTGTGCAAGACCTCCAACAGTGCTCCCTGATCCCCTCCATCCTTGGAGCTTCCATTCCACCGCTTCCCCCTGATTGTGTTCCTAATATCCCTTTGTTAGACATCGGTGGCGGTGGCAGCAGCAGCAGACTCCCTGGTCACACCCAGTCGCAGCCTGCCACCCTCCTTCCCTCCATGCCTGCATTACAGTCTCTTGACACTGCACATGGAGTGTCCAGTGAAGGTGTGCAGACGTCCTTGCACACTCGCCGTATGAATTATATGTGCAAAGGGCGAGGATGGAGCTCCTATTCGCGTGTTTCTGACAACACCTGCATGCACATGAGACATCTTTTAAAGACATCATATGGAATACTGATGTTGTATACCAAAGCGTGTTTGTGACCTGTGGTTTACATAACCGCATACATATTGTTGGTTCGGTTTGCATTAGGCATACAGAACAGGTAGTAGCCCATAGGAGGTAATACCAATACCATGTTGTGTCGCTTCTGAGCTGGGACAGTCTTTCATGATGTTTGCTGTTGTGCCATTTGGATGAATTATGAGTTTGGTGTTCGTTACTTCTTTTTTGGCTGTCTGGGCAACCTATTTACTGCGCTTTTGGTAGCAGATACCTAGTGCACTGGATATTTTGGTTCTTTCCCACTATCTACCTTTTTGCTTTGTGAGACATCTGATGCAACCCTCGATACAATGCAACATAAATTTGTGCAGTGTAGCTGCCAGGAAAAGGCATCTAGTACTGCTGTCTGTTGCGATAAAAGGGGCCTTCTCTGTTGTCGTCTGACAGGAATCTCCTTCAGCATCATAGATGTCAAGCGCTGCATCATCCACACAACGCTGGTATATTTGGCTTGACAGTTTCCTCCTGTTTTTGCTTGAACACAACACGCTGCGGCACTGAGCTGTGGTGTCCTGCAGCTGCAGGGACTAGTGGATCGTGCGCATCAGAGCGCCCCATGTCTGCAGATCCTGTGGTTACCAGTGCATTCCCAGGCACCCCCAATCACTCCTCCCTTCCTCCTCTAGCCGAGGAGGTCTCCAATGCAGCGACCACATCACCAGCACCTGCAGCAGGCAGAGCTGGCACAAGCAGCCCTGCGGGTGACCACTCGAATGGCTGCGGTGGCAGCGGGCAGTCAGAGGCGGCAATCAAGATTCCTGGCAGCTCCTTATTAGTGCCAGAAAGACAGCAGTCTAGGCGTGTAGCTCGTCAGAAGCCTGCGCCTGCTTCATCAGAGGGAAGCAGCAAGCATGAACTGTCTGCACCAAGTACGCACCACCCATTCCCCCTCCCACCCTCATCAGCCACGTGTATCAGATACTACGTGTATCAGATAAGTTTACTGTGCGTAGCTGCCGTGTCAGACGTGGTTTCCAATGTGACGTGTTGATGTGGTGTGTCGCAGGTCAAGTGCCGTCGAATTGGTGAGATTCAGACGTTTGGATAGCAGTAACGCTGCAACTGTTTGTATTGGATCTGTATATTACACCCTGATATACTGTCAAATTACATGAAGAGTTGTCCAATGTGTTTGGCCGTAGGCAGCTTTCGGAACGAACTAGGCGAAGCTCTTTGATAGTGAATCTGTACACGTGTGTGCAGGCGGTCCTTGCACCCTGTCAGAAACCTTTTCAGAGCTTCAAGATAGCCCCAGCTTTACCTGTAGAGGCGCCCGATCTGCTGTCAACTCACAGCCGTCAGAAAATCCCAACTCGAAATTGCCTGGATCGAATGCCGCAAGTCCGGTATCCGGAGACACATCCACCTCCTGCATGCGCAGCGCTGCATGTGTTCCGCAATCTGTACAGCATGTCAGCACACTGCGGCGCCGCTCCTCCCTGCCACGAATTCAAACAGCACCCCAAAGCAGCGATGTGCCCAGCACACACTCATTAATGCTGCCAACACCAGCACCTTCGCTCGCGCCTCCCCTAGTCCGCTCCTCTTCCTTGCTGTCGCTTCCTTGTGCTGCTACTAGCGCCGAAGGCGCCAGCATTAGTGGATTCCGGGGGGGATCAGAGGTAATAGGCAAGGGGACCGGGGAGGCGTCAGCTCGTGTACTGAAGCCAAAGCCGACTCTCGCACGCGCAGGCCAGTTTGGGCCGGTGTCGATAGGCCAAGGGGGGTCAGTGGGAAGGCTGGACTTTCAGTTACAAACGGATTTTGCAGAGATTCAATGGGTTGGGGCCCTCAAGGCACACTTCTGCTATTGGAAGCATGATGACGTTGCACTACTCATCTGCAGGGCAGCATGCGGGTACGATGTAGTGGATGGCCGCAAGGAAGAGCAGCCAGTGGAACAAGAGCCGGTTTCGTCTTGGACTTAGATGTGAATGCTGTGTAGCAGCTGTATTGTCAACAAACTGCCCAGCGAAGCTCACATCAAAGTGGGCGCAGCGAAGGGGATTTTATTGAGTGCACATCTCGAAGATCATCAGCTGAACATTGTTTCTTTATTTTTTGCAGACTTTGAGGGCATGAGGCTCGCGGACAGTTGTGCTGTGCGCCAGTGTGGGATGCACCTCTAGGCACAAGGAATCGCGAGTGGGGGGACATCACTACAACCTCGCATGACCTCCTTTGACAGTTGCATTTATACAAGCTCTCCCACACCCCAAATCATGAAACCGATATCTCAATATGTTCAGAATCCAGTCACGGACGCAAGCAACTAGAACAATCAATCTGCAGTACTAAAAACAGTGTGCACGTATTCCTTTTGAGCTCTGTACATAGGGTGGCTCTCTGCAATTGCATTAATGGGTTCTGCTTGGGCAGAGGTACGGTGGTGTAGGCCGGAGGCTCGAGTGGAAGGGCTGCTGCGTCCTATTACTGAGATTGAGTTGGGCGAGGTTGGGTTTGTTCTGTTTCGTGTTTTGTGGACTCTAGGCCAGCTGATGTTGATAAGCTTTGGGGGGAAATACAAAACTGGTCTCCTTGATTGCATTTACTTTGTCTTACTGTGTTGCCCTTCTGCTACTCTTGTCGATGACCAAAAGTCTTAATCAGGGCCCACCCTGGCCCAGGAAGGGCTTCGGCGTCAGCACCCCGGAAGGGGCGTGGCAAGGACAGACGTTCACGAGCCACACTTAACCAGGAAGGCAAACACAAAGGCCGCAGCAAACGGTGCACAATGCTGCATGCAAGCGCAGGAGCACCAACAGGTACTGCATTCTCAGCAACAAGGGCACGACCCAGGATATGAGGGACAATGACGGAATGCGTCGCAGCACAGACATTTTCACCACAAGCTCATAACCCAAGGGGCATAAACAGATTCAGGGTCAACACAACCCATCACGCGAGCACTTACAAGAGAACACACGAGAGGTAGGAGACCACTCAACGCAGGGACAAAGGAAGTAGAGCCAGGACAGGTCGGGAGTGGGGGGGAGCAGCAGCAGGAGGGCTACGCCCAATCACAGAAGAAGGCAAAAGAAAGGCAGGGCTCAGGTAAGCACAGGCGAACACGGAAGCATTAGCAGCAAGCGCAGCCATTAGTTGCAACAGATGCACACACAAGGAAGGGGGTGGCGAATGAAAGACGGCAGGGGTAGTCAAGAAGTGAAGCAGAGACATCCACACCCAGGTGGGAGAGCAAGGAAAGCTGGGAGATGACAGGGGAAACCGCGGTGCGGTAGGCCAGAACAGAAGGGAGTCCAGGAGAGATGGCTATGGATTAAAAAAATCCCCAGGCAAGGTCCCAGTGCTTCCAATGAAGGAGCAGAATAATAGGTCATGCATGAGCTGCAACAAGCGCGCCGGAAGCAAGGGCAGCGCAACCCCAGAGATAACATGGTGATCAGCACAGTGAGGGCACACCGCCGGATCGGGGCAGGGCAAGCAGAATCACCAAACAAATGAGAACACCGCAAGGCAGTGAGGAGCATGGCAAGATCAGCGGGCAGGGCAGTGTTGCGCACACCTTCAGCGGCACTGCAACTCAGTACAGACCACAGCACCGGAAGGCAGAACAGCCATACAATGTTGGCAGCATTCACGATGGCAATGGCCGTGGAAAGGGCAGTGCATCCCACTGTCTTCCCAGGCAAAACAATGAGAAAAGGGCCCACCACAGCCGCAATCTCTTTAGCTGTGAGTTCATCACTGAATGTGATGCATGATTACATCGATCTATAGCACCGGAGATAGTTGACCCCCAGAGCCTCTCTCAATGCGTCAATTGTGTTAAGGTTTCGGTCAAACCCTGCGGCATGCGGCTCGTTATCACTTTAGCTAGCAAATCCTGGCGATGGATCGGTGAAAGTGTTTCACATAATATTTTTGAATTCTTGCAAAACAGTTCTAGAATTCTCACACGATACGCTGTAAACTCATCCAGTCGTGCTCTACTTATTCTGGTACCTCTGCGTGCTCGCCCAATAACTGGTCACGGGTATCTGAGTTCATCTGGTTCTCTGTGTCAGTGGACATCTCATCTCGCTTCGCACACGTCACAGTGCTGGTCGGCCTCGATCGTCCAACCTGCTATCGTTCCTAGTACTCTTGTTTGTGGTGTGGCTTAATAAGCATCGTGTTCCATGACGATGCCGTTCGAACAGGGTGATGATTCGCTGAGCCTGTTCGTGCTCAAGCTCGGTGCTGCTGTCACCGAGAATTCACTGTACACGTACCTGTCAGACGTACGCACAACTTAACCTGTTCAGTAGTTGTGTGTACAGGGCTGTCTGTGCAGAGTTGTCGTTGCGAGTATTTCGTGCTGGCTGTGGAGCACTCCTTGTGCACACATCCTCCATCGGTGTCCTCTACAGCTGCAGTTTTAGTGCAGAATTTGGGCATCCGAGTGAGGTCAATTCGCATCTGCCGGACACATGACAAGACACCGCTTGGCCATGGATACATCAACTGCTTCGATGCTGCACAGAAAGGTACGCCTGCCATGTACCGAGATCTGATAGCGAAGCACACTGCACAGTTGCTGGACATTTCCGCTGCTGATGTATTGTTAGGCATGTAGAGCTGCTGAGGGAAAAGTTTGATGGTCATCTACTGGACGGACATCAGCGAGTTCGAGTTATTGACGTCATCAAGGATCCAAAGGCGAGGAAGGAAGAACTCAAGCATGCGAATGTTTTCATTCAGGTTGGGGCCTTCGTCCTGCAACTGCGTCTGTAGGAACAGCAGGCAAACGCTTCCAACACATCCTCCAACTTGCAGAATCTACCCATTGGAATCCAGATGCATCAGCTGGAACAGTGCCTTTCTGAATGGGGACATATTGTGTCAACAAAGATTGCTGCGCCGAAGCCTGGCAAGAGCTCTGCCATGGCTTATGTACAGTTTGGGTCACAAGCTTCTGCTGACATGTTGATTGAGCAAGCTCAGCGCAGCCAGATTCAAATTGGCAACATGTGCATCTCTGCTGCCCCTTATCTGCCTTACGAACAGAGAATGCAGAACAGGAACGAAGAGTTCACCAACTTGTATGTCAAGAATTTGCCAGACGACATTATTTCTGACGAGAACCTGCAGGCTCTCTTCGCACCATATGGTCCTGTGAAGTCTGTTCGCTTGGGGGTGTGTCTCGATGTGCATCTAATGGTCTTAAGCATGATCTACATCGGGCGGTGGCTGACTCGGTGGCGGTACAGGATTCTCCGCTTGGCCGTCGCTATGGCTTCGTCAACTTTGAAAATTGCAAGAATGCAAAGGCTGCCCTAAAAGGAATGAATGGAATTATGGTTCGAAGTGGGTCCAAGCCACTGTACGTTGCAAGGTTCATGAGCAAGGCAGAGAGGCATGCACATCCCACAGTGGGACCCTTCTGCTACTCTCCATATGCCGCACTCCCCGTGCAGGATAACTTCAACAGGGAAGGCAGAAACGTCTACGTGAAACATCTTGCCGCAGATGTTGATGAGGGGGTGCTTTTGAACATCTTTCAGGTGTGGCATAACTGTGTTTGCTTACAGTGGTATGCATGCACGACAGGAGGTAGACAGAACAGGAAGGATGTGAACAGTTTCTAGATGTCTGGGGGCAGTCACTCGCGGACCCTTACTTATGGATGCCATCCACTCCACTTCAGAACTCGCTCAGCTTGCGGCACACTGCGTGGGATGCCCATTGAAGGCTGGGTCCTGAAACCGGATTGTGTGCAGAACTGTGGGCCTGTAGAATCTGTGAAAATCATGCGGGAACAGAACTCTGGTGCTTCAAGAGGATTCGGCTTCGTGTGCTTCTTTTACCCGCAGTCTGCAGGCGCAGCGATCAGCTGCATGCAGGGGTATCAGCTACATGGAGCTCGCCTGTATGTGAGCATGTCGAAGCCTGCAAAGGAAACAAGGTACAGGCGTTCTTCACGATCTGCCAGAGAGCTCATGCAAGCCTGGCCAGTTTATGATGACTCTTTCATGAGTGACCACCCCATGCCGACAAACAAGGCCTTCCTACAGGTTCGTTGAGCTCCAGTAATTCAATAAGTTATGGTGTTGGCAGTATGTGGCAATGCTAGACGGAATCTCCGCCTTTGGGTACATTTGATTCTGTTTGCAGGTCAACCCTATCCACAAGACGCTGTCAATTTGATTCAAGTTCAGATGGGGCAATATCATCTTATCACAAAAGTATCAGGAGCGATTACAGGGAAAGAAAAGATTTTCTGGAGAAGTCATGATGCATCAAGCACAGGGATGCAGTGGCCTGACCATCACACCTTGCTTGCTTGGTTGGTTTGGATTCAGGTCATGCAACAATTGTGGCACATTATCTTGTTGTTGTTCAGTGTCCTGCAGTTGGGCAGAGACGCAGATACACGGATTGTATAATCCAATCATCTGTGGTGTTTTTGAAGAGGCAGAACTCGTCGAAGACCAGTTGCTAACTTGTGCACATGTAACCATGTCAAAATCCATGTCTCAACCTGACAATTCTCGATACGGACCCTGCCACCCCTGCTTTTGAACACATGCTAGATGCAGTGAACCGTTGGAGGTGTGTGTACCGCATGGGCTTTCGCCACGTCAGCATGAGTCCAGGAATTGGCATTTCCTTGCACCGACAAGCAGCTTGCACATTCTCGCCTCATCTTCCTTGGGCAATATATTTCACTGTGCCGTGCCGAGATCATATGCTCGTTGAGGCGAAACAGAAGCCCTTTATAACGGTACACAGTAGGAACACTCTCCCGCACGCTTGATTTCAGGTGATTCAGACCCATCTCCTGATGTATCTGCACAACGGATACTTTTGTCACGCACATTTGTGTGTCAGGTTCCGGTGCCCCGGAACTTGGTGATCATAATAGTGCTTGCCTTTGCAGAACATGTCGGCGGTCTCTCTGCAGCGACGGTCCGTGATGGTACGTCATCTTGCTTTGATGCACTGTTCGCTATGTTTGTGGGAGTGTGTTCCGTGTATCATTCTAAGTTGTTCACCTGAGAGCGTATCGGAAGGAAGAAGTGCATCTCGCCCTGTCGCATTCCCAACTCCGGCACATGCTACTTCGAGACAAGCGCAGAAGCAGCATGAAGGAAGCACCCAGTGCGATGGAGGGGCCGTTGATATGTTGCTGTTGGCTTCCGGTACCGTCCGGTCAAGATATCATGTCAAGTGCTGTAGCAGATGTTCGTCTGTTAGCAGATGTTGCTCGGTTGCTTACCTTCTCCCGAGCCTTTGCCAAGGCCTGTGCTATCCACCCAAAGTTTGCTTTATTTTGCTTCATCAGACCACCTCTGTTCAGGTCCCTCGTACCTCAGCTGCCAAACCCAGAAGGCGCAACCTGCAGGCCTCTGCACAGGCCCCTGCAAGCGTTGCAGGAATCAAGGTGCAAGGCAAGCACATGGATGTAAGTGACATCCCTTTCTTGTGCTGCTGCTGCTCGGGCACACTAGTAGAGCGCCCTGTTTGTGTTGCCCCTTCATCAAGTTGCAGTGTGATGTGTAGCTGACACCAGCTATTGAGGAGTACGCCCAGAAAAAGGTAGCGCATGCAATTCAGTCCTACCAGTCGGCTGTGAATGCGGTTGATGTCAAGCTTTCTTCGCGTGGCGCCGGGGATGCATCCAAGGGTGGAAAGTGCGTGCACCGCTCATGCAGCGTGCACATCTTACTCTGCCTCTCCATCCAGACTGCTCGCCCCGGTAGCTCAGCAGCTCTTTGCAGCTGCTACTCCATCCATGGCCCTCACCGCGCTGTGTCCTGTGCAGGCTACAGACGATGGAGGTTACAATCAGAACAGCCAGGCATGGTATGCTGCTGTTCTCTGAGACTGCTCTGCTTTGATGTTTGTCCCACAGCGCCTGCTGCACTGCACCACGTCGGGCTCTTAGTCACTGCAGCTGTTGAGTGCAGGTGTCATCCGTGCTGAGGAGACGAGAGAAAACTTGTGCGGCGCTGCCTGCCTCCCATGCGCATCCCTGCTTTGTGGTTGGTGTCTCTATCACACGAGCTCTTGCACGCTGTTGCAAACTGCACACACAGTCCAGTCCAGTGGAGGCAACCCTGGGCCATAAAACCGGCGGCGCGCACACGTTCATTCCAGACCCACTGTGATGAGGAGCTCTAGTTTGCATCGCACTGGTGATGTTGTAGTGGTGGGCGTGTGGCTTTCTTTCGTGTGCGATGTGGTGTTGGATGTAGGTATGCATCCATAGATGTGGCATCAGACAAGATCAGTCGTTCTCTCCGCAAGATGAAGGAGAAGGCTGTCAAGAGAGGACAATGGCCGGGCCGTGGCTATGCAAAGGGTGCAACGGGATTGAAGGATGTGAACGTTGATGAGGACCTCGGGAGGCTGTCCATGGACGAGCCCACTGATGATGAGATCGAGTCTGCCACCTCCAGGCTTGGTGTCTTGCCCGAGTCCGTCAAGCGAACGAAAGTTTTCTATCTTGATGCTATGTCAGTACAGGTTTGCTGCTGCCCAGAGTGCTGTTGCCTGTTATTCTTGCCCATGTTCCTGCTGGTGCTCAGTACACAAGACAGAACATGGGTGGCAGAACAGTAATGTGTCAATCCATGTTGTGCAGGATGCGATTGATCAGCTGGACCAGGTGGATCACGACTTCTTCCTGTACTTGGACAGGGACTCAGGCCATGTTCAGGCTGTGTACAAGCGTCAGGCTGGAGGCCACGGAGTCATCATCACCATCCCCGACGAGATAACTGTATAGTGTTCAGAAGTCGTTCGCAACTCGGACAATGTCTTTTGTCACTCAGGAAGTGCACAAGCTCCCTCAGATTTTGAGTCTTAGGATACATAGTGATTCTCAAGAACACCGAAATCAATGAAAGTGTGTTTGGGTGGTCCACATGTTCTACGAAGTATTGCGTTTTCTTTTTTCTATCAATTCAAGAATGAAGAACGAGAGCGGTACCGGTGTTAAAACAGGAGCCGTAAAGATTCGGTGGGTTGCGAGTAAGCGTCGCGATAGCTCTCAGTTGCTCAGTGGGCCCTCCTTGCGCACCTACACTCGTGACAGAACCTGCATCAGCATTCGCAACATCGCTCATAGACGACACGGTCGTGTCTGTCGCTGTGCACCAGTTCGTGTTACGACAATGGTGTCTGACGCAGCACTCAGGAGACTTCGTCCTATTCAACAGTGACGTAAAAACATCCCTCGTGGCGAAAACGAGAACACTGAGGATGGGCAAGCCTGCAGAGGAAGAACCTGCAGGTCGCAGGACCGTGCTTGATGTGGAGGGTGCGGTTCCTCCCTCGCGCGAAAGGTAATGGCGACTTGCCGTCTGCGGTAACGACATACTGCCTCACGTGCATCCAAGCAGCAATTCATCTGGAGTACTAAAGTGTAGCGTTCGTGCAGGCAGCGGCTGCATTGGGTCCCCGGGGTACAACCACCATGACACCTCACACGCTCTGAAATCCTCCCCCCCAAAGGCTCCATCAACTCCTCAGCGTCGTACTCCTGCATCAACTCAATCTCCAACCAGGCGCAACAGCAAGAGGACGTACTTTGAAGTGAGCTTCGATGACAAGGAAATGGCTAAGAGCAAGGGCGCCAGGTGGGATGGGGTTGCCAAGCAGTGGTATGCTGCTAGCGACACCATTGCGCAGCGGATGGCAGAACAGTTTGCACACACACAGGTTGCGTTTGCAGCTGCAGAGCGCAAGTTCTTTGCAGTTCAATTCGAGGACAAAGACAGAGCGAAGCAATTGGGGGCCAAGTGGGATGGCAAATCGAAGTTGTGGTGCGTTCTGGTGGCACATGCACTGGGCTGTAGGGATTCAAGTCCACTCAGCCCGTCTTGCCAGAGCTCTTTGCATGTCCAGGCCTGTCACCGCCCATTCTCTTGCTGCATCCTGATTGGTTAAGACCCATCCACGAAGTGGGCGCTGCGCCAACCACAATCGCAGTCACAAGTGTACACAGTACGATGAATCAAGGGGTGTTGGGAGCAGGTATGCGCCAAGCCAGGTCGTTGCAGACGCCATGGCAGCAGTCTGGGACACTGTGGAGCTGTCCCCGCTGCCATTGGAGGCTGCAGGGGAGGACAGGCACTTTGGCGGGGCTGCCACGCTGTACATTGACCTCCTGCCACACTCCTCCCACGGCAAGACTCTGCAGAGTGTGCTGCCTGCGGAGCAGTTTGCGAGGCTGAAGGCCCATGTGCTCACTCGGGCCAAGGGCACATGTGAGTGCTGCGGGGGGCCTGCGAGTGTGTGCCACCCGCGCTTCCAGTACGACCACCACCGTGTGGTTCAGAAGCTCCGGCGACTGATGGCTCTCTGCACCGATTGCAAGCGCAGCACACATTTGGGTGTTGCTGCTATCACAGGGTTGAAGGAGGCTGCCTTAACGCACTTGCAGCAGGTGTTGCTCTGCCCCAGAGCTGTTGTGCCTTCGTACCCGCCACTTTGTGGTGTCTGTCTCAATGGCAGATGTGGAATGTGCTGTGCTGGCGTCAGTTGGTAGAGGCGGTGGCGCAGTGATCGTCACAGGGCTGCAAGCGGGCAGGTGGCGTGCAGGTGAAGAACCTTAACGCAAGCGAGTTGATGGAAGAACAAGCTGATGCATGGCGGGACCACTACGAAAGGGATGACCACCACTGGCACATCGACTGGTCATTGCTGTCTTTGTCCGGTTTGCATCCCAGAGATGCGTGAGATGTGGGCATCGGCCTCAGTGGTTCACAGCTCGCTGCCTGCTCGCGTGGCATGGCGCGCTACCGTTATGATGTGAGGCTCATGGTAGTGGAGCTACAGTGTTGGGCCTCAGTGTTGGGCCTCAAGCGCTGTACAGTATCGTGTCACCTGTTCTGTTTGACAACTTCTCGCACGCATAAGTTGCAAGCACTGTGTTCATGGTGTGTGAGGCATGAAAGCGTGTATCTAATAGCTGCGCTTGCTCCAGTGAAGTAGACCTTTCACCAGTGGCACGAAATGAGCGGGCCGCCTTGGCAGGAGTCCAAGGCAAACAGAAACAGAGAACGTTTCTCGCATTACAAATCACAAGACACGAACTCCGAATCACTTCAGCACCCTCATGAACTGCATCACACACAAGTGATGCTGGCTTCTCAAAAATCACCGACGCTGCCTGAAGCAAACTCAAAGCCACTTGAATAATTACACCCAACCAGAGATCAACATTCTCTCACACACACTGAGGTCCAGAAAAGGCACTTACTTCCAAAAGTTTTCTGCTTGCTGAAGCCAAGGAGGGTGCACATCGGGCGTTTGCAGCATTCACAGGCGCACCAGAGCGTGGTGGGATAAGCACCGACTCTGCTTCCAGAAGTTCACAGCCCTTCACGGTGACATGCCTTCCAGCAAGGTGTGCCTCGTGCTGCAGATGTGCCTCGTGCCATATGCAGTGGGTGGGTCTATTTCGAAGGTAGGTGTTGGGGGGGGGAGGGGCAAGGGGGGTGCATGACGGCCGGCGCCCGCACATGAAGGTCATCGGATGTAGATAGATGGATTGTGCAACGTTAGAACAGCGTGCGGTGCGGTGCTGACAACACACATACGGAGCAGCAGATGTTGGAGAAGTGAGTGTGAAGGTGAGGGCAACATTGCGTGGCACGAGCGGAACTGTGCGCAGCAGTGCCATGCTTCCATCTGCAGCGGTGCTTGAACGTGAGGTGCTGCAGCGTGATAAAAAAACTTTCCTCATTGAGTGGGGCAGCATCATTATGGTGCACCCCATGCAGCAGGCTGGCACACGCACGGGTAGGGGCCGGGAACGCACTCACTCGCATGCAACTGGGTTGCTACTGAGGATTTACTGCGGGAGCTTGTACACCTGCACGAATGGGAGTGCGTGCCGCATATGAGCGTACAACAGGTGTGGGCGGCAGGCAGTGGGCGGGCACACAACCAGAGACTGCAGAGACTGTGGGGCACACCTGTGTAGCCTACCACTTGGCCCCCCTGATCCAAACTGACGACCGGCAAGCCGGGGTTGGTGACGGGCGTTGCCACAGCGATGGCTCCTTGCGAGGGTGTGCTACTGATAGTCTGCACCTGTGGCTCCGCATGGGGGTGCCCAGATGCATTCGGGCCACCTGCCGCCGCGGCAGCGGCTGCTGCGGCGGCAGCAGCTGCGGCTGCTTCCTCACGGCGCCGCTTTCCAAACTCCCCCAAGGCGTTTTTGCTGAACTGGATGCGCATGGGGCCCCTGTCACTGCCGGGAAGCTCTACCCCTTGCTGGGATGCATGCACCTCCTCTGCTGTAGCCACGTCCACAAACTGAACAAACGCACTGACGCGGCTGGCACCGCTCTTGCTGAGCTTGCATGCAGCGAACCGGTCACCCATGAGGTTGCGGAAGTAGGCCTCCACATCAGCCTCAGTCATGCGTTGAGACAGGTTGCCGATGAACAGAGTGTCACATGGAGGATTGTCAGTGTTGCGATCTGACCCAGGCGGGGCACCTCCAGGGGTGGGTGAATGAGCAGGCACTGGCCCATTTTCTGTTCTGAACACCTTGGTTGGCCGCTCTTCAGCACCAGAGCGCACGTACATATTCTTGCGGGCCATTTCAGCCCTCAGCTTGCAGCCGTCCCCAAAGCTGCAAACCATGGATGTCTATAATGGTGTGCGCGAGCGTATGCACTGGCAGGGACAGTGGTTGCCCGCGTATGTTCACAGAAGCGCAATGGAACGAAAGCACAGGGCATAAAGCAGCGAGCAGGCATGCGGCAATTTTTGTGAACGTACTCAATGCCGTTCACCATCTGCAGTGCAGCGGATGCCTGCTGGCCATAGGAGAACAGCACAAAGCCTTGAGAAATACCATGCGCTGAAGACTTCATAGACGCAGCCTGCGAGCACGCGCAGAAAGTCAAGAAGCGTGCATTCCGTACTCTAGCTATTCGCCCTCACTGTCCTCGACACATACAAGGCAGCCCCCCTCTGTCGATCGACCGCACCTCATAGCCTGGCATGAACCTGCAGAGGTTCATGAGCTCACGCTCTCGCACATCTTGAGGAAATCCTGTCACAAATATGGTCCGGAGTTCGTCTCTATTGCTGCTGAAAGTGGTGTACTGCTGAGGGGCCGCGATGTACGCTTGCGGAGCGGCAGCCTGAAACTGCGGGACAGTCGTTGCATACGCTGCATTAGGATCGTAGGTAGGAGTGTAAGCTTGGGCATGTGTAGCCGTCGGCACGACAGAGTATTGCTGGGGTGCAGCGTAGTACGACATGGCTTGAACTGCTGGGTTCATTCACAACGAACGATCGGACAACCCACAACGTACACGGACCAAGCAGTACGCCGCAGATCTCTGAGTCCCGGCTTATATGGCAACGTACGGAGAAGTACTCGTGCAGGCTGCAATATGTGACGCGTCGGACGATTTCTGTCAACGACATGCATTGGGAGCGATCGATGCCGCCCCGCCGGCCTTCCGAACGTGTTGCTGGCATCGGTAGGATCGATTATCAGTGGGCCCAGTGGGCTGCTTGCGCACCAGCTGACTGCATCACTGCCCAAGAGCTCCACCTGCCAGCATGTCCAGTGCTGCACTTGCATCGATGATTTGAGGCCATACCTCATGAAGGTTCCACAAACGTTGCTTGAAGCACTTGAGTATGCTTGGAGAGGGTTTCTGAGGGCCCCTTTTCTCGGAGGACAACGAAGGTTAACCTTGAGCCGTGCGACACACACGTTCATGCTCCCTCGACTCCCACTACAAATTGGGAGTGTGTAGCAGGCAGTCTTCACAGCCACTCGGTTGACCATCGCATGATCAGCAGTGTACATGCCGCAGAGGGGATGGTGAGATTGCACCCAAGCGTGACTGTGGAGGAGATGCGAACACAAAAGTACTTGCAAGCGTGTGCAAAGCACTTGCAACACAGGTACGGACACTCAGGATCCACGATGAAGCAGCAGGTTGAGCTCAGCCAGAGTTGCATGCAGCAGAGGCCACTCGCACACTCGAAGAATACCATGCACTATCAAGTCTACTACATGCGTTCACACTCGTTCCCCTGTGATGGGTGGCAGCAAACAATGATGCAGGAAGAAAGCAGCGGCCATCGCTAGCGTGAAGCGTTTCCACAATGCACTGCATCCTCAAAGCCACGATCAGGGTGACCCATCCCTTGGAACCATGCTACAATTGCCACAGCCTCGGTGCTGCTGGCCAAGGGGACATTGCGTTGCTTTTGTCCGCTGCACCACTTACACAACTGCCTCGCACCATAAGCAGCCAACTCTACAGACCAGGACGCAACTGCTACAAACAGGCCCTCTCAGGAATTACTTCAGAACCTCATTACGGCAGTGCCATGACACTGCACAGGGGGATACCGACCCCTGGTTCATATTACCCATCTGCATGAGCGGGGGTCAAGAGCAGCACGGCGCAAACATGCACGGGTATCAAAGAACAGCTACCCTCCACAGAAGTGCAGGCAGCCAGCATACACAAAAAAAGTCTCATGTAGAAGGCAAAAACGAGCACAGGACACGTACGCTGCCGCAGTTTACACATGCAACCAACTAGAACTAAAGCACCTGAAAAAGCAGTCACCTCTGCTTCAGCGAGTCTAGATGCTGAGGAGAGTGCTCAAGGAGATAATCATGATAGTACAGAAGAGCACAGATGGGTTGACCAACAATACAAAACGACAACCAGAAAAACATGTTGCCAACAACTTCATTCTTGGTACGATTTTTAAGAAACTCTGTCAATAACACCATTGGCAGCTGCGCCATCATGCCACCAAATGCCCAGTAGCGGGCCATGCGGAGGGGTACTCCAACAGCCATCTCATGCAGCACCGCAGACACGAAGAACACCAGGACACCTGCGAGCGCCTTGCTGCCAGCTGCACACATGCGCAACGTCAGGCTGTGACATGCCAACACTTTGCTTCTAATGTGTAAGTCAGCCAGCACTTAAAGCCTACCCAGACCGCCACATGTATTCACAGCAGGCACAACAGACGTGATGGAGGAGCGGCAGCACACTGCGGTTGACTACAGGTCCGTAGACGACTCTGATCATCCACTTGTGGACAGGCATGTTCCAAAGTCTCCAATACTCCCCAATCGTGCTGGCGTTCCACCAGTCCTTGTAGAACTCGCGATCAGCAAAGAAAGTTAACTCAGCCACCTGCGTGCATTGTGATGTTGTACACAGGACCTCACTGCAACCACCAGCGCCATAGCGCCATGTGGTGCGCCACTGAGCAGGGAGCTTGCACTGACGCAGGCAGGTAGGCAGGCAGACAAGGCGCACCACGTTGAGGAAAAGATGGAAAAACACGTAGAATATGGTCAGCCAGACATACATGCAAGGCAGCGAGAGCTTCAGGACACGCTCCACCACCAGAACAGGCCTGCTTTCCCGCAGAGGCGCGATGGAGTTCAAGATGGCAGGCTCCACATACTGGTCTACTAAAAATAGCATGAGGCCAATGAAAACAACCAGCTCAGCAATCCTTCGGAGAAGCCAGCGCTTGCGGATGCGCTGCGTCCTGGGGTACTCCAACTGCAAGTGCATCTGGAGTCGGCACCAAGAAGAGAACACCATCGCCACGGGGTGCATACATGGCACAGGCTCGCAGACATACCACTACGAACACAGATCCATGATGTGGCACAGCAAGCCTGCATGATGGCAGCTGAAGAGCGTTCAAGCAGCGGTCGATCACACAGAGGCATTAGAGTACACCCAAGCGTACCTGGTACACCAGTGTCGGAGCCACAGTGAAGTACAGCAGGTTGACGGCAGTGATGTTCTCTGGATACATGAGAGAGGGCTTAAAGCACACTGCTGTGGTACTTTCATCTGCACCTGCCTCTCTTGACACTGATGGTGAAGTTGGTGGTTCTGCGCCACGCTCACCGGCCCTGACTTCATGCATGCGCCTTGCGCTCCTGCACAGTGGTCATGCTGAGCCATGCTGGAATGATGCAGTTGCTTGCGCATGTTCGATCCACACATTCAAACTCCTTTTGTGGGTGCAACACCGCCATGAAAAGTACACAACTACTGCTCTGGAAGCAAGGCTTTGCTGGGACGATACGTGCTATTTACCTGCGCAAACTGAGGTGATGGTCTGATGTACAGACACCTGAAAGGGGTGTGCGCACGCCCAGATGCTTGCATATCCTGACCTGATACTCCCAGCGCCAAAGCTGGCATTGTCAAACAATAGTTCAAGTTCATGTGGCCTCACGAGTTGAGAGTCTCGCACGCTGCCACAAGCGATTGCTAATTCTTGTGTGCATGAAACTCAGATGCAAGTATCCCAGGTGAGGCGAACCTGAGGTCTGCATTGCACATTGCATATGACACAAGCTTCATGGAAGTCACAATCGCTGTGAAAGTCAGGGCTCCAAGGGGCAGAGGATCCGGTTGTGCCCACTGACAAATCCTTATAGGAACAAGAAGGGGCACCACAAAGGAGACGATGCAGTGGGAAAACCACATTACTAACTCTGTGGCCGTTCGCACTCGCAGCACAGTCTTGCTTCCCTTGATGCCATGCTTCTTCCGCGTGCCTGCCTCTAGGTGCTGCTCATACCTGCATCCTGGCACAAGCTCTTGGTGCTTGTTGATGCTTACGATGATGGTGCACCAGCAGCTGCCGAAAGCAAGTGCATGGGTGATACTTCAGAAACTCCACAGACAAGGTAACATGCAACGGGTCAGAACGCCTCATTTGGACGAATAGGATGAGGTGGAGAGAGAGCACACACACCTCAACAATCTCACCCCAACGCTTTCGACCAACAAAGCAGCTAATGTGCACATACTCAGCAGCATAAAGCCGATAAGCGTCTTTCGGTTACTGGAGGTACTCACGCTGATAGCTCGCTGCAGCCACGCTAGGGGGCTGGCTCTCAAGCCGTACTTGGTGATGTTCTCGAGAATTAGGCGGGAATTGGTGGCAAGGATGATGACAATGCCGAGGTTGATGAGCCCAGAATGCTGCATTTTCGTGATGCGCTCAGAAGAAAGGTAGCTAAACTTTGCACGTGTGTGAACTGGTGTTGATGGAGATGCCTTTGGTGGCTTGGCCATCGCGGGCTGCCTGCAAGCATGATGATGCTCAGGTGGGGCATGGAGCTTCCTCGACTGCCTACTGAGCGCTCCCATGGGCTCTCATTTGCAGAATTTTTCACATGACACTGCTCCAACGAAGGTTTATGTACAGTGCATACTCACACCTGGACAAGTCTGTGGATGATGCTGAAACACCATCTGTTACATTTCTATCAAGCCTTGTGCAGTGGGAAGAGGTGTCATCCACAGATGCACTCGTGTCAGATGAAGGTCCATGTGTACATCCAGGTGCTGAGTTAGACGCTGCGGCTGCCTGCAAACGCCATCATGATGCTCACTTTGTTTGGTGCATCATTGTATCAGAGAGACTGCATCCACCCCCTCAAACACGATAAACATGACTTGCACATCTATACATTCTGTGCACTTCCCGAAGGTAGCCGTAGCGCAGCTCAGCCTTCACGTGGGGGATAAATCAATGTCGTACTGCGTATGCCATGACCTTGGGAGGTCAGAAATCTGCTGACAAGGCTTTAATACAGGATAGAGCTGATATCTGCTGTTAGTCAGGATCTACGGGCAACTGCTTAGAAATTGGCAGTGTAAGCATTCTGAATCTGCTGAACTTGAGAGTCCACTCGTCCAGCAATCCATTGCAACCACACGCAGGCATGCTTACAAGGGATAAGGATATATATCGACTTCGGGGAAGCGATTCGCGCCTGAGGCGAAGAATTCGCAGATCCCACGGAGACCCGGAATACACGTAAACCCGGGCTGGGCCCTTTCTTTTCGAAATTAGTCGGCTGCCACACCATCTCCGCCGCGAGATTGTTAGGAGGATATATTTCTTTTGCCACGGCATGGGATTACAGCGTGTAGACAGTGCTCGAGCCAGGTCAACCACTGACCATTAAGTGGTCACAGTAGCACGGGTGATGCGTATCCAGGAGCACAGCACCCGCTGACCAAGGTGGAAAGCTATGGCACCTAGCACAGTTGCGTTTCCAACGCCAGAAGAGCTGTATATACAGGTACCAGACCCAGCCCAATCCACTATGCACATCACCACCACTCCTGGAGAGTCGATGTGCGAAAAGCTGTTTGAGTATCTACTATAATTAGAGGCGCATTCCTCGTTCTGAAGGACAGGTTCCGAGGACAGATTCCGGCGTTTGCTGCAGTATGGTGGGGAAGATGATGGCATAGACCGACAAGAGTTTGGATACATGCTGGCCAACATTGACGGATTTGGTCTGTCTGAGCTGGATTCCAGGACGCTTTCGCGCATAGAAGAGTTCGTAGATTCAGAGTTTGAACGTGCAGATCTGAACCACGATGGATCCATCGACTCTGATGAGTTCATGCTGTACTATTATCATGAGATTTGCTTTAAGTTCCCTGTGGGCAAGAATGGATACAATCCTGGTGCGGTCCCTGAGCATATGCCGTACAAGGCGTTTTGCTTGCTCCAAGTGGCTGCACTCCCTTCAGCTGCGGCGTGCGTCAGTGTAGCAAGCAATGCAGGAGCTACGCTTTACAATATCTTCTGCAACTATTGCTCTTTCGGGAAGGGTGCACGTCTGTGTGAAGAGATGGAGTCACATCAGCTGCTGAAGCTGTGTCGGTGAGGGTCTTATGCACTGGCCCTTCGATAATGATCCACTGCGTAGACAACTTTGTGAGCATGCAGAGAATGTGGCCTTCTGGATCGTACATTCTGCAGGAAAGCAGACGTTGACCTCGTGTTCCACCGAGCTCGAGCTGAAACCATGTATGCCAAAGTGTGCACTCCTGAGAACGTGTGCGTGGCGTGCCTGGATTGAAGGCAGGCCCCCTTCTCGATGTCAATGGCAAGCTTATGTGGGTGCCTAGATGCACTGTTCCAACAGCTGTGAAGGTCAGACAGGTGGCATGTGGATGCAGGAGAAAGGTGCTCGCAAGCTTCAGTATCGTCAGTTTCTACATGCGCTAATGCTTATTGCAGAGAAAAGGCAGACAGGTTTTCAGGAGGTTGTCAATCGCATCCGCAAGCATGGCCCGCAGCACAGGGAACCGTCTATGGCCGACTTTCTCGTGCTGCATGACCCACTTGGGGACACCCAGGACTGCATTGAGCTGCGCAGGCCAACTGGACTACCTGCACTTCAGCAGGGCACACCCTCACATTCTCCTGGCCCTGCACACCCGCAGGAGAAGGCGCAACCTGCTTGTGGCTCGGTCACAATGCTTCCATCAGCGGCAAAAGGCATCGGTGTATCTGAATCCCCAGCCAAGGGTAAACCTCTCGGAATTGTGTTCGAAGATTGGTAGAGATGCTTGTAAGAAGTTTGGCTTGGTATAGATGCGAGGAAGAAATTTGTTCTTCCTGTGGTGATGCGCAAGCTGCTGTGCAGAGGCATCCCCCCGAAGTCGGTGGGGAGCAGTCACCAGTAGCGAACCAGCTGTTGTCATCGACGAGGAGGCCAGGCAACGATGGGAGACAGGAGCACATGAGCCTGACCTGATAGTATCTGGCAATGGGGGTACAGGATGCATACAAGGCGACACTGCGGCCCCTACCAAGCATGCAGTGTGCAGGTGCTTGCATTGCACTTGCTGGTTGCATTCTACAAGCTGCTCCGCTTGAACAAAGTTCTTTTTCCCATTGCTAGATAGTACGTAAGGCAGGGACCCCAGGTCATAGCATGGGCAGTGGTACCAGTAAGAATTACACCACAAGCCAGCTTCATGCTGCATGACCCTCCAGCCAATCAACCAGGACACGTGGACATGTTGGAATTCTTCTGGTGCCCACCTTCAGTGGCTGCAGGGACAAAACCATATGGCACTTCCAGAAGATGGCCCGATCGTTCTACGACGACGTGGCGAACAAGCGCGTCACAGAAGTGATTGAGGATCCAGCCAAGGCATCCCTTTTGCGGGCACCAACAGGGTCCTGTCCCTCTGGTGGGCATCGAAGCCACAAGGTGAACCGGGCCACTGTGCTCCAGGACTCGGAAGCAATGCACACAGTGCGGACCGCAGAAGAGGAGGCTCTGACTATGGCACTCAAGTACGTGTTTGAGCAGTACAACAAGTGGGAAGGCGGTGTCAACAGTTCGCGAATGGACAAAATGCGCTTTCACAAAGTGTTCAGGTGTGTATTTGAAGGTGCTGTGTGGATTGAAGCCCTACGAGAGCTTGATGTTGCTGTCCTTGCTTTCTAACCAATACATCAGCAGCATCACTCTATGGAACAGTGACCTCATACTCGGCAGGAATGCAGGGATATTCAGGTCTTGGACTGTGGGGAGCTCAATTCACAGCGTCTGGATGCTGTGTTCTACAAGATCAAGCCTGCATCTCAGGCCGCTCTCAATTTTGTTCAGTTTATGGAAGGGCTGCGCCATTGCGCCATGGTGACAAGGATGTCACTGAACGACATTGTGCACCGAATTGTGGGTCTCGGTGGGCCAATAAACATCGTTTCTCGTTGAACATCGCTGTGGTGGAAGGCCACACTGTGATTGGTACGAGCGTGGATGTCCACCTCTCTGCAACAGGAAACTCCTGGCTTCACTCATGATGCAATCAGCTCTTCCTTTCCACATACTTCC
The DNA here is from genome assembly GCA_032359135.1 of Ulvella scutata. Lineage (NCBI taxonomy): Eukaryota > Viridiplantae > Chlorophyta > Ulvophyceae > Ulvales > Ulvellaceae > Ulvella > Ulvella scutata. Next base: position 670,399 of record JAUMHD010000008.1, read on the forward strand.
AATGGTCAGCGCAAGTTGTGAGTAATGTAGACACTTCAACTATGCAATGGGCTCTGGATTTAAGTGTGGTATACATGCCGTGCTCCTCCTTTGCGATACTGTAAACACTAGATGGCATACATAGAATACATGGCTGTCTGTGCAAACCGAGGGAATTTGAGGGGAAATGCATGCATTAAAGCAGTATTAAAATGGAGCTCAGTACACCAGGGAGCATGCTGTGATTCACTGTTGTGAACAGGAGGTAATATCACAAGTCGATGTACATTAGCCAAGGCACACACATAGAACGTGGTACACGCAAATCACATAGCACACAATGCTATTGCAGCCCTCTCACCCTCTTTAACACCTCCGGCTTCCACTCTGCGCTTTGCCCCAGCCCTCCCCCCCCGCCGACTCCACCGCAGGCCCTTGCTGCAGGCCCCTCCACGTTGTGGTGCCGGCGGACTCTGTAGCTCTTGCCTCCCTCCGGCTTCCACCTTGGTACCCCTACTCCGCTCCTTTCCCCCCAGGCTGGTGCCCTCAGCTTCCCCTGGCCGCTCTGTGTCGCGGCTTTGCGGCCGCCCAACCGCTGGAGGGCCTGCAGGGTGCTTGTGACCCGCTTCTGTGACCCCAGTCCTATATTTATGTGTTTCAGTACTGCTTCTGACTTGGGCTGCGTGTGAGTAGGAGCTTGGCGCTGTTTGTGTGCGTAGGTACATGGCACTGTCTCTGTGGATGCTGTTTTTCTGATTATTCAGGCTCGTTCCGTTTCGTGGTCCGTGCCGTGGTGCTTGCTGTAGATTTGCTGCATGGGTCCTTTGAATTTCTGACTTCTCTCACATGCGCCTAGGCCTATGCACACTGCCTGCTTGAGTACTGCGCCACTATTGATGCAAGTCTCACAATGCTATTCCAATGGCAGCATATTGATGAAATTGGCTTGCCACCGTTGTTTGTCCAAGAGTGCTAGAAAATTTATTTTCGTGATGGTGCTGTTGCGCCGTTTGAATAATGCCAGTGGCTCTTATACTGATTTAGCTTCTTGCGGTGTTTGGGTTTGGCTCATCTTCTGCCTTTTCAGCTGGTCACTCCGATATAGTTCATGCGCACTCAATTTATTCTCATGCACGTCAACCAGAAAACCCTGGCCCAGGCAAATGCTATCACTCAAGGTCTAGCAGGCAAACTGTTGTGGTGGGCACCTGCTGCGAAGCAAAGCCGGAAGTGCACTCTGGTAGGCACTGCCTGGATTGAGGGATGTATCTTCCTCATGCTATGCAGCACCAACTGGTTTGCGCTGCTGGTGCTGTTTGGGGACTATCTTTTTGCTCTCGAACGCTACTTATATCCTCCCGGTTTGTGCTGTTGTCGCTGGGGATGCAGTTCGGGTCGGTACCCCTGAGTTTGCATGTGATATTGTGCGGCGGTATCTGCAGCCTTTGTGCTTGCCTCCCTGGCTCATGGGTGTATTTCCTTGTCCTACTCCTTTGGGGGTGCTGAGTGCGAAGCCCTCCCTGGGTATGACACGGTTATCAATTCGATTTTCCTGTCCTCTGTGTGGACTGTGTTTTTTACTTGCGACCTTTCGCTGAGTTCACTTAGACGGCTATACTTCCATGAATGCTCCTCAAAGGGCCGACTTCACTCCCCTCAGGTTGATATGATGCTTCATAGGTTTTTGCCCTGTGGTGTTTTTGTAACTGTAACTTTACAAACCCACGATTCCGATGACACAAGAGGCTGTGCCAAGCCGGCATGGAGCCTGCCCATCAGGAGATCGACAAGGTATCCTTTTCTGGAAGGTTGGAACAAGTGTGCAGAATTTCAGTGATGCGTGTACGTGGTTGAGTGCTGGAAACATGTTTGTGCATGCACATCACACCACACCAGGTACCTGCAGGTTTACCGCCACATAATTTAACAGGTCAAGACTTGAGAAGATTCCGGTGCCTTCCATACGCTCGAGAGTGTTCGGAAGATGGAAGTGAATCCTCTATATGCCATATGATCTATGTTTAGATAGCTTTCTGATGTTCATGTGAACTAGCATTCCACTGAAGATGTCTATGAACCGTAGAACCAGGAGGGCACGCCCCTCGGAAATCCCCGCATAGCATTCTTCACTTAATATCTGCTGTATACCTCCCGGTTTGCAACAGCGTATCCGCCTGGAGCCGGCGGCGGGACACCACTACAGTGCTGTGGTCCTGACAGCGAGGTACTGTGCATGTTTGTAACGAATATGGCTCGCACTCTTCGCAGCTCGCTGCAGAGAGCACAAAGATTGCAAGTGGCGCGTCCACTGCGCCAGCGAACTCGAGGTGCTCGGTGCTTGCATACACAGGTGCCACTCATCCCTTGTCTGCCACGCTACAAGTACTAAGCCTCCAACACGCTTGCGCATAAAAGCAATGCAACTCTGCAATTCTGATGCCACAGGGAGAAGCTTTCAGTGCTGGCGCAGAAGAGCACTTCGACGTTATTGTGGTTGGTGCGGGACATGCTGGCTGCGAAGCTGCAATAGCAGCTGCCAACATGGGCGCTGAAACCATGCTGCTGACTCTGAACCTGGATCGTATTGCATGGCAACCTTGCAATCCAGCGGTGGGAGGCCCTGCCAAGAGCCAGTTGGTCCATGAAGTGGATGCTCTTGGGGGTGTCATCGGAAAGATGGCTGATAAGTGCTACCTACAGAAGAAGGTCCTCAACCTATCAAAGGTACCTCTCTAGCCCTCTCTCTCCCTGTCTCAGTTTTTCCACTTAGTCCTCACTTTAAGAGTACAGATGATTGTGCAAAGTGCAAGTGCTGCAGGGGCCTGCAGTATGGGCACTGAGGGCACAGACTGACAAGCTCGAATATTCTACGGAGATGCGCAGGGTGCTAGAGACCACCCCAAGGCTGCACATCAGAGAAGGCATGGCGACAAGCGTGATGCTGTCTGAGAACGACGAAGCAGTGGGCGTGGAGACATACTTTGGGATGAACTTCCGCTCCAAAGCAGTTGTTATCACAACTGGAACGTTCATGAATGGGAAGATATGGGTCGGACGCAAGTCCATGCCAGCAGGCCGGTGTGCTTTCCCTTTGCATGCTTCTGACACTGCCACGCTCCCTCACACACATCCATGGTGCCTGAGCACACTGCAGCTGGGTCAGCGGCATGGGCATCAAATCGCACTCTCAATGTGTCCACTGTAGCACTCTGGCACCTGCCAGGGGTATCGACGCGGGCCTAGCCGCCTAGCACCAGCACACCACCGCAGCTGCTGGTCTCGCACTGCGTGCTGACAGCAGGCACTGTGATGCAGAGCAGGGGAGGCTCCATCCTTCGGTCTTACGGAGCAGCTGCAGGATCTGGGGTTTGTGACAGAGCGGCTCAAGACGGGGACCCCTGCGCGTGTGGACCGCCGCACTGTCGACTTCTCCAAGATGACTGCGCAGCCCGGAGACGACTCCGTGTCGTGGTTCTCCTTCGACACCTCGTGCCATGTAGAGCGGCCTCAGCTGCCCTGCCACATCACTTACACGAATGAGTCCACGCACAAGCTCATCCGTGACAACCTGCATGAGACGCCCACGTACGGCGGGTGGGCCGACAGCAAGGGCCCTCGGTACTGCCCCAGCATCGAAGACAAGATCGTTCGGTTTGCGGACAGAGACAGGCACCAGATCTTCATCGAGCCAGAGGGCCGCGAAACGCCCGAGCTGTACATCCAGGGCTTCTCCACAGGGATGCCGGAGCGGCTGCAGCTGGCCATGCTGCAGACTTTGCCGGGGCTTGAGGGGTGCCGCATGCTGCGGCCTGCATACGCTGTGGAGTACGACTACCTGCCCGCCTACCAGTGTCACAACACCCTCGAGACGAAAAAGTTTGGGAGCCTGTTCTTCAGCGGGCAGCTCAACGGCACCACAGGTCCGCCGCCCCGCTCGCTTGCATCCCCGCCTGTGTCTGCATAGCTGTGTGTTTGGAGTGCGTGCGCCTCATGTCGGCGTCTTGTTGAGAGCATTTGCCCCTCTGCATACTGATCGCACATGCCGCTATATGGCGACGTGAATGGATTGTACAGGCCCAGGCCGGCAGGGCATGGATCTTGGCGGTGGCAACCTGAGCGCATATGCCGTCCTTGTTTCGATATTCTTCTTCCGCTGTCTCAGATCCTTGTATCTTTTTTATGGTTTTGACATACTATGTTGTTTGTGTGTATGAATGCAGGGCTGTGTGCGTGCAGGGTATGAGGAGGCGGCGGCGCAGGGGTGGGTGGCCGGCATGAACGCCGCTCGCCGGGCGGCAGGGCTTGAGCCACACGTGCTTCCACGCAGCAGCAGCTACATCGGAACACTAATAGATGATCTGGTGACCAAAGATCTACGGGAACCCTACCGCATGCTCACATCTCGCTCAGAGTACCGCCTGCTGCTGCGGTCAGATAACGCTGACCAGCGGCTCACACCCATCGGGTGTGTGCATCCCGCCACAGCGCAATCGTTGACTGTGCAGCGACTGGGTGACTGTACAATGACTGAGTGGCAAGTGGGGCCTGTGTGACTCGTGGTGCAGGCTCCATGCGGTGCCAGATGCTGGGCAGGCAGCCGCTGCATCTTGCCTTGTGGTACTGGAGAGCTGAGGGTGATGTGTGAGTTTGCAGGAGAGAGCTTGGATCGATTGATGACCGCAGGTGGGAGATGTTCCAGACCAAGCAGGCTCGCATGGAGGTGGACAAGAAGCGCCTGGCATGTACCCGCGTCCAGCCAGACTCTGATCTTGCCAAGGCGTTTGCAGAAGCTTCGGGGCAGAATGTCAAAACGGTGCTCGCCCTGTGTCCTTCTGGGATTGCCTTTTCTGCTGCAGCTGGCCTCGTGTGCGAACCCATGCTAATGAAGTGTTTGGAATGTTGTCTAGAAGCACGCTTTCTTTTGCAGCGCGGTCAACAAGTAATGATATTACCAAATGATAGGTCAAGCTTGTGACTGGGGGTTGACAGTGATGTTGCAGAGAGCACTGCTCCTCACATAACCCCAGCCAGTTTGGCATGGGCTGCCCCCTGTATTCCAGATTATAGCGGCCAGCACCACTGCCACCATGACCTGCGACAGGGATCAGGCGATAGTGGGCGAATTGCAGTGATTCCTCTGTAGTGGTCCCGTCTACATTTGTATCCTCCAGCAGCAGGGCATGCTTTGGAGCTCAGAATAATGTTGGAATGTGACCAACAAACTCACACAGTGATACGGTTGTGTTGCATGGGGCGGCTAGTTTCGTGCTGCTAACTGCATCTGTGTTCTTTCAACACGAACGTGCACATGCAGTGTGTTTTGCACAATTTTGTGTTGTGTATTCGTCCGGTGTGTTGTGTGCATGTGTCATGTGTTGTGTGCATTCGCCCGTATTGATTGATGCTGTACCGCCTCATGTTGCTGTGTGGTCACCTCCTATCCACACCATAGGATTTCCCCCCCACCTTTTCCACCTGGTATGAACCCGAGTCTGACAGTGTGTGTGGTGATGCAGGTGTGCAGTCTTGAGGAGCTGCTCAGAAGGCCACATGTGGGCTACCATGTGTTAGATGACAATGGGGCAGGATGCCAGGAGATGTCAGACATTGAGAAGATGGGTGTGGAAATTGAGATCAAGTACAGCGGATTCGTGGCACGGCAGGAGCAGCAGCTCAAGAAAATGCAGAGCAAGTTTCGTCTGCACATCCCAGAGGATATGGACTACTCAAGCGTACCGTCCCTGTCATCCGAGGCCCAGGAGAAGCTTGCAAAGATACGCCCAGACAGCATAGGCCAAGCTGGAAGGATAGGAGGGGTCAACCCGGCAGACATCAGCGCTCTGCTGGTGTTCATGGAGAGCAGGAGGAGGAGGAGCAACTCTGCAACACCGCCACAGCAGGCAGCAGCGCACGAGGATCGCCTTCAGGCTACAGCAGCTTAGATCAAGCCAGTATGGTCACAGTTTCGTGCGTGTTTGTTTGCCAACTCATTGGCACTGCAGCGAGGAAACTGGGGGTTTCCAGTGCTGCTTGAAATGGCAGTTGGGCATGTTCAAGACTCAGTTTTCAGCGCCAGAAATATGTTTAGTATGAGTACTTCAGCTGCAATTTGGTGTGCTTCTTTGATCGTTGGGTGGCCTGTGGAGACCGCGTGATGATGTGAAAGCAGGCGCCAACTGGAGCGCAAGGCATCATGTGTGATGTTGAATTGTGCTATCCTTCCAGATTAGTATGCTACTTGCACATTTCTTGAACATGAGGTTCCATCGATGTTGGTGCTTCCTGCTAGTGCTCTCTGCTTGCAAGTGCACAGCATCGTATGAAAACAATGCTGAAGCAGTGAAACTACATCGACACTGCCGCAGTCAGGGGCCGCGAAGAGTGCACTGGTCTATAATTGTCGACCAAAAACCTAGGGTTACAAAGCATAGGGCTAGAGAAGCCTCGCCGTACGTGACAATGTGTTGATCCATCCCAACAGGAGCAACCAGACAGCAAGCACCAAACCATGACCAGGGCGACAGCGCCGGGCACCTAGACATAAGGAGCACACATCAGCACCATAACAACAACACAGGAGGTCACAGAATTAATGGCCCATTGCTGTGGGCCACCCAGCCGTGTGTGCTGTGGAAAAGGAAGGAGAGACCGCAGCAGGACTGGGGGCAGCGACACAGAGCCAGAAGGTGTTGCCATACTACTTACCTGTCCCTTTGTGATGCTGTTCACGTCACGCACATGTACTTCAGCTACTCTCAGTGCAAGCCACAGGCCAAACAGCAAGACACTTTCCAGTTGTTGCGAACGTCCCAGAACCAAGCATCATCGAGGCCGTCCCCCGCACACAGTTCTTGAGCCATGACACTGCACAAAAATGGCCCCGGTCTCATCATATATTCCGTGTGTTGATCGTCCTGCTGCTCATGCGCTCCCCCAAGGTCCAGCATGACGTGACTCCATGCTCATGCATAGAGTTGCCTTACAGAGTGCACTGCACCTCTGTGTGGCGCACCTCCACACCACCTCGCACCTCTCTAGAAGTACCATCATGGCTTGCGTACAAGCCGCTCTTGCTTCAACTGAGAGCATGTTGCTTAGTTGTTCTTGCAAAGCAGTTCATGACGGCCTGCCGAACTCTGCTGCATGCCTATCTCACACAAGCACCTGAAGGGGATTCGAGTTTCAGGGTTCTGGTCAACACCGGTGTTGCTGCCTGTTGCCGTCTGTGCCCACTTTCGCAGTGTTCAGGCTGAACTCATCCCTGAAATGCATGTTGCCGCTGCTCACCGCAAGGGTATGTGTGCTTTCTTCTCCTGGCGGCCGATGCTTTCTTTGCCAGTGTAGGCGTGAACTGCGAATCCTCCATACTGTGATTGGGCCTGTGCTGGAGTAAGGCATGGAAGTGTGGGGCTTGCCCCCAAGAAGAGGCGGCGCAACGGAACTGCGTCTTGTGGCTCCGGTGCAATTGTTTGCCGAAATGTTGCCGGCCGCTTGCTGTCTGGCCCGAGGTATAATGTTGTTTGCAGGCGAGCCTGCCTGGAAGCGGGTGCCTGCGTTCCCCCTGAGGTGCTCCTGGCTGCCTGCGACGTGATTCGTGCTGACAGTGCGTGCAATCTTGCCCATGCCCGGTACTTGGAGCGCTTGTGGGTTGCTTCCCAGCAGCCTGGCTGATCCCAGTCGTCGTGCTTCTGTGTTGCTGCCCGCTCTTCCCTGCCGGCCAGTCACCCCTGGGATGGCCAGGTGCAGCGCGTAGCTCCTTCCCTGCCGGCCGGCTTTGCCCCTGGCCTGCTCACTGACACCCACCCTCGTGACACTGTACGGCATTGAGTGTCTTCTGCTCGCCAGCCACGCCGAGTGTATCCAGCCGGGGTCGCGTACGTGGGCCTCTGACACCCCCACCCCCGCATCTCAAATCCCTTCCTGACTCCCGTACTATCTGGCCTTTCCCACTGTCACTGCCTCTGCTTCGCTATTCTGAACTGCTGGTGTTCCCCTTTCTCGCTGTGCTGTCTGGGAAGTTGCCGTACTGCTACTCTGCTGCAGCACTCTGTGGGATGGGATGAGCTGCCCTGGGTGCTGCCCTCCCGAGAACTGTGCATTGTGTGTGACTGTCGTGCCTGCTGGATGCACTGTGGGGCTTACTGCGGGGGTACTGAGGCCGAAGCCCTTCTTGGGTACGTCGTGGTTCCCGATTAGCTTTACCATGTTTATTTCGTTCCGTTGGCTTGTGTGCATCTTGTCTCAAGCGCTGGTGACCCTGCTGGTTCACGACCCTGCTGGTGACCCTGCTCGGACGTTTTCTGTTTGCAACAAACCTGTCACAGCAGTGTTCTTTGGGTGTTGGTAGCAGGATCTGTATACTGCTCGTGTTGCGAGGTGTGCAGGCAAAACATGCCGCCTCCATTGGATGATGTCACGCTACCACTTGATGCGCTGCAATCGTGTGGCGGGGAAACAAAGCTTTCGGCATGCTTTCAGATGTGTTCGACACTTCCTCGGGATGCAGTACCCTCTCATAACTATGTCCAGGGGGAATAGATAGCTTGTTTTCTCATGGATTCTTTTCAAGCATGACACGTGTCACCATATATGCAGACAGAATTACGGACCGTATTCTTCTCTGTCCAGTATCTATATCAGCAGTACCAGAGAAGCGCACAGTTTGTTTATCTTGCAGTGCGTCCATGGTAGTACATGAGGTGTATGCTTGTGGTCACGCCGCTGCTTTGTGTCTAAGGCTTACTGTTGCGATAACCGTGCTGGAATCCTGTATCTCTCCAGCAATATGACGAGCCTCGCTGGTTTGAAAAGCGGCTCCTGTTCCTCTCGTCCTGTTTTGAGCAGGCTGTCGTCCACTTGTGCAGGACGATTCCACAACCGATTGCCCACCAGACACGCCAACCGATACTCTTCAGCTTTCTCCCTCGGACGGCTTGAGCACAAAGTTCATGCTGTTGCCAACGAGAGCCAGGTACGCCCTGCACTAGTGTGTTCCCAGAGACCTTCCGAATTCTACAAAGCAACTTTTCGGTGATGTTTGTGGATACATGTTGCTCAGACATCTTCTGTCCGCAGGTTGCTCAACCAACTCCCCCTCCTCCGATTGAAGTTTCCACAGATATTCAGACAGTGCAGCTTGATGGGTCCATCAAGCTGTTTCAGTGCTTCTGCAATTCAAACTTGCGGTATGAGGCAGAGTATGCACGCAAGAAGGGCACCACAACCAACTGCTACCTGCTCTCTGATGGAGATCAGAATCTGCTGATCGATATTCCACGTGCAGCGTACTTGAAACCTTTCTGTGCGCTCTTCTCCTTCAGCACACCTGTTCCATTGCTGTAGCCAAGGAGCTTGCCATCACAGATAGATGTGTGGGCATTCAGGCGAAGAACTGGCGAAGGAGAGATACGCTGTGTCCACAATTGTCATCACCCATCTGAACCCCGACATTGTGGACACACTAACTGCAGTGCTCTCGATCCTGAAGCAGCCCGCAGAGGGCATCACCCTGGTGATGTCCAATCCAGCGAAGCAAGTGCGATGCCGTCGGCTCCTCTGCGTCCAGTGAGCTACTTTTGCGTGCACAGTGAGCATCAATGGTGACACGGCAGGGTGGTGGTGCAGGTGCTACAAGAGAAGCTTGGGACAGACAGTGAAAACCTTTCCAAGGTGACAATCAGGACTGTGAAGAACGGCGACAGCATTGATCTTGGCAGGCGTACTATAAATTGCGTCAGTGCAGCAACGCCACGCTACCCTGAGCTGCTGTGCCTGTATGAGCGCACCACACGCAAGCTCTTCTCGTCATGTCTGTTTTCTGCTCACGTTAACCCACAGAAAGGAGTCGTAGGCACGGATGGCAGTGACCTGGGGGGCTGGGAAGCTTACTCGTCAGACTGGCAGTTCTTCTTCGACTGCATGTTTGCCCCTGTGGCCAGGCAGGCCTCCGCCACACTCCAGAAGCTCGACATTCTGGTCTCTAGGAAACGTGCTGCAGAGGGTCAAACGTTCAGCACATGGCTGAAGGGTCTGTTTGGCAGCGGCAACGCTGCTCCCAAGAAAGGTTCTCGTCCAGTCGCTATGATTCTCCCACGCCATGGCCCCTTTGCCCGCCAGAGTGTCACCCAACTTGTGAACTCCTACATAGAGTATGCTTCCTACACTCTCTGTGGGCTCACTGCCTGTGCAGGTGGCCTGATGTGTGCCCACAGGGTGTGCGCTGTGCTGCACTGCCATTTGCTTTGTTACTTCTCTCAGCAAGCTGCAGCAAGCTGTGACAAAGTTTCTTGAGGCATGCGAGCAGTGACTGTGTGCCGCAGGTGGACTGACGCTCAGCTCCAGAAAATGGCAAACGCCAAAGTGGCTGTGCTGTACGCAAGTGCGTACGGGAACACCGCCACCCTGGCACAGGCAATCAGCCGAGGTATCACCAAGGCAGGCGTGGGTGCCGAGATGGTTAACCTTGAGCAGGTCACAACTGATGAGGCACAAGACGTCCTCAAGTCTTCACAAGGCTTTGTGATCGGTGTGCACAACCTGTAGGCATGTTTTCGGGCAGGGACGCAAGGGCATCTTGTCAAATTCAGTGATTTTTACATGCAGTGAAGTCATCTGCAGTGCTTCCTGTAACTATTTGCAGAGGTAAACAGGCGCAGCTGGTTCTCAGGCTTGAGCTAATGGATGAACGGATGGTGCAGGGTCCCCGACTCTTGGTGGTCACATGCCAACACAAGTCAGTGCGATGTTGGGAAGTATCTTGAGGTTACAGAACGCCAAAGCGCTCCCGTGTGGCGTGTATGGAAGCTTTGGGTGGTCAGGGGAGGCGGTGGACTTGCTACAAGCGCGGTTGACAGATGCCGGCTTCCAGACAGCATTCAAGCCCATCCGTGTACAGTTTCGGCCAGATGCCAAGGCCATTCAAATTTGCGAGGAGTCAGGAACTGATTTAGCGCAGAGCATCCTGAAGTCCAAGAAGAAGAGCCAGAGGGCAGCTGAAAAGCGCACTAGCAGTCTCACCTCGAGCCAGGTTGCAGGTTCGCGCTCACACTAAGCTTCATGTGACAGAATATAGGTTGATTTCTGCATTTTTGGATTCTTGCCCAATTAAAGAATTTTCAGCTTATGACGAGGTCGATGTTGGCACTAATGCTGTGTTATGCTGCTGGTGCAGGTGCTGCACAAGCCATGGGGCGTGTGGTCGGGTCATTGAGTGTTGTGACTGTCAAGGATGAAACTGCTGAGACCGCAATGCTTGCGTCTTGGCTGGCCCAAGCGTCCTTCGATCCTCCTGGTTTGACAGTGTCAGTGAAGCAGGACCGGGCAGCTGAAACCTTGCTGGTGTGATGCTTCCGACTGCTCGACTATGGGAGACACGTGTTCAGTTGCATCGATGCTGGTACATGCATAGAAGTATCTGTCAAAAGCGTAGCCATGTGAAGCATCGAGGAGGGGTTTGTGAATGAAAGTAGATACACGAAGGTCATGTCAGTGACCTCATGTCAGTGTGTGCGTGTTTGTGTCCGCATCCGTGTATCAGATTGATCGGTGTGCAGGCAACTGGCAACAACTTCAACGTTAACATTCTCCAGCAGGGACAGGAGGGCCCAGTGATGAAAGCAATGTTGAAGAAGTTTGAGCCAGGTGAGGACAGATTCACGGATGTCGCCCACACACGCTCGGAGGAGACAGGTTGTGTGATTCTAGATGATGCCGTGTCGGTGCTGGAATGCACAGTATCTGATCGCATGGATGCCGGGGATCACTACATTGTCTATGGCACTGTTAAGGCCGGAAAACTGCTCAACAACGGCCTTGCAGCTGTACACCATCGCAAGAGTGGCACCAGCTACTGAATAGGCCCTGACAGCAAAATCAGCGCATCTAAGGAAGCGACGAATGGCTCTTCGATGCCAGGCCCTCACAGCCCTCGCATGTCACCTGCTGGTGTCTACTGATGCCAAGGCTTGGAAGCCAGCAGACCTGTGCATTGCAGCTGCATGCAGTAGCCAACCATCAGCGGGTCGTTGGCTTCTGTTGATTGTTTTCATGTACATAGCCGAGTTCTGAGTTTCACAAACAATCCTTGTAAGAAGGAGAATGTCTCATCCTACCTTGCTCGTAGTAAAATCCTGGTCACCACATGCCATGCTGATCTCCTCGATAATAACTCGAGCGCTGTAGTGTTACTCACTGCGCACACATCAAACATGGCAAGAATTCTAGGGGTTGAAACGCACAGGCTGCAAGCAAACCGGCAAACTGGAGGAAATGCCAGCAAGGTTCAGCTGTCAAAGCCATGGTAACATCCGTGTTCTCTCGCAATGCGCTTCTCCTCCTCCACATAGTTTTTGTCTGCATTGCGCAATGGTCTCATCGTGCTGCCCATGGTGGAAAGGCATTCACACTGGCAATAGCAAAGTGAACAAGCTGCATAGCAAGGACAGCCTAGAATGTGGGGAAGCACCAGAAGATTGTTTTCCAGTGTCCCTTTTTCGTTTCTCCTTCTCCCTGAAGGTAAGTTTCTTTTTCTGTGCCTGCTCAGCCTTTTCTTTTTGTCGCTCCTGCCTGAGCTTCTCTGCATGCTCTATGGCCCGTTTGGCAAAGGCTGCCTCTTCGGCCACTCCAAGTGCTGTGATCTCCCGCATTTGGGCCCGTTCCTGAACCAAGACTGTATGATCCTGACAGACGCAATTTAACATGAAAAAGTGTGCTGAGCGAGTCTGCTGCGTGACACATGCGAGGTGGCGCCAATATTTGAACACACCTCTGCAGTGGGCGAGTGTTCTGTTACTGACTGTCCCTTGCCTGTGCCCCACCTAGTACCTACGTCAGTGTCATCATCTGGCTGTTTCGGTATGTGCAGCAAGGAGGGACCTGAGCTGTAGCCTGCACGCTCCAGCGCTTCTAGCCGTATCTTCTTCTGCACTTGGGCCTTGTCTTCCTCGCTCGGTCCGCTCACATCGTCTTTTTCGTTCCCAGGTTCTGCAGACATTCGCTTGAGTTCATGCAGGGCTTTAACGTCTCATGGGCATTTCAACACCTGCTCACCGGCACCTGAATCGTCACTGCTGTCGCTGTCCAGAGCGCAAAGCGCATCGCGCATAGCACGCTTTTTTGGAGCCATAAACTCAAGCACGTCACATGTTTGCACGACCCAGCCTTCACTCGACGCAATTAACCGCAATTAAAGGACTGAAAGGGTAGTGAGCCGAGCACGAAGCAATGACATCACAGCGCTGCTAGCATGGCCATGCTGGGGTGGCTTCGAAAGCAACACCGTCGATTGACGCATGAGGGACACTCTGGCACTGCTCGCGTGGACGATCCCTGTGTGGTTACACCTGCGGCATGACACCGCGGTGTGCACCGTCCCAAAACGAAAAAACAAAACATCAAGGATCACGCCAACCCCGAAGGAAATGGACCTCAGCACTCCGAGGAGCGGGGGAGGAGGGGCCGCCACCTAGGGCGGCCCCAGTCAACACACAGGAAGAGCACACAGGAGCACAAGTGGGAGCGTCAGTGCCAGAAACATACAGAGGGGCACCAGAGCGCACATGAGGGGCAAGAGACAACGTGGGGAGGGAGGAAAGAACGGAAGGAGGAGCAGGAGACCCAGGGCAGATGCCGGAGCAAGGGGGGGCAGGAGGGCGGCGCACGGGGGCAGGAGGTGACGTGCTTCCAACAAGAGCGCCGCGAGAGGCAAGCAGGAGCAGGGCACGTACGAACGAGGTCGGAGGCATTGGCAGAATGCCCAAAAATATGGAATCGCTGGTGAAGCACATTTCCCTCCCGCAGTGCCGTACCATGTGATGCATGAGATCAAATAGATTAATGCATGCTCTCTTCAACCAAAAAAATGGAACTCAACCCATCGGCAGATCTCCCGCAGGCGTAGTCTCCCAAGTGCTTCGGTGCATACTCCTTGGAACCTTCACAGCTGCTGAAACCCCCTCGCCGGTGCCGCTGCGGAGGACTGCAACGCTTCTGCCTGCACTGCCACCTCACCGACGCAGAGGCATAGAGCAGAGGAACAGAAAGTCGCGAAAGGTTCTGTGTGATGTTGACATGGTGCGGTTTGCCAAGTGTTGATCCCAGTTGGAGCACGCTTTTGACGAAGGGGGCGCAGGTGTAGCACAGCCACACATGGCACTGAAGAAGCCGTGCAACTGCACGACGGGGATCAGCATTGCGCTAGGGGACAGCAGCACATGCATGGGAAAGAATTGGAAAACGATATGTTGCCATGAAGGAACACACACTAGACATGCTTTGTCAACCTACTGCTGTTGTAGTTCACTGTGAATGCGCAAATACTGCTCTGCACGGGCATTCAGGACTGGAAGGTGCTGATGTGTACCGTACTTTAATTACTAGCAAAAGTTTGCAGAAGCAGAAATCTTCGCTTTGACTGGATGGATAAGACAGGAACATGTACACCAGAACGAAACAACAGTCATTGTAGGGGAATTCATGTATTTGTATTCGGAGAGTACTTGGCTGAACATTCACATCCTGTGCACTCAAGGGGGGTTTGCTCCCTTCACCAAGAACACGCTCGAACTGTATACTGAAACGGTGCAAGAAAATCTCTTTGGTTGAGGGACCCATGGATGAAAATCCAGGCAATATATATACGACCAAGAGTTCACGAGCTTTAGATTGGTACAGGGGTTGCATTTCCCCAGCATCGCAGATCCAGTCATAGAAGAGATCATTTTTATACCATTGTGCACAGTATATGTCCTGGCACGATCAGGACGCAGGTGCCTTGTATTGAGGCGGACACACTTACAATTCGAAGCTGAATACACACGTCATGACGCGTCATCCACCAATGTGCACAGACGCCTATGTTCATCATACCTCCTCTGCTCTGCATACTGGAATGAATCGATAAATAACACGTCCCCAATACCATATCGCCCGGCCACGAGAACCATGTCTATGGCAGTTCAGCGCATTCTCTGTAGACGACAGCGATTTGTTCCCAGCACTGAGAAGCAGTTCTGCAAGAGCGCTCTCGTAAACCGCTGTTAGCACCTCCTAGACAATCCTGCTACAGTTCCTTTATGTGACGTTCATGTGTTGAGGTGATAGATCCTTGGATGGGATGCTAGCTTTGGTAGTTCACTGAGGTAATCACAGCTCTATCAACTGCTCCGTCTACGTCTCCGAATATATATGTAGCGGAACAAAATGTCGATTGGATTGCGTGTGTGCAGTGCAGTGCAATGCCGTGGAACAGGCTTGGCAGAGCCGTACTGGGCCGGCATCTAGTGTTCAAGCGCGGCGCTGTTCCGTCACCATGTCAAGTGGCTATGATGGCAGACGTGGGACGATGCCCCGGTATGCATGTATTAAAATTAGCCTGCGATGGCAATCTCAGTGGGGGAATGAGTCAGGCCTTGCAGCAGACAAGACAGCTCCATGTTTCGCCTCCAAGCGCATTCGACCAGCATCCGGTACCTCCCCCAAACAAACATGCGACAAGGCGTGGACCCAAGGAATACTTTCAATCGCAGGTGGATGCCGGCATCTTGCGTTCGGATCCGAGGCAAGTTGCTGCCATCCGATTGCTCCAGGATGTGTACGTACAGCTGGAGAAGCTATATCCCCGTAAAAAGAAGCCAAGCAACTTGACAATGCTGTCTAATGTGTCTACAAAGTCCGATCACGCAGCCTGGTGCGTCGTCCACATAGCATGCACCAAAGAAATTCAAACGAATCGTGTTCTGCATAACCTATGGCATCAGTGCGTGTATCACTCATGCCACGTACACTGCTCATGCTGCGTGCATCACTCATGCCACATACACTGCTCATGCAAATTTCAGCAACAGCACATGCGCCACAGACTCTCAAGAGATGCAGGTGGACAACACTCATGCGTGCAACGGATCCCCCCCCAGGACTTGGTCCAGGAGTGGATGAAAACCGCGCAAAAGGGCTGTACATGTGGGGTGGTGTGGGTGTAGGAAAGACGATGCTGATGGACATCTTTGTGCAGAATGCACCAAGGGAGTTCAAAGTTCGACGCATTCACTTCCACGACTTGATGATCGAAGTCCACTCTCGCCTTCGAGAGTACTCGGGAGAGCAGGCACGCCCTCCCGCCCGGCCTCCTGCCTGTCATCCACACTACACAGCATCAAGCTTCAGTGCATGTAAGGCTTCTACGCTGCTTGATCAGGCTGGGCCACCTGCAGGACCCCTTGCGCAAGGTAGCGGACAAGATAGCCGCAACAGACAGGGTGCTGTGCCTTGACGAGCTGTTCGTGACGGACGTCGCGGATGCCGTGATTCTTGAGCGCCTGTTTGGGCGGCTGTGGGATCAAGGCCTGACGGTCATCGCCACCTCCAACCGCCACCCCAGCACGCTGTACGCGGGCGGCCTGCAGCGGCAACTGTTCCTGCCCTTCATCCACCGCCTGGAGCGCGAGTGTGTGGTGCACGACATGGACAGCGTCACTGACTACCGCAGGCTGGCAACGTCCACCGTGGGGCTGTACTTTGTGCGGTTGGTGGAGGGCCGGAGCAATGACGACCGCCTCGCTGCCGCCCTCGAGCCGGTGAGCGCCCCCTCCTCCCCTCGTGCGTGGCACACTGCAGAGCCCCTTTCATGATGTTGCTGTTGTGCTATTCGAGTGATAGAAGGTGGTGGTTGTCATGCACATTACGTTTTATTTGTTGGGTTCGTGTCACATAACTGCCTGTTCGGCCTGTAGGCAGAGCCCCCTGCCACTCGATGTTCTTGGTATCTCGTTCCTCAGGCCCCTGTATTTCACAGGGGTATTTGACCCTGGACGCAAACTGAGGTTGCCTGTTCTAGTCGTTCGGTTTCACGGAAGGGAACATTCAAGCAAATGGTTCACCTGCTCCATGCAGATATGTGAGGGAAGGCGCCAGGAGCCTACATCAGTGGACGTGGCCATGGGCCGCTCACTGGCGGTGCCGCGTGCATGTGGGCGGGACGTGTGCTGGTTCAAGTTTGAGGATCTGTTCGGAGCTGCTGTTGGGGCACCTGACTTCATCGCTCTCGTGTCGCAGTTCCACACCATCGCCCTCCAAGGTGTCCCCATATTCACCGCCTCGAACAGAAGTATGGGGTACCGGTTTGTGACATTCATAGACATCGCATACGAGCACCGCACGAAAGTGCTCATGTCTGCTGAGGGGTACCCAACTGAGCTGTTTAAGAACGTGATGACGCTGCATGACAGCAAGCAGGGCGAGAAAGCCACCTCAGAGGAGGTTGTCGTTGATGACAACCTCGGGTTTGCAAAAGACCGCACGATAAGCAGGCTGATTGAGATGCAGACGATCGAGTACGCTCTGGCTCATTCAGAACGGAACCAGCCGGAGATGAAGCTTGCACTAGAAGAGGCTGCACGACAGCAACTCGAAAAATGAAGAAGTTGAGGCTCCCTGCTGGTGTTTCTTCTTTGGAATGTGAAAAGAGTTTATTTAAGGCATTGTGTTGTAAAATCAGAGGTGTTGGGGTTGGTGCGGCCAGGATAGCGAACTGCTACCTGCACATCGTTGGTGCAATGATATGGAGCAGCACCAGATTCACGCTCAGGCCTCTGAGAAACCATCACAGCCGCAACGCAGTGCCCACAGACTGTTGTGCTGCCAGTCTCGAAACAGCACAGGCGGTCAGTTTGTACAGCACATAAGAAAAAGACACAGTCCCTTACCTGCCTCCGAGTCTGAGGGCAGGGCGTCAGGCACGCCTCACCCATCAGCAACTCAATATACTCTACCTCAGAGAAGCATCATGCAAGCACGGTCTTGTCTCGCACATCCGGAGCAGGTGGGAACTCTGCCTCCTCCTCACTCGCAAACTTCTGTCGCTGTGCGTGCTTGTCAAACCACTCTTCAGGCTCTTTGGCAAACGCCTTGGACAAGGTCTCTAGGGTTTCTACATCGAAGAACATGCCCGGGTCGAGGTCGCCCTTCACGAGGCCCATCGCGCGCACCAGGCTCTTCTCCTCTATCAGAATTTGTGGGTCAGCCTGCAGACACACACCAACACTACATGAGCTACAAACACTACACATGTGTGCGTGTCGCAGACGCTGCTGAGGCAACGCGTGGCTGCCACTCCCACAAGCAGGCGCGTATGCTATGAACTCTCGTTATCGTGGCACTCTGTGTCAGGTGACTACCGTGAAGGGACAACACAACGTTGTTCGACTGATCTTTAGACTTTGAAACGCGCAAAATTTTAACGATTAGGTGAACAGGGGAGAACCAGAAGAAGATCTCGCAGGAGACGCAAACACACATCATGTGTGCGTGCATGCATGGCACAGGAGGAGGGGGGAGGGGCTGACCGTGTCAGGGATGAGATGCTTGAAGGGCAGGTTGTCTGCCACACTGCTGGCCACCTCATCCGGTTCTCCCTGCAGCACCTCATTCAGGCGCGCCGCCGACACCGTGGCGTCCGGCCGCTCCAGCAGCTCCTCCGCCACCGCCTCGATTGCGGACCTCCTCCTGTGCACCGCCAGCAGCGCCTGGTGGTACGCGTGCGTCTGGAACCTGAGCACCAGCTTCTCCAGCTGCACCACAACCACTACCGCTCAACACCTGCCTGATCACTTCCAAAATAAACTTGAGCAGCTAGGCGCGCTGCTGCACCGAGGGGGAGAGCATGCAGAGCCCGCCACCTTTCGGTGCGTGCCGTCACAACGAGAGCGGCTGCAGGCCAGCACAGCGCCGCTGCTCTCTGTGGCGACAGTCAAGGCTGAGCCTCGTGGCTGCAGGGTTGCCGCGCACACGGGTGCAGCGTAAGCGCGCAGACAGCACAGGGGAGCGCACCAGCAGGCGGTCCACGTACTGCGTGAGGGGGCAGTTCTCATCGATGGGCACGGGCACACTCCACAGCGCAGGGTTGATGCGCGACTGCACCACCAGCCACCGCGCCAGCTGCCCTGCGGTCGCGATCTCTGGCGCCGTGGACAGCGTGGTGCGCTCCCTGCCATACAGCACCTCCTCTGTGGCGCGTGCGGCGTACAGCGGCACCATCAGCTGCACCGCAAACCCAAAGTCCCCTTGCACCCTGCGGTTGCTCATCCACTGGCTGCCCGGCCGGTACAACAGCCTGCCCAGCGCGGTGCCCACCACTCGCAGCGACACCGACTCGATGTAGTCGGGGCCGAACACCTCTGCCGCCACCACGGCGCGGCCCGCCCACACGCTTGCCAGGTGGCGCTTGGCCTGCGTGAGAGGGAGGTTGTCGGCCAGCAGCCCGATGCGCGACTTGTCCATCACCTCTTGCAGCACCTCTGCATCGATCTCTGGCTTTGCATATCTGATCTGCACTCACTCCCACGTGTTTGTCCCTTGCCCCGCCATGCACGCCGCCATGCACGCACCCATTCCGCTCAGCAACCTTGCAAGGGACTGCAGCCCCCCCCCCCCGCCCCTGCAGGTGATCGCTAGCATGCCCACACTCACAACAATCATGCAACAAGGATGCTCAGCGGAGACACAAACTACAGTATCCTACATGCCGGCCAGGACTGTTCTGTTTGACAGCCGAATAACACGCGCAATAAATGCAGAATATCTGTATGTAAGAGTGCGCAGCTGGGGAGGGCGGCACCTGCAGGATGGCGGCCTCGTTCAGCATGTTGGCGAGCTCAGCGCCGGAGTACCCCACCGCCTTGCGGGCGGCATCGCGCAGCACGATGTCGTCATCGCCGCGCGGGATCTGCTTGCCGCGCGCATGCACCTTCAAAATCTGGTACCTGTTCTCCGGCGACGGCGTGCCCATGTGGATGGTGCGGTCGAAGCGGCCAGGCCGCAGCAGCGCCTCGTCCAGCACATCCCTGCGGTTCGTGGCCGCCACCACCAGCACCTTGTCCGCCGCCTTGAAGCCGTCCATCTCCACCAGCAGCTGCATGAGGCCCTGCTCGCGCTCTGCGGAGCCCGCATCGCGGTACCCCTCAGGGCTGCGCGCGGCGCCGATGGCATCCACCTCGTCGATGAACACAATGGCGGGCGTGTTGGCGCGCGCGTCCTTGAACAGCGCCTGCACACGCGCCGCCGCGATGCCCTGGAACATCTGCAGCCACCCCCCCAGTCAGTCTGCGCACACACCTCGCAGTCACACATGCATGCACACCACTGCAGCAGCAACTGGGCCCACTGCTGCGGCAGGCGCACGCGTAGCGCTGGGAGGAGCAATGCATGGCGCACCTGGACAAACTCTGCGCCATTCGCGGAGAAGAAGGGCACGCCGGCCTCCGTGGCCATGGCCCGCGCGAGGAAGGTCTTGCCAGTGCCCGGGGGGCCCTCCAGCAGCACCCCACGCGGCACTTTGGCGCCTTTGCTAGCATACTTGTCGGAGCCTAGCAGCATCTCCAAGATCTCTTGGATATCCCCCTTGACGTGGTCGATGCCCTGCACTCCACCGCCCGCCATCGCACAGCCTGCCACGCTTGCAGCCACACACACTCAACACACATACACACATGCATGCACACAGGGTACGGATGTGTCTGTTCATGCTGATGGAAACCGCGTTCAGGGTGCATGGCCTCATGGTGCATGCTCTGCAACGCGCGGGCGCACTGCGCAGCTACACGGCCTCGTGTGCGGCACTCAGCCCCACTGGTGCGTCATGCATGAGCGTCGCGTCGCGCACATGGCTTCATGCGCGCACAAGCAGGCAGGGCGGAGGCGGGCGCGGCGCACCTGCACGTCCTCAAACCGCACGCCCGTGGTCACCGCTTTGTCGCCAACGTTGTAGCTCTGCGCGATGTTCTTGCTCATCTCCACCATCAGCTTGGCCTTCTCGGACAGCTTGGGCCCGCGCAGCTTCCCCAGCATGTCCAGCACCCACTCGATGCCGCCGATGATGCTGCGGAACAGAACCAGGCTGAGCACCAGCAGCACCTGGTTGGAGTACGCCGCCACCCACTGGTAGCCCTCGCCAGGCGGGATCACGGACACCTCCATCACATGCTGGCAGCTCTGAGTGACCCAGTCGTACTTTGCGAACCTGCACCGCAGCCCCACCCCGCACTCACTGGTGCTGCATGCATTTCTGTGCACGAGCAACCCTGCCAGTTTCAGGGTTGTCAGTGGGCGGCGCTGCACGGTGTGGCAAGCCTGACCCTGCATGCATGCCAGGCAACAAGGCAGCCGCCCACAGCACTGCCGCAGCAGCAAGCCGGCCACACTCAACCCCGCAAGAGTGCGCCCTGATGCACCCCACGCACTGCAAAACAAGCTGAAACCAGCAGGCCTGACGCCGCCAGGCCACATCACAGAGCAGCGTGCCGGCCTGCCCCAGCACCGCGACACAACAGTTTCTCATGCAGGCATGCATGCAGGCAGCCGGCGGAGTACCCGTCGCCTGTGCGGTGCGGCAGCGACTTCTTGATGAGCTGGTGCAGGTTGCTCTCCGTCCAGAAGTCCCCGGGCAGCTCCACATAGTAGCGGATCATCTCCATGCGCCACTCAGGGAACTCGCGCGCGTACAGTGCGGAGAAGTCTGCCTGGTCGTAGCGCTGCGTGTCGTAGTCGTGTCCGCCCATGTAGATGGGCACCTCCACCAGCGCAAGCTTGCCATCCGCCATGATCGTCATGCGCTTGATCATGCGGTGATTCAGCAGCTGCAGAGTCTTGGCGTAGGAGAGCCGCGCACTGCCGATGGGAGGCGTGGGCTCCTCTGCACATGCACCGCCTCTTGTTGCTCTTGAACAACAACCTTGAAAAAGTCTTTGATGTCGTGCAAGCCTGACCACCTGCACCCCTTGGGCTGCCACAAGAGGTCACACATAGCCTGAAAGGGCTACGCCTGCTCCTTTGATCAGAATCTTTTGAGAGGAGCTGCAGGTGTCAGGTGATGACTGAAACTCTGCGGGCACACGACCAAGCTCACATGCACACCACCAAGCTCACATACTGCGAAGGCGAGGCAGGGGAGGGGACTCACGGAAGAACAGCTTTTCTTTCGCTTTCTGAAGCAAAGAGTTGAGCTTGCCATTCATGGAGTTCTGGTCCGCTCCTTGTACGCGTGCGACGGGCTTCTCCGAGGTCATGGCCTGGGCAGGCTTCTGCACGGTGCTGGCTGCCTTGTCTGCATCCTCTGCTGCGTGTGCTGCACCCACGGACAGCAGCACCCACGGTAGCAGCACAAAGGTCGCAGCTAGCTGAATCTGCACGGAGGAGAAGGTCTAGAGCTGCAGGGGTACCTCTGGACATGTGCACAGCACACATGTGCTAGTGCGGTGCTGCAGGGAGGCCCAAATGTATGTTTAGTGCTTTTCATGACAGGTGAATAAGCTAGTGGAGGTCCATGCTGTCAAACTGAATGGTCATGTGGCCCATGCCAGCCACCTCAATTCAGTCGAATGTTGTGTAGCTCGTGATGCTGAAGGTGGCCAAACCATTCCACACAGAACTCGTTCAACGATTTAATACGCTCACACGATGCTGGTGCAGCTGAGCACTGCTGGTGGCTCCTCACATGGAATGTGCTGCAGCAGTACAACAGCACACAATGGCAAGCGGCATCGACTCTCTGATACAGAGCTTAAGTTTTGATCTTCGTGTAGAACAGAACGCACCCGGCGTAATCTCTGCCCTTGCTCTCGCCTGGCATGCTGTGCGTTTGCTGAATTCAGGGCACTGCACATAGAAAATCCATCTTTGTGGCCAGCAAGTGCAAGTGACCAATACGAGCAAAATCAGAAATAGCATTCCAACAGAAAGAGTAGTAGCACACCCTGATGAGCTGCTGTGTGCTGAGCATAGCAATTTCCTTTCGCTGCCAAGGACACCCTGCAGCATTAACGCACCATGGCCCTCCTATAGTCTCTTCCAACTTTTCGCTCTGAATCCTATCACAAAATAATATGATGCTGTGTCTAGTACTGTCATCTGCTGGTGTCGTACCTCGTGCCATACCAGAGAATCTAAAACCTGTGCATGTACACACTTTCTCGCTGACCTGCACGGTCGTAGCGCAGGAGAGAACTTGAGACCAACAGGATACTGATGTTTCATTCGTTTACTTAAATTGAGCCTACGGTACGCAGCAAGCCTGTCCAGTGCAACGCATTAAGGCTTGCGGCGTGCCCGATCACCTCTGAGCCATTGTCGAACGCTGCAAATGCCACCTGAAGACGACAAATCGATACAAATATCCTATTGCCTATGATGTCACTCGCCAAAGTTATGCCTTTGTCTATTGTGCAGAGGAATGTTTAACCGGCCAGGTTGAGTATCGCATGCCACCAACCGCGCGTGAGATGTAGTTAGCGTAATAGAGCACAGAAGAGGAAACACTAAGATTTCTTGTCGTAGGGTGTCAGCTGGTGCGGATGCACGCACAGGCGTTCGAATTTCTTATGTGCATCCGTTTCGAATTCTCCCAGTTTTGACAGCACCAATCATCCAGCCACAGTACCCACTCGTACTCGCACACAAGAACCAAGCGACGAGCTACCTGTTACACCTGAGACTAGTGCGCGAACACGTCCAATGTTGAGCATCTACCCTTGCCTGCGTCGAGCTCCTGAATCAGTCATCAGGCACTGCACAGTTGGATGGCGAAGCAACCGGGCATGTGCCCCCAGAGGCAGCAGATCATCCCTGTATATACAGTTTTCATGCTACCTGGTGGATGCTGTGTCTTTGCTTGGTGCATCTTGTGCATCAGGGTTCTTTTCGTCTGTGGGGCCAGGCCTCTGGGTCTCGATGATGCCTTGCCGGATACCAGCAACTGCAAAGAAACAACGGAAGTATCTCACATGTGTTACTGTCAGGCACACTCAAAGGTTGTACATGCCGCATCCACAAAGCACCTCTGCAGGTGTTGCAAAGGTGCATCACTGCAAGTGACCAGGATCTAAAGCTTGCAACTTCGACCATCATGCTTCATAATGGGTGCGATATAGAGGGTGATCGTTGAGGCACCTGCAGAGTGTGGGAAACAGTAGAGACACACCAATGAACAAGTTGGTTGCAGTCAGCAGCGATTCTGCGGAGCCATGCAGCCAATCCACATTAGCTAGACTAGTCTGATACACTGTCTTCGCGTATATACCTGCACGTAGCTACGTGTGGTAGTTCCTACACGAACAGGGCTGTAGTACTGCACAGCTGTTTATGGAAGCCATACCTGCTGGAATTGTAGCAAAAACAAACACTAATAGAAAGTAAAAACCGAATATCATGAGCTTCGGAGCTCCTGACTGCTGCTGCCCCCGAGTCAAATGGTATAGAAAGCCAATGTATGGGAACAGCGAGAAAGCGAACAGTTGCGGAGCAATGACCTCGGAAAGTGTCTGCATATAAGAAGAGACGTGTCTTGCTGGCTGCAGTTGTCGACCATGAAGGTTCTAACAGGAGGTTTCTGTGCTGACAGGCTCAGTGACAGAATCTTGCCTGGGCACTTACTGCAGTCCCCCATGCGCTCTGGAACAGGGAATCCCGCACACGTAGGTCCTTTTTGACGAAATGTGTTCTATGCCGCGTTGTGATGTTGCGTACACCTCCACTCTGTAGACGGTGCGCGTGCAGCTGCTTTCGGTCTGTGTGCTGTGCATGACCAGCCGCATGCTGAGACAAACAACGGTACATCACGGCTCGCAACGACTGTCAGAAGTGACTTGAGGAAATAGCAAAGAAGACGCTATGAACCAAGACCTGCTGGCCAAGAATTTGAGAGGGATGTTGTCTCGACGCGAACATACGACAGTCCCAAGTGGATGGTGCTTCAATGTCTCCGATTTCGGTACCTTTTGTGTACCCTCCGTGGGCCCACGGAGGGTACATATCTCTCACGCGTGGGAGGTGTGGCACTAATTCAGCAAGCCACTTTGCCACGCGTTGTTCCCTGTAGACGCATGCATCATACAGGGTAGATGATTCACAACTCAGAATGGACAGGTGCTTTCATGCCGTGCATTATAGAGGCTCTTGGCCAGCACCCACAACAGTACACAAGTTGGTTTTGCAACTGTCACCGAGTCCTTTCTGACAATATACCCTGATATGTATACACCCGCGATCTTCGCAGTCATATTTTGAAGCCTGCACGACTGGTCACTGAATAAAGCCTTCCAAAAAATCCACAACACAAGCAAGAACAACAAATCTCATTAAAGAACGAAACTCGTTCTCTCACTCGTCTGCTGACCAACAGTCTGCATGTACACATCCACACCCACTCAATGACAAGCCATTTAGACGCTACCGCTGAGGACCCTTCCACAGCTTTGCAGCACTACCGTGCACAGCAGCCCAGCTGCAGGGGTGTGTAAAAAAACTGTCTCAGAGCACCGCAATGAGACGTCGCCACCCCTCGTGTGGTGCTGCAAGGGGCATGCTCTGCTCACACAGTCACCACCGTCTCCGCCTCCTTAGGGTTCTTGACCTCGAGTGAAAAGTCCAGGATGGCGGCGTTGACCTGCTCGGGCACCTCGTCGTGTGGGCAGTGGCCGGCGTCAATGCAGACCTTCTTCGAGTTGGAGATGGCAGCCTCAAGCGCATCAGCGCGGCCAGCTGAGTTGTTCAGGGGGTCAAGAACACCTTGCACGATGAGCACGGGGCCCTTGTAGAGCTTGTTGAGCATGTACGGCAGCGGCCGCGCCGGGGGGAGGTAGAACCCTGACTTGAGCACCTGCACCGGCAGCCCTGGCATCAGTCGGGCAGATGAGGACCAGAGGGCTCTTAAAATGCATGCAGCGGCTCGCAGATGCTGTGGCAATCACGTTAAACAGCTCTTCAGTCTATCTACGATTCCACATACACGGAAATTCAGCTTGAGAAGGCGGTGTTCGGCAACATGGACACAAACTGCAGCCAGCCAGACGGCCTGTGAAGAATGCATGATGCAAGAGTGAACTGAGGCTTTACCTGCATGGCACAGGGGTCGCAGGATGCACGGTAGATCTCCTTGTTGAGGAAGTCATCTGCGTTGAATGGTCGCGTGGGGTACAGCTTGTCTAGCTGCTTCTGAATTCCCCCCTGAAGGTACTTGAAGGTTGCCCAAGAAACTGTGTCCACAAAGAGCTTGGAGCGTTCTTCTTTCTCGGGTACATTGTCTGGGTCCCAGGTCAGGTCGGTTGACCCAGCAGTGTTGATCAGAACGATCCCATCAAAAACGTGAGGATGATCTGCACATCGTACACAGCCTCAGCTTCACACACAGCCGATGTGGACCGGCAGTGAACCGTTCAGAATGTCCTGTCGTGGCCTGGCCAGCATACAGGCCCACCAGCCATCCCCCAACGTGTTGGCAGCACTACATCCAGTTCTCTCATATCTGCTGCTGCGCCGTCTCCTCTTTTTACCATGGAAAGAATGCAAGCACCTGCAGGCAGAAACCAGAAGAACAAAGTCATTGGCACAAGAAGAACTTCTGAACAGCAAGGGGGCAGCGGGCAGCAGCAGGAGCACACCCGCACAGGCGTTCGCAGGCACCACGCCTCCAATGGAGTTGCCAGCCACCACCACAGGCTTGCCTATCACATGCACCACGAAGTCGCGGATGTACGCCTTCCACATTGCAGTGGTGTAGTTCTGAGGCGACTTCTCGCTGGGCCCGAAGCCGGGCAGCGTGCAGGCGTACACCTTGAAGCCCTCCGCGGCAAGTGCAGGCAAGTTGCGGCGCCAGTGCTCTGCAAAGGCACCAAAGCCATGCACAAGCAGCAGCGTGGGGGTGTCCTCGCCTGCCCCCCCCTCTGGCTCTGCCACAAAAAAGTCCACCAGCTGCCCATGCCAACGCCAGAAGCTCCTCTTAGCATTGCCTGCCTGCACCCCGCTGCTGCTGTGAAGGGAGCTGAGCAGGTGTAACTCTGGTTACCACCCACGCGTGCATGCATTGGCGAGTGTGGTTACCTCATCCTCGCTGGTTGTAGTACACATGCCAGCGCACACTTTACCAGCTGAAAGGGCAGTTAATGGGCAAACCTACAACAGATGTGCGTGCACGTGCATTCTTGGCTGTTCATCAGGCGACGGAAACGCTGAATCAGGGCACACCTGGGTGGGTCTGTCCTTAAGGAGATGCCCCAGTGACACATGGTAGTCGCCGCAGTCTACACACAGCGCAGCGGCGCGGGCCGCAGGCGACCACAGCCTCTGGGGCAGATCCAAGCCTCGGCATCGCTCCTTCTCGTATGCTGCTGCCTGCTGGTACACCTGCCGCCTGGACAGCATGCCCAGCGCCAGCGCAGGCTTGAAGATGTACGTGAAGGAGCCTGCAGTGCCGCACGCAGCGGTCAGGCCCTCAAGCACACGCAAGCCATCTTTCTTACTTTGCAACACACAGCTGGTCGAACGCGCTGCATTGCTGTGCTGACACACGACCACGTCGCTCTGTCTAGTTCAGCAAATAACAACAGAAACAAGATGCATGTGTGCATACATCTCCGCACCCCCTGGAGCTGCTGAGATCCTGCAGTGAGCGAGATGCAGGCGCCCACTGCAGCAGGTGGCGGAGCAGAGAGTAGGCGGCGAGGCAGCAGCCGCACCATGCTGGTTGCCCGGTATGCTGTTGAGCTGCTCTGCAACACGCAGCATGTCTGCGCTCTGGGGCTGCAGGCCAGAGGAGCTGGACGCGACCTCCTGCCGCAGGTACGATTGCAGCAGCTGCAGGAACACAGCCTCCCCACCCTCAATTGCGCTATCCAGCTGTTCAAACACCCACCCCTTCTCTTCGACCAGCGTAGAGTCTGCTTCTGTTACCGGTGCCTCTGCAGAGGCTGGGAAGCCCTGGGCGGTGCAGGCTGCGAGGGCCTCTTGCCACTCTTCAGATGTGGGGATGAGGCCATACACGACTCCTGAGGCTCCAGGCGACCACGGCGACTCGCAGGGTCGAAGAGGGGGCAGAGGGGAGAGGGGCCTGCCCCTGACGCTGCAGAAGTTGTTGTAGTTGGTGGCATACTTGGAGATGTCGTACATGGGCGCCCTCCACATCTTCATCTCCACTGCGTCTGGTAGCTCTGCATTCATGCACACTTTGTATTAGTACTTTCCTGTTGAGGGGAATGCATCAGTGTCGCTTGGATCAGCTACACTAGCTACTGATCAACACGTGGCCAGCAGGCAAGGCTGCCTCAGGCCGTCAAACCGAAACGTGGCACCTTGTCTACACAAACGCAGAGCTCAACGTGTCAATGTGTATAACTAACAGCTTGAGTAGATGAATTAACTCTAGCAAGCCACATAGGTTGGGGGCTACACATTTCTTTTGTATGGTGCCACACATCATTTGGTACTGGTGCCATAGATTTCATTTTTTTGGGACAGTGCAACGTATGGGACAGGTTCTGCTCGTTCAGCCTTCATACAGCGCAGCCAGCGTCTCCTTGAAAACAATATACGGGCACAATGGTTTGATATATCATTTCTTTGTGCAGAACAGAACCCCTCAGCACGGTCAAGAAATGCAGTCGTGAACATGAACGAGCACACCGTTGTCAATGCTTTCTTGCATCTGCAGCCATCGGTATTCTACCTCTGACTCACAAACTAGCTGCGTTGCTCGGGTCTTCTGCACCACGTCCAGTAGCTGAGCCACTGTGTCTCCGCTTCTCACCTGCACATGGGTCATACACGTGAGGCTTGCAGAGACCACAAGACAGGTGAACTGACAACAAACTTGCCATCACGACTGTCTTCAGAGCAGGGAATTACCAGAAGCTGAACATCCAGGCGCCTCAATTGCTCCCTCAAGGCGAGTACTGCGCCTCTGACCGCTTGTGGTCCCCAGAGTTCCGTCGTCTGCAAGGACACGTTGGATGAAGAAGAAGCATCACGAAAAACAATTTGAGAATCGTTGAATGTCCTGCAAGGCGAGCAACCGTCACGAGGCACACCTGGTCGGACCATGCCAACTCGTCGAAGCAGAAGAATGCAACAACCGGACGATTGCTGGCAAGAGCCTTGCTCAGGCCTGGATGATCATGCACACGAAGGTCATGCTTATACCACACAACCACAGGCGCCTGTTGCTCTACAGGAGGAACGCGAACGGTTTCTCTGGTAGTCCCTGTGCCATTTGAATCAGGCGCCCTCCCGTTTGTGAACGCTACCGGCCAGGCCTGCAACAGCGTCAACACCTGTGTCTACAATGACACACTAATATACGGTTTTTTTTCGTCAATGGCCAGGAGTGCTGCAGCATCGTACGCGAAGTTTAAAGGTCGACCTCATGGAGGGACTGGAGTGTTGGAGAAGCAGCGCATCCTCACCCTGCCGTCTCCTCTGGAGATGCGGCGGTAACACACGCACATGCTGACATCCAAATGCGAAAGCAGTATGTTGAGTCTTCAGCGCATGCCCAGGCATCGTTGAGCCCCCGATGTAGTCCCTCCGTCACAAGAAGCACAAAGGGAGTAGTCTGGAATGTCGCTTGCGGCCAGCCGAATGCCCACAGATGCGTTACATCTAAGAAGATGTCCGATTCAACTATCAAAGGCACAATTTCTGTTGGAATTCATGCTTTGTGCTGAGTACAACATCAGCCACACCTGACTAGTCGCGATTTGCGTGCATTCCAGTCACGTGTCAGAACGTTGAATGACGAGACCAGCACTCTGCGTTGGTAGGGAAACACATGAAGTTGCTGAATGCTGATGTACGTTCCAGCTACACACGCCAGCTTTCAGCTCAGCATGGAAGTTATGAGAGCTGTAATTGTGTGTCATTCATGGTTGATAGATTCTGCGAGCCTTGCTGCTATCTGAACACCTGTAGGCCTTGGTGCTGCGGCGCGTACCACTTGAATTAGTGTGTAAATCAATCATGATGAATGTTCCGGCGGCGCAAGCGCGGGTGGCTGTCCGCTTACATCCAGCTAGCACAGTGGCAAGAACAGATAGAGCCATCACCTACCAGCGGCGGCATTGCAAAGAGCCTTTTAGAAATGTCCGCACGTGCTCTGCGGGAGCCGCTGCGGAAGCCCCTAAAGAAGACGATCAGCCCACTGGTTTCAATCTGCCACAGTTTGTTGATGCCTCGTGGAAGTTCACTCGGCCCCACACCATCCGGGGAACTCTACTGGGCACCACAGCCCTTGTTTCTAAAGCTCTGCTGGAGAATAGTGCTCTGATTGATTGGGCCCTGCTTCCTCGGGCCCTCATGGGGTTACTGGCTCTGCTCTGTGGGAATGGGTACATTGTTGGCATCAACCAGGTATATGATGTAGACATCGATACCGTCAACAAGCCATTCCTACCCATTGCTTCTGGTGCATTGTCACCTGCTATGGGTTGGGCATTGTGCTCATTCTTCGCTCTTCTCGGCATGGGGCTCACAATCACATTCTATGACAAGCTGATAGCCAGCCTGTACGCTTTTGGGCTGTTCCTTGGAACCATATACTCGGTACCACCTTTCAGGTTGAAGCGCTTTGCGATTCCTGCTTTCCTGATCATTGCAACAGTGCGTGGGGTACTGTTGAACTTTGGGGTGTACCATGCCACTCGTGCAGCTCTTGGGCTCACCTTCCATTGGAGCCCAGCAGTAGCCTTTATCACTGCATTCGTTACATGTTTTGCATCTGCGATAGCTATCACAAAAGACCTGCCGGACATCGAAGGTGACAAGAAGTACGGCATCAACACCTTTGCAACCTCTATGGGTGTCCGTAGGATCGCCTTTCTAGGCACTGGCATACTGTTAGCGAATTATGTGGGTGCCATCACCGCAGCACTGAAGTATTCATCACTTTTCAATGCCCCAGTGATGGTTGGTGGCCATTCAGTGCTTGCAGCTGTTCTGGTGTGGATGATGTGGTCACTAGAGAAGAGAGGTTACTCACAAGCAGCCATTCGAGAGTACTATAGATGGATATGGAATCTGTTTTATTCGGAGTACTTTTTGTTCGTGTTCTTGTAGGGCGAGTGAGTATGTCTAGGGGCATGATCAGAGTTGGTTGTGTCGATTTTGGTTGACTGAGCGCACGTCAACTTGGTTTACAGGGGCTCACAGCACCAGGCAAGGTGACCAAGTTGTGTAATCTACGTTGCATAACTTAGAATGATCCTGCTTGTCTACTGGGAATACAGGCATGGCATACAGAAATGCGCTGGTGTTCATGATGGAACACTCAATGATGCCGAACACCATCTGTAAGTGTGAGACTGTTTCGGCCTAGTGATCCTGCATCACCCTTCCTGCACTCGATGCTGAAGCAACAGGCTGACCTACAGCTTACCCACTTGTAACCTGCTTCGCACTGCATTTGTAGGCACCCTGCTGGTGCTCACCTGTGCTGACTTGATCGTGGGAACATGCTCCCAGTGTGGCCTCGCCAACTCACCACCACACATAACTGCGCCCACTGTACAACTCTCGCGTCCTTGTGCCATCAGCTCCTTATCTGTAGTCCCAGCACTCTTTAGCGCATATGTCGACGCCTTGTGTGATCTAAAAGACCCCCTGCTACGCACCAATGGAATTGACACAGCAGCCAAAGCTGCTGTAACACGCTTGGTAGCTTCTTGAAAATTCAAAGGTACGTGATGTGAAGTGCTTCCTTGAGCTCCGACATCATGGCAGGGCACCACAGCCTCCCTTCTCTGTGTCTGCCCTCCCTTCTCTGTGTTCCTCAAAGCCGACCCAGTGGCCCAGGACCTCTTCACATCCTCACACACGGTTACTTGCTGCGATCGCGCAGGTGCTGATGGAGCAGTGCGCTGCATGTATACCGCCACAACCCCATGAAGGGCGGTGAGCGCCACCGCAGATGTTGAGGAGGGGGAGGAGGTGGCAAGCGCAGGGTGCGCAAGAGACAGCAGCGCAGCAGCCCCTACTGCGCGTGCTGAGTGGCACACAACGTGCCAGTTATCTGGGTTTGTGAGGCATTGCAAAGGTGGCACCAGATGATCCATGGGGGTCTGACCTCTGCCGCTGCGTCTGCTGAGGAACTGGTGCTGCATCAGCCTATACGTAGCATTGGGCACACCTGCAGGGCAACGTTCAGGTTGCAACTACCGACAACAGGCATTGTGCATCATTTGCAGAAGATAGGCGAAGGAGTGGCTGCCCCTTGCTATGTGCCCCTCAAACTGCTCAGGTGTTGTGTGCAGATGCAACGATGCTGCAGGGACAACAGCATGAGATCGTATGGGAGCGGTCCGTAGGGTAGGATGGATTGCGCACCGGTGCACAGCTTCACGATATTGTTCACATAGTGGCGGCAGTCGTTGAGGTTCAGCTCATACTGTGAGCTGTGGACTCTGTTGTACTGCGAAATATCCTGGAGTGGCACATCTGTCTGCCCTACTAACATGCTCGCCTTCGGAAGCGTATCTATCTGCGCACATCAACACCTAGTCAGCAAGTGCACTGCTGCCGGTGCTGCATCATAGTTGGTGTCAACTGAGAGTCACCCACCTGGGTGTGCCTGACTTCACCTTGCACACTTCCTTTTTTGAGACTGCTGTTCTGCTCCCCACAGCGTAGTCTGGGTCTACCTACGTGTACATCTCCTCCGACTGGGCCAAAGTCGAACATTTGCAGATTTCCTGACGAGTCCTGGAAAACGACCATGTAGTGGCACAATCCACAGTCTATTAGCCGGGATTTAGCATCATGGGGCAGCTTTTGGATTACATTGCCTCCAAAAGAAGTGAAAGGGCGTGCAGCAACGTATACCCGCAGAAACTGAGGCTGGGAGGTCAGGCGGAGCATGCCAGTCATCTGAGACATTCTGCATGGCATGCTCATCGCTGAGCTCAAATCAGTAACTCGTACGACAGAAACAGATATATCTTCCTGGTTATGGTTGCAAACTTGAGCAGTTGCAGAGCTGTTGGTGTTTCAGGCCTCTAGAAGCCTGTCACCAGGGAAGCTGGGACATGTGACATAGCCGTTCGCAGTGAAGTAACCGCTCTTATGCGCCACAATTAAACCACCCGATTGGATGGTTCGTGACTACGGTTCAATTGCAATCGTGCACACACCACTATGAGCATCGCAGACGTGATTGGCAATTGACACAAGTGTGCAAACGTTCGCCTGGAGCTGCGTCCCAACAACCTAGATAGTACAACAGTGCATATGAAGGATACTTGGTCGGACTTCCTGATCTTGCATGTGAGCGTCGAGGTCGAGACGCTGGTGCGCAGAAGGCATATTCGGTTCACCTGCTTTCAACAGCGTGCATGAAATCGCGCTCACGCAGAGCAAGAAGCAAAACACACAATAACGGGCATCAGTGGAGCTTGACGACTCTGGAACTGTACGATAACGTGCACTGAGCTTGTGGTGCTTGTGCCACGTCACTTGCAGTCGCACGTCACTTGCAGCCAGCTGTTCACACAGGAGCAAGATAGACTCTGAAACACAACCAAAAAGACGCAGAATGAAAGAATCATGCGTAGTACCTGATATACGCACCTCTCTGTCCTCTGTTGTCGACCTTCACTTTCAAGTGGAGTGCGCTGCCACTGGAGTCAGCACAGCAAAAACGCAGCTGCAGCACAATCGCAGCCACTCCCGCTGGATGCCCTTCCTTGGCGTGAGATGATGACGACACTATACATGTAATATTTAAAGAACTGCAGCAGCTAAAAAGAGCAGACTACTGGAAGCCTTAGCACGGCATGGAATCTTGTACAGCATGGCATGGAATCTTCAATCCGCCGAGCACTTCTGGTGCCACAGAGAGTTCGAAGATCTCATTTCAATCAAATGCCAGGAACGAGAAAGCATCAACGTGGAAACGACAAGAAACGTGCCTATCCATGAGGTTGTGCAGTGCTTTTGTTTTGGGCAGATGACTGACAATTCCATCATGAATGGCATGTGGCACTGGCACCTTGCGTTCAAGAACAAGGTATGACAGGAAAAGAAACATGTGAGCTTAATCAGGGACGTCGGTTCGAGACAGGACGCTGATCACACGCAGCCTGACGCTTCAAACAAGATAAGCAGATCCTCATGTGGAGATGGACATCACACTCAAAACATTTCAAACTCAAGCTTTCTGCTTCAAATCAAAGAAACTGAAAGCACTAGTTCATCACGGTCATCAGGTCATGTCGAAGGTATCACCAATATTCAAGCAATCAACACATTCTTGCGAGCTTCAGCTGCAATCCTAAAATTTTTTTCATACCTGTCCAGTACTCTACTCCCTAGCGCACTAAGATCCGGCGTCGACAACTCCCTCCAGTTAACCCACGTGACGCCAATGAAAGCATTTACGGCCACACTGTGTAACAAACAAGCCCATGCGCACAGCATGCACACCACAGAGAAACTACGAGGAGCTGCAGTCACACGACGCTGGATGCATGCACTGGATCATGGCATCTTTCTGGTCAGAACTTATGTATCACGAGGAACTCTCCCCTGTCTTTGACGGAGATGACTGCAGTGATGCCGTGCGCCTGCGCCACGGCCACCCACCCCACGCGCTCTGATCCTCCTCTTCTTCAGCGCTAGGATCGCCACCTTTCAGTTTCTTCTCCAGCCCTGACTTTTCGAGGAGCAGCTGCTTCTGCACAGCCAGATGCGCTCAGTTACAAACAGTTACATAAGATCCTCTGACGTCAGAGTGGAAGAGGCGTGTGCACCCCTAAGCCACAGCCCAGCAACCCCGGGAGCTGGAACCGCTCGAGTATTTGGAAAGGTCAGAGCCTGCCTCGGCGGATGAACACCGAAGCGAGCTCCGCAGCAGATATTGTCACGAATTCCCCCCGAAAACCTCAACCAGAAAAAAACACTTTCTGGGGCGAGGCTGCTGTGCAAAACAAGAATGGCATGCCAGTACAGAGGTGGTTCTTTTGGCTATTTGGGTTCATGCCTATTCACCAACTTTCCAGCTTGTAAAGATGGCTGTGGGAGTGGGAGAGTGCATCGATGCGCTCTTCATGATCTGCCCCTCCTTTCTGCTTTGTGATGTAGCTCGCCCGAGCCTGTAAATAGTGCATGCAGCTGGCATGACATGTGACTCAAGACTAGGCGAAACAGTACCATTGAGTTAAAGCGACTAGACTTGTGCAATGCGGCAGCACGGCGCCGCATGGGTGTGCCGAAGCAACTTCATCTCTCTCTGAGAAGCATGGCAAGGTGTGGCTGTGGGTGCCTCTGCCACGTGCAACACAAACAATTTAGGCAGCACAGGAGGAGCGAATGGCCCGTGTACAAGGCTGCAGCACAGAAACATGCAACAGCATTATCAGTATCCCCTACCCCTCCGATTCTGTTCACTGTCGCACTGTGTGCAAACATCAGAGTCAGGATACCTCGCCTTCTGAAGCGCAGGCAGCATGTATGCAAGAGCGCACAAGCAATTGCTAGCAGCCAGCTGCTTGAGAAGGAAGAATGAGGCCTTCAGGCAAGGCAAGGCAGGGCAGGAGCAAGCAGCGCACCTTCTCAGCTGCAAGGTTGTCGACTTGAGCCATGAGCGACTGTATTCTGGTGCTTGCATCATCCAGTTCGCCCTCCAGGCGCTTGATCCTGTCCCCTGGCCCCAGCATGGCACACTGCGCTTCTGTGCTCTGCACACGTGCCACAGACAACGTCCAATGGGACACCTGGAAAGGCCACCGCAGCAGGAGAAGACATGAAAACGAGGTTGCACGGCTGGCTGCATTCTGTGAATAATCAAACAGCGCAGCGTGGCGGATGCTAGAGTCCCATAGAGCATGCTGCTCTAAGAAGATGCATCAACCAGCTATTTACAATCAGGGCGGCGGGTGGGGTTTGGGGCAGTCGACCCCCTGGGGATGGCAAGTCAGGATGGCAAAAAAACTCACCTCACTTGCATGCTCTGGTATATCTGCCGTGCCCGCCTGAGCCAGCTGCTCCTGCAAAGAGGCTCAATGTTGAAAGAAAACGAGAAGACCATGCAGGAGAGAGTTATCCTGCCTTGGATGCTTGCATCTGCAAGTGAAGGGCTGTCCGAATTAAGAGTCATAATACATCACTGATGCATATATCAGCTGATACAATGCACGTTATTCGGTCATATTATTTGAACTGGCACTGCTTTGTCTCAAGCAACATAGTGAACTTACTGTTGTGAATCGTTTAATGCAATCCACGCCATACTTGACACTTAGTTGGTGCCATGTAACTCTTCTATGGTGTAGTGTGGGTTGGTTCTTTGCACGATGATGGGGCTTTGGAAGCACTCCATGCCCGAAGCGGCAGGCACCAGCAGTTCGGCACCCGCTGCTGTTGACAGCGGACATCAGGAGCATCAACTGACACGTACCCCCAGTTTCACTGAATGTGGCAGGGCACGCGCCTCACAAATAGTCCCACACATTCAGGGTTGTAACATCTAACTTGGTGACACTGGTGATCAATACTGACACATGCTTCGGAAGGGCTGACATGCATCAGTTCTCATTAACCCGACATCATATCAGTATCAGCTGATGCAAGCGAATGTTGTTATTTAAATATTGCCAGCCCAAACGTGCAGGGACTGGCAAGTATCACTGGCGGATGGTGGTCGCCAGGTGCACCGCAGCTCTAGGGACATGAGAGAGTGTGTCAGGTGTCGGTGGCAGGGCAGCAAATGAGCAGCGGTGTGGGTAGCTCTCTCACACTGGTTGCAGAGGCTGCATCATGCTGTAAGTTGCAGTAGATGATATGAGAATCTCTTGGCTTACGGTAACATATGCTTAATACTAACCCATTTGCCCCCACTGATTCGGTTCGTGCTATCCAGAAGTTCGGATTAACCAGCATCATTTGAATCATTTGTGTGAACACGGTTTGATCTCACTGCTTTGGTTCGTATTCCCCAGAGGTTCGTGTTAACCAGGTTTGTATGAACAAGATGTGACTGTGCTCAGGACTCATATGTAGCTTGCTAGAAGATTCTACGACCCCTCCACATATGCGCATGTGAGTTGCTGCTGCATGCAAGGCGTACACCACCAACCCTTTCTCCTGAACCGCAGAATATCGACGCAGAACCGTACACTGTACAGCACTCTGTGAGTAAAACTGCCTATGTGAAACACACAACGAAAATTCACAGCTGCAGGGGATCAGGCGCACCTCCAGCTTGTCTATTCGAGCCTGCAGCGACGCCTGCTGCTCCTGTGCTGTGGAGGCCCTCCCCTGCAGGTCTGTGACTCTCTTTGCCCTGGCCTCCAACTCAGCTTCAGCAGCACCCACTTTCGCCTGTACAAGTGCTTCACTCCAGTTCGCTTGTCCCACAGCATGCCGCAGGTATCTGCTGCCCTCCACGTGCTGCCTGGGAGTGCTGCCATGGCACAGGGGCATCTCTACTCATATGAAAACTCTTCAACAAGTGTGCATGCGTGTACTAAGCAAGCGTTGCGCTGATTAAGTGGTCGTGCACTGTTCATTTTGCAAGTGGTCCCATACCTCCGCCTGGTTGCGGGCGCCTTGCTCGCTGCTGAGGGCCTCCTGCAGGCTCTCCACCTGCAGCCGCAGCGTGGGCGCTTCTGCAGCATCCTCTGCACGTTTCTTTAGGTCTGCTAGCTCTTGTTCTTGGTCCGCGAGGCGTTGCTGAGCCTCTGCATAAGAGTGCTGGGTAGCCTTGAGGTCTGCCTGGCAACTCGAGGATGCAGAGTGCAGCTTGCTGTTGCGGGCACGCAGCTGCTCTGCCTCTGCGTTTGCCCTGTCCCGGGCCTGCATCGCGTCTACTGCCTGCTTCTGGTAAAACTGCAGCTCTTGCTGCATTCGTGTGACATTGCTTGTGGCCTGCAAAACGTTAGGTCCTACCTGCTCACCTCATTCGGGCAACTGTAAGTGCTGAAACTTGTTGTTGGCTCTGCTACTGCATGGATGAAACATCGTGTTATATTCATTGCTCTGTTGGATGTAACTCAGACTGAAGAGCATCCTTGTTGTTGCCCAGAAGGACACGCATGAATATGCCGATGAACTTCATGCGGTACTTTGAAAACTGAAAGATGCGGGAACTTGTGGCTCTGTATCACCACCGCCTTGGCAGGTTCTTCACTGTGCAGTGCCTCCAACCGCCTTGTTGGCGTTGTACAACTGACCCATTACTTCACGGAGACACTGAAATTGTTTATGAAACGTTCTTTGGGTAAAAAC
Organism: Ulvella scutata; assembly: GCA_032359135.1. Lineage (NCBI taxonomy): Eukaryota > Viridiplantae > Chlorophyta > Ulvophyceae > Ulvales > Ulvellaceae > Ulvella > Ulvella scutata. The sequence goes on from JAUMHD010000008.1 coordinate 708,406, forward strand.
TGACGATGCCAGCTTCGTTTGCACACCTCTCTGCATGACCTATCCGACAACCTCTTCGCCTCCTTGATCATGGCCACGTCCTCAACAAGTTCGTCACGCTCGGCCTTGAGATGATCCAGTTCAGTTCGCTTTTGTTGCAGCTCTGATTCTCTGCTTAGTAAGGTCTCTCGCAGGAAAGAGGAGCTGTCAAACGTGGCGCTCACCGAGTTGTTGACGTAGTCCTCGTTCTCACGCAGCAAACGATCACGTTCCCGTGTCACATGCTCAATGTACTTCCTCAGTTCCTCCACGTGAGCCAGTAGCTCATTGCGTGACAGCTGCTCAACCTCGCACAGTGTGGGTACTTGAGGGCTTTGTGCTCGTCGAAACATGCTCGTCAATCTACAGCACCTTTCTATGAGGGAGCGTTCTGATACAACACGAAGCAACCAAGGTCTGCCATTCACGTCTGTACATGTTGGTTGCACATCAAGTGTACCTGTCGCCCCACTCACCGACTCAGCAAGGGCCAACTAACCTTGCTCGGCTCAGGAATGCAAGCACAGACATCAGCATGTGATGAAGCAGGCTTTCTTACAGTTTACGGAGGGGATGACGGAGAAGTGCGCCATGAGATCATAGAACGGGTCATGATCTGTGAGATTGTACAGCACCTGTGGCCACGAGTGGCTGTCCGGATGTCCATGCCTGCTGTGAGGCCAGCTATACAGAGAATGACACATTTCTGTATCGCACTGACTCTCATGAATCTTTCCTCGTCTTTACACTGGAGCTGCCGTCATGCACTCCTCTGGCATGATCACAACATTGAAGCGAAATGGCCCCATGTCAGTCTATCCACAGTGGCGACCAAACCGCCTTCAAACAAATAACCTAGGAGAAAAAGCTGAAACCAGCTGATACATATTTGAAAAGCTGAAATGAGCCTCTGTGCAACACTTATGGGTCGTGCAACAAACTCTCAACACTGCCGCGAATCCCCTTCAAACGGAAAAGGCGCTGCCAGATATCCATAACTCATAAACTTGCAGCAGCCTTAGATATCAGAGAACTGGATCACCACACATGAGATGTTGTCTGCACTTCCCCTGGCATATGCTTCATGGACTAGCTCTTGTGCCAACTGCTGAGGATCCGGATTTTCTTGCTCCTGAGTTATCATCGCAGCATCCTACACAGCGTTATGAGATGTTTGTGTATTGGTTTTGTTACTTGAATGCACCCTCCAATTTCGAGGGGGTCAGGTTAGTGACAGTGTGCAATAAACAAGGGGGTCATACGTACCCACAACAGCCCATGAAACGTGTGCTACAATATTAAAAGTACATAGTATGACAGAAGCCTGGCACAACACGACTGTGCAGTGCTCTGAGATACCAAGGAGCGGCTGACACCAGCACCTTAACGGCACTGGTTACGAGACAAGAAGGGGGCCGGGGGGTTCGTGTGCGCCTGAGACCCTGGCAGGAGGTAGGTGGGTAGTGGATAAGTGGGTAAGTGGGAGGCAGAGGTACCAGGCGGGCCGGGGGGTTCGTGTTCCATTAAACACGATTGTCTGATAGGCATGCAGAAGTGATGAAGCATCAAGAAATTTCAAGCAGCAAAGGTTTTTGTAAAGCAGGGTGCGAGGTTCGCGGGATGTAACAGCAGACCTGCTCTTCGATAACATCCCACAGCCCATCACTTGCCAGAATGATGCATTCGCCCCCAGTTTCCATTGTCCGGTGATCTACATCAGGCAATGCAATGACATAGCGCTTCAGGGGTCGGTCTCCAAAGGCTCTAGACACTGCCAGCACCCCACCAACCCTCCAGGTCCCGGCCCATATCACTACGCCACCCTCTTCTTCAATTCGTACCCGTTCGCTCGAGCGATTCGGTTTATGATCCTCTGAAAGCGCTTCCACTGTACGCGTGCAACGATAGTTAGTTCATGATGTGCAGCAATTGGCATACATTGCTGAGCAGAAATCAGCAACATATGGCCTGAATGCATGGCGCATGAAGGAATAGTGGACATTCAATAAGCATGAAACATGTTTATCGGGTTCTGAAGCCTTCCTGGGTATGGCGTGGTTTCCGATAAGTAAAAGAGAAGAATAAGAAAGGGGGGGGGAGGGGGGAAACAGGGCTGCATCTACCGGAACTGTTGCCTGTGCCTTATCATCATCCAATTTCAGGTTCGTACCTTGTCCGCTAGGCTTAACAAGTACAGCACGGGAGTCCCCAACGTGCGCAATCCACACTTGGCGATTCTTGACAACGGCAACGACTCCAGTACACCTGCAACCGTACATAGCCACTCTGCTTCAGGCAACTAACCCAAAGAAGGTAACTCTTGAACAGCCTGAAATCATACCCGTCATTGTCACTAGAGCTGTTCAAGTAGTCCTGATCTGTCGCCAGGAAAGCACTAGCTGCACAGCACCACCAGTGTTGCAGTATGAAACATGCATCGCCGCTTGCAGGATATATCTCAAGCACAAATGTTGTGAAATTGTTTAAATGGTCGGGGTGCATACTCAGAGCCTTGGACATGTCATGGGGGAAATTGGGGTCATTCTGTAGCTTCACAAACAAGTTCTCCTTGACATACGAAGCTGCTCCAGGACCTCCGTGACCATCAAAGACGCCAAAAAATCCATAATAGTCGCCGTTGTTGCATCTTCTAAACTGCACAAGGAGCGAGCATCGTTACCAGGATCGTTCCTCATCTATCTGATGATGTCACCTAGGTCTGTGAAAGAAGAACACAATTCGCTCAACGATGCATACATACCTGAGAATATGTAAAGTCTTCCATACTGCCTCTCCTTCCTTGTTTCGCTACGAATCCATAGGAAACCTGCTTGTCCTCGCTGCACGAATGCCCACTGGTTCTCACATCAAACCAACCAAGAGACAAAATTTTGTTGGTTAAACAACTACATCTGTGCTTTTCAACTCTGCACTTGTTTGTACGTGCAAAGACGCTCGCACCGCTGCCCTGCACCAGCTTCGAACACTTCTGGTTGCGATAGATGCACTCCATTAGACGGACTACTCTGGGTGGTGCCAATGACTATATTTTTGAGAAAATCCATCATGTTAGCGCTGCTCTCATACGAAAGTGTCCTGCGACACTCAATACGGTGTTGCCTGACGTATAGAAGTGCTGTGCACCAAAACTATATAAACTTTGAGCTTGTACAGGCCTTTATACTTGACATAAATAACTGTATGTTGATCAAAGTGGCCCAGGCTACTTGTCAGCGAGCTCAATGTGTCACACTTGCAACAACTGCGAACGACGCGAAAGAGTGGCGCCACAGTGATATGGAACTGTGACACACACATATTGCAAACTGTTTCAAAGAAGTTCAGACTTCGGCAGCGTGTACGCTTGGCATCCGTACACAGCGACATGCTGAGAACAGACGAATGTGCATGGCCGATTACGTGCATGGAGGATGAGTGCAGTGACCCCATCAATACGACTCAACATTCTTGGTGAGCAATGCAATGTAAACTATATGTTGTGTGCAGGTATCACGAACGACAGTGCAGTCAGTTCGCTTGTGATAATCTGAAGAACAGGTCGGCACCCATACAGGTGGTCGTCCGTAGGTGACCATGTAGCTAATTTGCACGCATAGCATCGCTCGTTTCAACATTTAGCTGGATTATGATGGTACATGGGCGCGTAGCTCGGTATTGGTCATGGGATCTTGTGGGACGTTCTGTTCAAGCACTTTAAAAATGAAGGCTTGATGCGAATCGTGCTTTCTGTCACAAAGCAAGACACCGTTGTTTAAACTTATCACTCTATCAGCATGAATCGAAACGGGTGAAAGATTTGCTGTTGAGGTTTGCTGAACGCATTTCTCAGTGCACCATCGTTTTCACACATACATCACCTGAGCTGGTGTCGGCACAGAACATACATCAGAATAGACGCTAGATGATACAAGAGCTAGATTATACGCACGTATGAAGCTAAAATGCACCGTTTCATCTGCAAGACAGACAGATGCACTGTTGATGGCAGACTCTCCTGACCAGACTGTGTAAGGTGGCCATCCTCGGCTGGAGTCTTAATCTTGTTCTAATCAAGCTGTATTGAGAATTGTGTCTCATCCTTTGAAGCAAGCCACGAGCACAGCCGCACTGCACAGGATCAGCCAACCAGGAAGCACTGCCCCACTATCGACCAAAATTTCTCTTGAAGCACCAGACCATGCAGCAGGCCACCTTTACGGATAACTAGAGTTGCTTGTTTGGGCGAGTAGCATCTGTGAATTGACGTCTTTCATGAGGACAGTGGTTGCACAACCTATGGGGAAACCACGCGCTCTTTCAGTCAGCGGTTCAATTGTATTCCAGTGCCATGCATTTCTGCCTGGCCTGCTAGTTCCGACGGTTGATGTGGAGTGATGTGTAGGTGTGCCCCTCCGGCACCCCATGCTATTTTGCTGCCGCCCAGGTGTTGTTTCTTTGTGCTGGTGGTGCTTAGCCTCCTCTAGTTTATCATGCATCTGCCGCCGCGTCCTGTCGATGTAATTATCTGTTCCTAGGCAGCAGAATTCTTACAAAACCACAACTTGCTTCCCAAGGTACACATGAATCGTGATGTGCCAAAGAATGTTCTGCAGTCACCATTGAGCAGAACAATGTACCAATTGCCTGTGTGCATATGCTAACCAACCACTTAATCTTCTATTGTGCCATCAAAAGTAGTCGGGTTCTTTTCCCGGATGCCACTTCACACTGCATCCAACACTGGGCTTGGCACGAGGTGGAGCCTTGCCAGCAATGACAGCATCCAGAGCTTGCCTGATATGCTTTCCAGTCACTGGCACATTTCTTCCAGGCCCTGAACCACAGAATATTTTCAAACTTGTGTATTCATCTGCCAAGAGGCCAGGGTGATTGAGGTGCAGCAGCATGCATTAACTAGATGCCTGGTTCAAGGACAACGGTCCCATGACAATAGAAAATAGCTGACAACTCCTGCAAACTGTATCCGCAGTCTGCAAACCACCGGCGTATGGCGGGCAGTTCGGCTGCTAGTGCTGCCCACATGGAAACTTTTAACAGACGAGGTCATACGTGAATCATCGAACTGGCCATGATAGACCAACTTCAGATTCGCATCAAAGCAATAGAACTCCGGTGTGCACATCGCCTTGTACGCTTTGGCGACATCTTGCGACTCGTCATACAAGTAAGGGAACGTATACTTATACTTCACACATTCTTTTGCCATCTGCTTCGGGCCATCCTGCATTCTCATCTCAGTCACACAGCATGCTGCTGGACTCGTTTCAAGAGAGGTGAATTACACACAGAAGACAATAGTACATCAAGCTATTAACAGTGAGTGAATGGGGTGCACCTGCGGATGAGTCTTAACTGAGTTACTGCTGATGGCGACCACACCCACACCCAGCTGCTGGTACTCAGCTGCCAGTCTCGAGATTTCATCCTTCAGGATTACAACAAAAGGGCAATGATTACTGATGATCATCACGAGAGTGCCTTTGCTGCCTTTAACGTCCTCCAGGCTGACAACCTCTCCAGTCTTGGGGTCTGGTAACTGCAACAGTTCAAGATACAGCGTGAGGGAACGTGCTGCTTACAATAACGTGAGTTCGTCATGGAGGATGTCAGACCTCGCCCTTAACAGTGACGCCATTGCTCCCCTGGTGCAGGTAGGTGTGTGTAGTGGGTTCTACATGATTCCTGACACTTCCCGTTGACCCTCACACGTGCTGCTTCTAGCACCCACTGAGGCGCAATAGTAACATGTATAACTTTACCAGCAGTCGCTGGCCTGGCATGTAGCAATCGCTAGTTCAAACATCGAGTTTTGGTGGAGATATTTTGGACCGCCAGCTGCAGGGTTGCGCCTCCTGCAGTGTTTTGGCGAGCAGAAGAGCACCTGAAACCCAGGCGCAACTGTGCCCATTGACAGATTAGTGCTCTCTTTCATCACCATGCTGGAAACTGAGTGTTGACGTGGCGTGGAACGGAGGCGGTTGACCAGCCTAAGCGGAGAACAGGCTGGTGCTTCACGGAGTCCTTGAACTGGTCGCATGGTCTTCAGTCCTCTGATCTATCGCGCTCATGGCTACTTATTCCGCTGGGATGGTCCCTATGAGCACATCATTCTGCATTTGTGATCCAATGCATTCGTTTCACGTGGATCCAAGGGTGCATGCATGAGCGAGATGACTAGTTCACTTGAATGTTGATTAATGGCCGTTCAGATCTTCGATGTATATATTTCCTTCCTCCTGCTTCAACTCCTGGTCATGACTTCTGCTTGTTGATGTAATCACAATTCACAAATCCTTGAGAATAGCAGTCCGTACCATGTTCCCAAGCACACGCTCAGGTTCACAAGACCACAAGACCATCTCTACCACTTGTCAATGGTAGGGAATACGAGCAGTGTCTGACATCCAACATGTAGCCAACTGCAACAGTCCTTGGTGTCCGAAGTTACTGCTTCTTCACTATGCCTGGTCCATGCGGATTGTCTTGCAGTGGCCAAGATCAAGACCAGGTAGGTGGTGAAACAAAATTGTTGTCACAACATGCACCAGCCCATCCCTGTTACGAACAAGACAGGTTTGACGCCATATATACTTCGATGCAGGCTCAAAGGTTTACCAGTATCCTCCGTGGTCATGGCTACCCGACCGCTTCCTCCTCTGTGCCTCTAGATAGCCTCTATGTAAGGCACCAGAGGGAGCTGAAGAAGGCGGCGCAGATCTTAAGTACTGCATCAGCACATACCCTGGGTGCTAGCGCCACATGTGCGCCCTATGTAAAGCGTGCGGCGAATTCAAACTGGCTCAACGCCGTCCGAGAGTCTGCAATAGTAGATATAGGGGGACATGAGCTCCAGCAGCTAGCCATAAACGTCTTCTGGTTGCTTCAAGTTGAATCAAGTGATCGATATGACGTCTCAATGCTGCTGGGCAGGGGGCTATCGAGGCAAGGTCTTGGAAGTGCACACCATATTGTCAAACGAACGCCAGAAGCTTCACCTTCCAGCCGAGCATGCAGGTTCTCAGGCAATCAAGTTCATGCCGCAGTTCTTTACGGCGGTGGAGACGGTGTGGCCATCGTCATGCGATGCTGCCTTGCTGGGTTTGTGCCAGCACACCCTTGGGCTTGGCCAGCAAGTTCCTGACACAGCCAGAGCATCACAACCCGCGCAGCCAGCTGTCGTAGACGCAGCAACACAATGGGCAGCGTACAAGGAAGCAGCAAGGGTCATTCCCACGGCAGATCCAGCAGATGATGCGCCCCATGTCATGGACGGCCGAGAGCACACTATGGCCAAGATGAACCTCACAACCTTGGAACGAATGGTATGTGATATCACCGGCCTATCCCCCCCAAGCAAAGGGGGTGACCAGTCAGTGCTGCTGCTCACTCTTGGGGCACTGATACAAAGTGAGCAGCCTGATACAACTGCTGGGCTTCTGGTGGAGGTCCTTGGGTACTCCCATATGGACCAAATCATCCACATAGTAACCATGCGTGAGGTATGACCTGATTAAGATCATTTGTGAACTAAGCAGGAGGGGCAACCCTCTGCCTGTTGGCTGCCCTTTCTGTGCGTCTACACCCAGTTCCTGCGCTTCCTTCACTTCTTCAGTTTCTCAGCGAACTGCCACCGCTCCATGCATCACTGCAAAGGCCTGCTGCAGGGGATTCTCGGCAGCTTGAAACGAGCCCTGGATATCCTCAGGGCGCAGGAGCAAGAGGTGCAGCCTCAAGGTGCTATCCAAGCGCAAGTGCAGGTGAACACAGCGTCTGAGAAGATCATCCAGAAGCGAGAGCGCAAGGCACAGAAAAAGAAGTTTCAGACTGCTGGTCAGGCCAGCCACAGCGGCATAGATCTGGAGCAGGCCAGTGTGTATGGCTGGGCTGCTCTGCAGGTGCTGGCGCCCCCATCTCTTGCGTGCTTCCTGCTCGTGTATCTCCACATGGCCCATGCAGAGCATTTTCCTTCACACTCTTGATATCACTCGACGTCTGATCTCGCACTGCAAGATGTTGCAGTCCCTGTTCTAGCATGTCTCGGCGATACATCGCTTGATGTGACATCTTCAACATCCGCTTCCTTCTTGTATGTATGCAACGTGCACAACTGCTGTCTTGAGGTGTGTTGTGGCCTCCCTCAGCTGCAATTACGGAAAGGCACACACACACATACTGTGAACGTGTGCCACTGTGATGGATTGACAAGCATCCTGCCACAATTCACACTGCGAGCATGCGATCTGAGAGCAGACGCGGATACAGGACACAGAGGTGGACTATTCCAACTTGCTAACTATTGGCGGCATGGAGGTCTGCATTGGACAGGGGGCAGAGAAAAAGTCCCTGCCGGCTGGCACCAAGCGCACCAACTTTCAAGGGTACGAGGTGGTGGATGTGCCCGCCATGAGCCCCCACCAGGGGCGGCCAGCTGACTTGGTGCAAATAAGTGTACTAGAGGACTGGGCACAGACTGCTTTCAAGGGGTACAAAACTCTGAATCGGATTCAGTCCAGGATCTTTGAGGCATGTGAACCCCTCACCCACTCCTTCTTCTTGTGGTGCTTATTTTTCTTGATATGTTTGTGGCGCTCCCTGCAATGGATAGTTGACTTATTGTGCACAAGTTTCTGCATAGATCACCGAGGATTGTTCCTGGTGGCTCTACCTTGTGTTATCTTTGGATAGTTTGTTCCAGTTTTGCACGAGGGGTGGCTCCTGCTGTGAAACCTTGCATGCTATGTTTCAGTGTAGATGTCTTTCTGTACATCTCAAACAACATGTAGCGTTGTGCATTCTGGTGACTCACTAGGAAAGACCGACCCTTGCCGGTCACAGCAGCTTATCAGTGTGTGCAGACTGGGTATCGCTCAAACGCCAACATGCTGGTCTGTGCACCCACTGGAGCTGGAAAGACAAACATCGCCATGATAGCAGTTCTGCATCAGATTGGCATGCACATGAGCGCGGGTATCATTCAGAAGGACGCCTTCAAGATTGTGTACGTTGCGCCAATGAAGGCTCTTGCGGCGGAGGTTTCCCGCACGTTCGGCAACCGGCTGTCAGATTTGGGAATACAGGTGAGTGCCCAGTACACATGTGCAATCCTTCATTTCATGCGTAACCTGTGTGTGCGCCTGAAGATAATCAGGCTCCTTTACAAGCAAAAGATGCACTTTATGGACAAGAGCCCCAACACCTGCATGAAAAAGCTCCTCGAGAAGAGAATCTGGCGTCGTCTGTTTCCTCTCGCCAGCATACGGCTCTCTTGCACAAGGCTGGCGGAAGCTGCAAGAGAAACTTGGATATCTGCAGTGCGGAGGCTTTAGATCTGACAGGGACTGGAGCTGCAGGTGAGAGAGCTGACAGGTGACATGCAGCTGACTAAGGCAGAGATGGCGGCAACGCAGATGATAGTTACAACGCCAGAGAAATGGGACGTGATCACTCGCAAGGGTGGCAGTGAGTCCATGTCCTCTCTGGTGCGGCTGCTCATCATCGACGAGGTGCATCTCCTGAATGACGACCGGGGCCCGATCATAGAGACACTGGTGGCCCGCACACTGCGCCTGGTGCGCCTCATTGCCCCCCCCCCTGCAGTTCTGCACGTGGGGCTGTCCTATGGCCATGCAGCATCATTTATCCAGATCTCTCACATGGTCTTCAATCGCTTGCATGCGTGTGAGTGTGGCTGCGTTAGAGGCGCTCTTGCCGAAGGGAGCTGCTGTTGCTGCTGCTCCTGGATGTTTTCTCGAGACCCATTTGTTCAATTTCAGGAGTGCAGTGCATGCATGCATGCAGCAGTGCGCACGCAAGTCGCTGCAAGCATGCAGATGGTGCTCAGGAGCGCTCTACAGTGCCGCATGAGGACTGGGTTGACAACAGGCTGTTGTGCAGGTGGAGACCTCTCAGACAATGATCCGCATTGTGGGGCTTTCTGCCACACTGCCCAACTACAAAGACGTCGCAACATTTCTTGGAGTCAATTCTCAAGTTGGCCTTTTCCATTTTGGACCGGAATATCGGCCTGTGCCACTTGCCATGTCTTTTGTAGGCGTCAGCGAGAAGAATATGCTGAAGCGCACCAAGTTGATGCTGGACTGTACATACGAGCGCATTTCCAAGTCACTGAAAGAGGGAAACCAAGCAATGGTGTTTGTGCACAGCCGCAAGGATACAGCAAAGACTGCCGAGCAACTGGCAGAGCATGCTGCTGCAGTTGGTGGGTTTGCGCATGGCCTGCACTGCATCTGAACTTCAATCCATAGCAACCTGAGCCTAATCTGTGCTGTGATACATATTGCAAGTGTATATTGGCTGAAATCATGGCTGATTGTCCGGTCAACGAGCCTGCTGTCAACGGCATCAGAAGGTTCTGCTTTCCACATGACTTAGCTCAAGATTCATTCTTTTCATATTCAGATCACCCAGTAATGTGTGCAGGAGAGGCTGAGCTCTTTATGGCTGATGAGTCGCATCCCCAGATCAACCTGATCAAGAAGGATGTGTCACGGTCACGCAATGGGCAGGTGAAGGAGCTGTTCAAAAGCGGCTTTGGCATCCATCACGCAGGAATGTTACGCAGCGATAGAAACCTTGTAGAGAAGTGTTTTGCAGACGGCCATATCAAAGTTCTCTGCTGCACTGCCACTCTTGCCTGGGGTGTCAACCTGCCGGCCCATACCGTCATCATCAAAGGCACTCAGGTATGTCCTTTGCTTTCCCTCTGCTTCTGAGTCTGTGATGCAAGCAAACGTGCATGCCTGCTGCACTGCCTACAGAATCTCATTGCACCAAAACGCGTGTCTCAATGCCTTCGTTGAGCAATATCGCAGTGGTTCCAGAGCAGCGGATGCTATGCTGGCTTCCCTCAAGAACTCTTCGTTCACATCAACTGGGCCGTGCTTCATCCCCCTATGCTGCTGGCATCTGCTGCAGGTGTACGACTCCAACAAAGGGCGCTTCTCAGACCTTGGCGTACTGGACGTACAGCAGATGTTTGGCCGTGCTGGCCGCCCGCAGTTTGACACGTTCGGAGAGGCTGCCATCATCACCACACATGACAAGCTGCCCCACTATCTCAGCATGCTGACATCCCAGGTGCCCATAGAGTCGCTCTTCAACAGGAGCATGCCTGACAATCTCAATGCAGAGGTGGTGCTCGGAACGGTGTCCACTGTGTCAGAGGCAGTAGTGTGGCTGTCATACAGCTACCTGCATGTGCGCATGCAGCGCAACCCTCTTGCGTATGGCATGACACATGACAGCATCATGGGCGATCCTGGACTGGAGGACAAGCGCCGTGAACTCATCGTTCAGGCTGCCAAGGTGAGGTCTACTCTGCCTCAGCCTATCCTTTCAATTCTTTGCTATCTGTTTGGGCTAAGAGGTGTTGATGGAACGCTTCAGTCACCTGGTAAGTACGGACCGAGTGGCTACCTCCTGGCGCGTGTTAGCTCTTGTATTACCTACAATAGCTGTCACGTGCAGTGTGTATGCAGACTGTGCCCATCTGCACAAACAGGCTGCAGATTTCTACATGTCATCAGAATGTGTTTGTCTGCGCATGCAGACACTGCACGGGTGTGAGATGATGAGGTACGATGCCAAGTCCGGATCGCTCTACATGACTGAGCTGGGGCGCATTGCCAGCCACTTCTACATCTCCCACGCCTCCATCAACACCATCAAGGACAACCTCAAATCAGTGATGACCCTCCAGGAGGTGTTCCTGCTCATAGCAGAGTGTGCAGAGTTTGAGAGCTTGAAGGTCCGTGACGAGGAGATGCCTGACCTGGAAAAGCTGCGGGAAAAATCCTGCATGTGTCCCCTCTCTGCAAAGGAAGGTAACAAAGCTGCTCTTGGAAACCGTGAAAGCAAAGTCCAAGTGCTCATCCAGGTGTGCACCACGATGAACACTTCCTAGGCACAGCATCAACTCAGTTCGAGGTCAAGCGACGTGAATAGGAAAATGTTTATGACAGTAGTGCAAGCTCTGCCATCGTGCTTGTTTCACACTGGGTCAAAAGTGTGGGAAGTTGTGTTCATGAGATGATGGGCGATTTCCTGCTTTTTTGGCTTGTACCAGCTGATGGGTGCAGGGTTACATCAGCAAGGCACGCACTGAATCTTTCTCGCTGGTGGCTGATATGCTCTACATAGGAGACAATGCACCACGAATTGCGAGGGCGCTCTTTGATATTGCGCTCAAGAAGCAGTTCACAGGTGCCATGGAGTGCATCCTGCAGGTGTGCCTACTGGAGCCCTGACAGAACGTGATCAGCATGTCTGTGTGCCACACTGTTTTGCCTCCAATACCAGCGATGATCTTTCATCTGAGCACAGTTTACCAGCTTGCCAACAATGGTGATCAGCTAAACAAAAAAAGAAGTGTTCAGGAGGTCTGATGGTGCTGCATGCAGGTTTGCAAGATGCTTGAGAAGAGGCTATGGCCGGAGCAGCATCCTTTGTGGCAGTTCCCCACGCTCCTGGAGTCTCACTACATCTCCAAGCTGGAGAAGTTTGATCTCTGGCCAGATACTCTTCACACGATGGAGCCTTCGGTGGGTGCTTGCATCGCTCTCTTGTCTCCTGCTTGCTTCATTTGCGTTCTTTTTGAACCCTGAAATTGAAGGAGGTTTCAAAAATGCCAAACCGTTTCACGGCTGAACTTACCCTTTTTGCCTGACAGGAAATTGGCAGCATGCTGAGGCATCCAGCTGCCGGGCACAAGATCAAGGATGTTCTGAGGTACCTGCCCAGCATCGCCATGGAATGCACTGTCACGCCCATCACAAGGACGGTTCTACATGTGACACTCACGCTGCGGCCAGAGTTTTGGTGGCGTGACAGTGCCCATGGGCAAGCCATGAGGTGGATCCTGTGGGTCGGGGACTCGAGCAATGACTTCATATACTACAATGAAATCTGGACTCTCACTAAGAAGATGATGCAGGCATGTTCTGCCCTTCGCCTTCTGCCCTCTCGAACAGTGTTGCTTCAGAGGCATGCTTTGGCGCCCCCAACTAGTTTTCTCCCTCTCTGTAGGGTAGCAGTTGTTTCTTCCTGTTTTTGCACTCAGGGCTGGGCCGCAGTGCAGGAAGATGAGCACAGGCTAACCTTCACAATCCCGATCTTTGAGCCCATCGCAAGCAACTACCACGTTCGCTTGATATCTCAAGACTGGCTGGATGCAGAAGCATTCGCAGAGCTCAACCTGCATGGCATCATGCTACCCCAGATTGCGCCTCCGCACACATCTCTGCTGGAACTCACCCCGCTACCCCGCAGCGCCCTCAAGCAGCCAGACTTTGAGGCCCTGTACAAGGGCCGCTTTTCACACTTCAACCCCATCCAGACACAAGCGTTCCACACGCTGTATCACACAGACGAGAATGTGCTGCTTGGTGCCCCCACAGGTACTGCTTAAGCATGGTTCATCATGTGCCGTGTATCAATTTTGCAGATCTCCAGTTGTGACGGTGTTTGATGTACGATCGCCCCCAACGATGTGCAAGCTTGCTTGCAGGCTCCGGAAAGACAATATCATCAGAACTCACCATGCTGCGGGTGTTTCTGAACACCCCAAAGGAAAAGATTCTGTACGTAGCCCCGCTAAAGGCGCTGGTACGCGAGAGAATGCTGGACTGGGGCAAGGGGCTGTGCAAGGCTCTGAAAAAGCAGATGGTGGAGCTGACAGGCGACTACACACCAGACCTGGCAGCCCTTCAAGCTGCAGACATCATAATATGCACTCCAGAGAAGTGGGATGGCATCTCAAGGAACTGGCAGGCCCGTAGCTACGTGCAGAGGATCAGGCTGGTGGTTATGGACGAGATCCACCTTCTTGGGTCTGAGAGAGGCCCCATCCTTGAGGTCATCGTGTCCCGCATGCGGTACATCTCTGCCATTACAGGTCGACCAATCAGGTTTGTTGGTCTATCTACCGCACTTGCTAATGCCCATGACCTTGCCAGCTGGCTTGGGGTGAGCAAGAAGGTGTGCTGCTGTGCCCCTGGGTTTCCAGACTTTTTGGACAGGAATTGCCCCCCCAAGCAGACCTTGATGAGTCGAATGCTGTACAACACGCAGGTGGCTGTGCAGGGCCTGTTCAACTTTAGGCCGGCTGTGAGACCGGTGCCGCTGGAGGCGCACATTCAGGGCTACCCTGGCAAGTTTTACTGCCCACGCATGGCAAGCATGAATAAGCCTTCGTATGCCGCCATCCAGACCTACTCGCGGGAGAAACCAGTTCTTATTTTCGTGTCCTCAAGGCGGCAGACACGGCTGACTGCACTGGATCTCATTGCATTCGCTGCTGCTGACATGAGGCCCGACCAATGGATGCACATGAAGCCTGTGGAACTTGAAAAGGTCTGCTGATTCGGAACCATCGATTCATAGTCTGCAAATTACCCTGGTGCTGTGGTGTAGCTTTGGGGCACACCAGCCTGCACCATCGTCTCATAGCCCCTCTTGAGGCAGATAGAGAGGCAGCTGCCGTTAGTCAATTATTAGTGAGACTGTGCCTGCCGTATATATTCCTTTGTACGAGTACACGTATTTCCAGGCATATGCGGTTATCAGTATGGATGCCATCGCAGTGCAGGCACTGGCCAAGGTGAAAGATACCAATCTGCAGCACACTCTGCAATTTGGCATCGGCCTGCATCACGCCGCGCTACCAAACAACGACAGGGAGCTGGTGGAGCAGCTGTTTTGCGAGCAGAAGATTCAGGTCCTGGTCGCCACCTCCACACTTGCATGGGGCGTCAACACACCAGCCCACCTGGTCATCGTCAAGGGCACAGAGTTCTTCGACGGCAGAACGAAGCGGTGTGCTGCTTCCTCGCACATAACCAGCAAGCTGTGGATACATGGTTGTGTTGCAGTATCTGTATATAGCCATGTGGGTTCTCGCACACAGCAGTGCACCGCGATTCACGGCCTGTTTGCGTGCAGATATGTAGACTACCCCATCACTGACGTTCTCCAGATGATTGGAAGGGCAGGCCGGCCACAGTTCGATGACAGGGCAACAGCTGTGATTCTTGTGCACGAGCCCAAGAAAGGCTTTTATAAAAAATTCCTGTACGAACCATTCCCAGTGGAGAGTGCACTGCACCAGCAGGTCGTAGAGCACCTGAATGCAGAGATTGTTGGAGGCACCGTCAAGTGTGCACAGGATGCCGTGGACTACCTGACTTGGACGTACTTGTATCACCGGCTAGCGCAGAACCCTTCGTACTATGGCATGGAGGGACGTAGCGATGAAGACGTGGCACGCTTCCTGTCGTCTCTGGTGCAAAGCGCCTTTCATGATCTTCAGGTATGCCTGCGTCTCCCTCCAGCATTCCATGTCCTGACACCAACACATCAGCTGCAGTTGTGTCTATGATGTTGCTGTAACTCAGCTTGTCAGTGGGTTGTGCATGCCTGCCATAAGAATGGGGTTGTAAGTGTCTGAGCATGCGCCAGGCCTGTTTTGCATTTCTTCAGGAGGCTGGTTGCATCACAATGGACAAACAGTTCACGGTTGAGATGACGATGGCGGGAAAAATTGCATCATTCTACTACCTGAAGCATAACACGATGAGCCTGATGATGAATCACCTACACGAGGACTCCGACTTCAAGACCGTTCTGCAAGTGCTCTGCAGTGCACCAGAGTATGACGAACTACCTGTGCGCTTTACTGCCCCTGCCATAAGCACCAGCCAAAGCATCTTGCAACATACGTTTGTGCTGATGTGGATTGCAACCTTCTAGAGCTGGCGGCAAACTGCTCCAGAGCAGCTGATCAGGGTTGGCGAGAAGACATGCCTGCTTTTTCTTACAGGTCAGGCATAATGAAGACAAGCTCAATATTGAGCTGTCGAATGAGGTTCGATGGTCCGTGAATCCAGACATGTGTGATCAGCCGCATACAAAAGCTAATCTCCTGTTCCAGGCCCACTTCTCCCGCACCCCTCTTCCACTCTCGGACTACATCACAGACACCAAGCTTGCCCTCGATAATGCGATTCGTTTGCTACAAGCAATGATCGATACTGTGGTCAGTAAGGGCTGGCTCGGTGTCACACGGACCTGCATTCACCTTGTGCAAGTACGCTCTTCTGCTCTGTCTGCTGAGCATGTTCCAGGGGCGGTGCATGAGGCATGTGCAGTACGTGTTTGCTCAGTGGTCATCCATGATCGTGTGTGGCCCACATGAGCCATATGTGCCAAGGCTGTACTTCAATCCACAGCTCGTAGTACCATGTGCGCTGTTGCTCCAATCTAGTGAAGATAGTGGTGGGAGCTAGGTTGTATTGAGTTTCTATTGGGATTCTTCGGCTTTTTTCCAGCTGGGGGAAAACAGTAGTTCCGAGAATGTGTGCAGGCAGTTATACAGGGCCAGTGGCCTGATGATGCAAGCATCAAGGGCCTGCCACACATGGATAGGACCGCTGTGAAGGCGTTGGCGCGCGGCAACCGAGTGCATCTACGCAACCTCATTGAGTCTGTGCACAGCGACCCTGGCACGTTGAGGAGAGATCTAGAGCGTGTGATGTCAGCTGAAGCAGCAGAGGAGTGCTTGAAAGTGCTGGTGCGGCTGCCTGCGGTTGAGATGCGATGCTCCAAGCCTCAGCCGCACACAGTGCCTCACAATAGTACAGAAGATGATGAGCCAGAGGATCACATGGAGCAGTACACGCTTCAGCTGACGTTGAAACGGAAAGGTTTTGCTGGTTTGAACCAAAAGGGGTCCAAGGCAGCTAGTCAGCGTGCACGAGTGTATGCTCCCAGGTGCGGCTGAGGGTCTGCACCCTGTTGTGCCCTGTGGTTGTGTGCGAGCCCTGCTCCGCTGCGGAGCACAGTTGTTGAGGGTTGCTGGTGAGGGTATAGATGTATGCCATGCATGTACTGGAAGAGGCCATAGGTATTGTCCACTGTGGTATGAGACCTGAGGGCGGTGCAGGTTCCCGAAGATTGTGGACGAAGGTTGGTTTGTGGTGCTGGCACATGCCGCTACTGGCGAGCTGCTTGCCTTGAAGAGGGTGAAAGTGAGCATCATGGCCGCGTCACATGTGAATATGCTGTTTCCAGCCGCGTGCGAGACAGGCGATCCGATCACTGAGGTCGAGGTTCATCTCATGCCGGACTGCTACTTGGGGCTTGATCAGGTGATGCGGGTCAGGCTGGATGGCCACGGTGGCTGCACAGGCTCGTATGTCAAGCGCGCAGTGGAGGCACTAGATGCCACAGGCACACACACGAACAATAATTGAGGCAGGCCGCGTCCCATCATGGGGACAAGGCCAGTACTATTCGTATTTCATCACCGCAATTCTGTCTGGAGCTGCGTGTATGATTTCTTAGTGTTCACTAGGCTGTGTGACGAGATTTATTTCTGGCAGGTGATGGCTGCTGATGCATCACCTGATCATCACTGGTTTCGGCAGGGAGTGCAGGATATGAGATTTATTCAATAGCTTGTCTTTTTTCTATAGCAATTCCTTGTGTTGGCGACCACATGATTGGACTGTTATGTAAAGAATTGGCCATTCTCAGCCCATAGTGGTCCCCATGGTGACCGGCAGCTGCAGTGTATTGCATTGCAACCAAACCAGTGCATCTGTCAAAGAAAGTTGTATTCATACTGTGTCTGTTGATGCACTCATGGTTACAGCTGCAGCGCAGGGCTGTCTTCGAATTCGCATGGAGTATGAACAGCAATTACAGCGTTGTCGTTCCACCTTACACCACTTCAACCCAAAAAGGCAGTAAGGCTGCTCTGATTTGATCATGTCACTTTGTGACATTTTGCAAGTCTGGGAAAAAAATTATTTATTCGAAATCCGATTTTTGCTTGCATTCCATCAGCTCAAGCAAGTAAACTACAAATAAACGGTGCAAATTTGTGTATTATATATTGTTTGATGCTTCTGTGTACTCACTGGTACATCTTGCTCGAAATGGTCACATCATGTTGCTGCCCCTTCAGTTGCTCATGCATGCGCCTGGAACATGGTGTGCCTTCAAGGCGTACACCGTAAATACTTCTAGGCACTTGCTAGTTGGCGAGTCTAACACTTTTCCTAGTTGGCTGTGTCCTATTCGTTTGTTTCGCAGCACTTCCCGCACGTGCCCCAGACCTCCCATCACACTCGTCAACCTCGCTTGAGCTAAAATGTGCCACCAAAGAAGCCTTTGATAGTACCTAAAATGAATGGTTTAATCCCACACAATTTGCCACTCTTAAGTAATCAGTGTGTTAAACCACACTTGCCTGGTTGCAATTGCGCGCATTAATGCGGGTGTTAATTGCCCAAAATTCGGAGTTTTCGATTAAGTTGTAAAATTACAAATTACAGGAAATTACATTCATGCGTTCATCGGCCACTTGGGCACTGTGATTTGCAGCCCTGTTTGGAACAGAGTGCGACAACTATTCATCTTGATGTCTATTGTGCATGGCTCATACCACCGTAGAGTGCACAGAGATTCGTAATTGACGTGAAGCTATTGCTGATGGCACCGACACCACTATGACGTCAGCAATGCAGCTTGCTGACGTCACCTGCTGTCCACACTTTTGGCGCTCCAAAGTCAGCAAATTCAAACTGGTGAAGCAAAGGACCCCGTATCACGCATCCGTAGTCCTCAGGGAGAGTGTGAATGTGCGCGGGAGCCCATTGGTAGCCATTTACAGCCATTTCATAATATATTTCAACCTGTTAGGCACATGCTGTTGTGCCATTCGAGTGAAGTGGTGGATGTTTTGTGTTAGTTGATTTTGGCTATTTGGGCTCATGCCTATTTACTACCTTTCCGGTTTGTAAAGAATAACAAAAAGGCACATGAGCCCTGAAAAATATTTTTTTGTCACAAAGTGACATGATCAAATCAAGGCAGCCTAAATGCGCAAGAACCCAAACATCCAGAAGCTATATGCACCAAACAACTCACAGACCACTGATGCACAGAGCAAGTACTGTGCTTTATAGGCCTCGTCATTTGACATGCAGAGCAATCCACATCGTTGCATTGAGAATTAGAAACACAACATGTCATGCAACTCTGTCCTCTGTGAAATGCCCTCTGCAGCTGTTGACACTTCTTGAGAGACACCACTGTGTTCATTGCAGTGATAAAGAGTTCAGACCTGTGTATCCAATGGCCGAAACTCAAACAAAGTATGGCGTTGTCCCCGACTTATTTGTTTTTGTGTCAATGGCCAGTGACTTGTTGATGGTGCGATAGTGCTGCTGTGCCATTCGAGTGAAGTGACGGTTCTTTTGTGTTAGTTGCTTTTGGACATGCAGGTTCATGCCTATTCACTACGTTTCCGGTATGTAACAGGGAGTCAACAGTGCATGTGATGGCGGATGGATTGGCGGAAACACACTTCAATTGAATTCAAGAAACGGATACCTTTTGTCACAAACATTTTGTGCACAAAAAGTGATTGGATGATAGAGAATGCAGTTTGTCAAGATGTATCATTTCACTTCACAGGTCTCCCGCAACTTGTTCTGACAGTGTTGAAACATTAATTCACCATGCTGTGTGGCATCAGGTGGTGCAGACCTTCCAGTGCCGGGAACTAGGCACAAAGTGGCATCATGTTAGAATTTCTGCAACCTTCATGTTACATTTGATAGGCTCAGTGCTGCAACATGGTCGCAGTTGGAAGTGTTTCTGGACTTCCGTACAGTGGTTCAGGCTGGGGCCAGGCACCGGAACTTTGTTGGAATTTCTTCCATCTTAAGACTTAGACAGCAGTCAGGTATAGATCATGGCGGTGTTTCAATCGTGATAGTTCGGCAAATTCTCTTTCAGCGCTGATCAAGCCTGCAGCATCAATGGAGTTGTTCCGTAAGCTCGCTCTTCTGGAGAATGTGCGCTCACACTCATCATATTTGTTAGAAATTAGAACTACAGGGAAGCATGTTTGCTGGGACTATTGCTATCGGTCGCACAGTACTGGTGCAGTTGACTTAATGTGTTGTGATGCGTTGCTGTCAATTGCAAGAGGTGTAGAACAGCGCAATTGTACGAATGTGAATACAAACTACATACGGCGTGCTTCAATGGCAATCGAGCAACATCCTGATGCGCAGGTTGCTGGCACCCCAATGCAGGTCTTCCTGCCACAGACAGTGATATTTCAAGACAGCGTGTTGCATTCATGGTACTACAGCAATTCTGTGCGCTTCAGCCCAGCCCTCTCCCATGTTGTCATGAGTAGCCTGTGTTGCCTGTGTTGCAGCCACCTAACCTGCGAAACACCAAACCTGTGACAAGTGCAGAATGGGGTCATTACAAGATGCAGTGAAGAGGAACTAGACGTCAGAAACATTCAGCACGCGTTTACAGAATCAATGAATCAGAATCCTGGTAACAGTTGTTTCGTTGCCATTGCGTACTTCCGGACAGGCAAGCCCCAGCTGCTGAGACGCCATCGCTTCACAGAGCTCTGCAGCGCTCTAGAATGTCAGGCAGACTCGTCAACAGATGAAAACTCGTCAGCAGAGATCCCACATGCGATTCAGGTGCGACAATGGTGTAGCTACCCCCCCAATAGTAGTGGCTTCTTACCGCACAGTCGAGTGTTGAGCAAACAGGGCATGGTTACTTTCTGTGGTGAAATACACTATTTTTTAAAGTAGAAAAGAGCAGTCTCAGCGTGTAGACCTTCCACCAGTACTATGCTTGCAGAGTTACGTACAGCCACTTCTTGATGCGGTATACACCACAACATACTCTTGTCCGAAAGGGGGAGTGCCAACAGTCGAAACACAGCAAAGCAAGTTCAGCTCGGTGGTAGAAGAGGCACCTAATGCACCAGGTAGGAGGCCTAGCACACCAATGCAGCCTGTGCCCTCGGCGCCTGCACAGATCTCGTCTGCCTTGAAAAGGAGACTGCGCCAGATAGCGCTGCTCTTGGCAGCGCACTTCCGCTCCACCCCCCATCACTCCAGCACCTTCACTTTTCACTGCCTGCGAGATGCACGTTCTAGATTCTGCATCACTTCATTGTATAAAAGGTCTGATACTAGCAGGCCAGATGGAAAGCAAGGGGCTGCAGTAGGGTCTGTTAGGCACCAACCTATCGCCCCATTCTCACACTCTCTCGGGCATACCTCGCTAGTTTCCCAAACACACACGTTGGGCAACTCCCAACGCTTGACGCAGTCACACCTGGACGCATCTTACTGCTCACAAGCGCACACGCGCAGCTCGGCGGGCAGCTCCAGAATCGACTCGGACCGCTCTCGGCGGTGGGAAGGCTCTGAGGCCGCTGCAGCACATAGCAGGCCCCGGTCAGCCAACCCAATGCTAGAGCATCATATCAGGGAGCCACCTTCTGTCCGTTGTAGCAGTCGCCTGAGGCCACAGTCAGCAATGGCTGCTGCCACCCGTGTCCGCAGCAGCAGTTTCCGGGTGGACCATGATAGTATATGTATTAAGGGGCCGAAGGAGTCACCAGCGGCTCTTCATCACACTGCTGAGTCGCCTAGAGGTCACATAGCTGAGGAAGTGGACCGCAGAGGAGTACCTCGCGTGATAGACTCTCTAGTGCGGGAGATGGAGAAGATGAGGGAGGACCTGGTGTTTCAACATGAGGTAATCGAAAGCCACAGCCGAAGAGCAAACAAAGCTGAAGGAGAACTGGAAGCTGTGCAAAACACCTGTAGCGCTAGGCTGCAGTCAATGAAGTCAAAGCTGGAGGCTGCCACAATGGAACTGACGGCACTCCGCGGAGAGCACAAAACGTCTGCGCAGCAGGCTTCAAGTGCAAACGAACGTGCCAGGTCGTTGGATACGAAAGTGAAGGAGCTGACAAGTACAGTGGACTCTGAAAGGGCAACCACAATCAAAGCCCTGGGGGAGTACCAGAATCGGGAGGGGCAGCTCGCCAGGCGTGTGCAGTCGTTGGAGGCAGAGCTGGCAAGCACCAAGGAGATGCTCAAACAGGAGCAGGCTGCGGTGGCTGCAATGAAAAACCAGGCCGTAACATTGAGTGAAGAGCTTCAACAGGTGCACAAGGAGTATCCCCCCGCCAACATCGCAGAAGCTGGCGTTCTGCAAGTCCTGGCTTCCATCTCCCAGTTGCTGGAGAAAGAATCAAACTCTGCTGGTATGCTTTAAACTCAAGACTATGGTCTTAGTCCTGATCCCTAGTAAGTACAGATGGAATCTCTCTGTT
This sequence comes from Ulvella scutata, assembly GCA_032359135.1. Taxonomy (NCBI): domain Eukaryota; kingdom Viridiplantae; phylum Chlorophyta; class Ulvophyceae; order Ulvales; family Ulvellaceae; genus Ulvella; species Ulvella scutata. Next base: position 730,637 of record JAUMHD010000008.1, read on the forward strand.
CAGCGAGCACCGAACCCTGCCAATGCACACTTCCAGCAGGGCGTGCATCCAAGCAACGACTTTACTGCCTCCACCAGAACTCCCCCCTCGAGCTGCAGTGTGTGTCATCCCCTTCAGCAAGCAGCTGTCCCCATGTGTGCCTCAACACTTAATAGCCTCTGCATTACAGGAGAGCGATACGCTGTACAGAAGGTGATATCTAGTCATTCTCAAGAGCTACGTGCCACGTTTTTATTCTATTGCCAGCTTGATGGTTCATTCGCTCAGCACTGGCCGCCATCCATGATGCAGCACCAGTTTCTGGCGTTCTGCAGAGATAGTGACACTGCAGACCACCGCTCTGGCGCACCCCGAAGCCGAGGCTCCAGCGCTGGAATGCTGCCCATCTCTGAAGCTCAGGAGGCTTTCGATATTTTTGCCAACAATGAAGGCGGTGCCAGGGATTACACCACCCTTCCTTATGAAGGTGCTCAGCTCGCACAGGCTGGTTGCATTGAGTCAAATACCATGTGTTGCAGGATACAGTTGGCCACGCTTGCAGGGTTTGTCTCTTCACTCATATGGATAAGCAGTAGACTAAAGTCCCACGCTGCCGCGTTCTTGTCCGAGACGTTCAGAAGCTACATACTCAGGTGGGGTTCTGCGAAGGGTTGGCATCCTTGCCCCCGATCTCACGGTCGTCATCTACTTCACTGGAACTTTTCAACTTCACACAGCCTGGTATGGACATGTGCAGACACGTTCACAAGGCCAAGAAAGTCGTCCCGTCTGCTCCAAGAAGCGCCAAGCTCTCTGCCATGCAGTCTCCTGGAGCTGTGCAAGCAACGAATGCAACTGCAGCCATGCAGAGCAGACCCAAACGAAAGAACTAGCACCCATGAATGGCTACTAACGAATGCACTTTCCAGTACAGGATTGTTTGAAGCTGCGGCAGAATTTAAGATCATTGAATACGTCGCACCATGATACTAGGCACCACTGTCAACAGAATCCAGCACAGCTGCCTGGCCGCAGCATGATTAATCCATACCTAGCATTCCTTGCATGGCGTCACATTGATAGGAAACCTCTTTTCCTTGTCTTACTACTAGGTGCCGTACAACTCTAGGCACAGCTCTGGGCAGCTGGCTAATTATACAATCAATGAATTGAAACTGGTCCAGATCATGGTCTCAACAGGTACCCTACATCATGTCCTTGAGCCGAAATCCTGCTGCTCTCAAGTACCCATCATACAGCTCTACTTCCTGTGCATTCACAAACACACTTGTGCCAATGGGTGCACGAAGAATGCCATCTGGAATGGCAAAAGCATCAACAAGCTGTCCTGCGACGCTTCGAAGATCTGAGCACAGCTTGAGCAGAAGCTTCTGAATGGCCTTGCTCTTGCTCGGGGCAATAACCTCGTGGTTTCGGAACACCAGATCCTTCTCTATGATCTGCACTCACACGTGTATCATCAGATCTGGAGTCTACACAATGCCCTCGACCCCCTGAGTAAGGCACAGACACTTAACAACGTACCTCCAACGCAAAGATGTCTGCCATCAGCTTCAGAGCAGTCTGGCAGCCAGGCTCCTTGCACCTGCGCACTGCGTCCATGAAGCGGTCATAGATTACCCACTCGATATGTGCGTTCGAGAGAGCCAGCAAGTGCGACAAGCACTTGTTCCACGCATCAAAAGGCCCAAGGTTCCTGGTGTGCTTCTGCAGCCGTGCTGCGACGGTTTGTAGCAGCCTGCCTGTGCGGTACCTGCGCACGAACCAGCCCTTTCATCCCCGCCTGTGGCGCCTTCCTACAACTCGCCCCCACCCAGCAGTGGCCGGCCACTGCGATGCTGTATGGATGACAAACTTGCACACTTCAGGTTTGCATTCAGTGAGGCCGCACCTCAGGGTTGCGTCCAGGAATGCAGGGCTTCTGAGCCTGTTCCAATCAGTCTCATGTGTAACCAGAGGGTTTGCGGGCAGGTTGTTTGACACCACCTGCTTCAGATACGTGTAGGTCGCAGAGACAGGGGAACCAGCAAACTTTGCTTTGTATTCCTTCAGCAGCAGCCCTGCAGCATGCGGCCCCTGTGGATGATCAATGTACTCAGCGTCAGAGCGCAGGGAGCCTGCATCAGGCACTAGATGACTCCTGAATCAATATACTGTCTGCTTTCTTGTGTCACTGCAGCTGCAGGCCCCAGTGGGCCACAGGCTCGGCTAGACGCCAGAATAGCAGCGACCCAACACAGCATCAGCCACCACATCGCAACTTGAAGCCTCGAGGGCTGGGCGCTCAGAGAGGCGGCGGGCGAGGCCGCACCGGCAGTCTGCTGCAGGAGCACCGTGTTGTCCCCTTCAAAGGTCTGGAAGATGTCATGGTCGGAGCGCCACGCGCCCAGGCGGTTCACAGCCGCATACCCATGCCCTCCGCACGCCCGCCGGCACAAGCTGAGTGCGTCAGCAGTATAAGTTGTCACAAAAGCTTTCAGCCCAGCGCTCAGGCTGTGCACATCTGCCACCAGCTTCTCATCATGTGTCTTCTTCATGCTGACGTACTGTTTCACAAGATAGTCTTTTGCGAATCCCAGGCCGTATGCATACGCCAGCATCGGCATCAAGCGCTCCTGCTGGCTCTGGTAGTCCAGGATGGAGATCTCGGGGGAGTCTGGGGGCCCGAACTGCTGCCGCTGCAGAGAGTAGCGGACAGCGACGGTGAGCGCACAGCGCAGCAGGGAGACGGACGCCGCGCACAACCCCACCCTGCCCCCTGTCAGCTCTCCTAGTGTTGCCGCAAAGCGGCGGGAGGGGCTGGGCACCGGGGAGGAGTACACTCCTCGCCGGTCCACCTGCATGCATGCACGACGGTGTTGTCCTGTGGTGTACATTGGCCATGGTAGTTGCTTGGGCCCCCGCAAGCACTAGTAGTTCTGCAGACGGTATTCTTTATGTCGGGGCTGCAGCTACCATTTGGTTGCGAGCCGAAAAGGCAGTAAATGGTCAGGAACGCCAGTTGCTAAGAACTCAGCGCAGGCTGAGCAGCTGGTGAGTGAGTAGGTCATCTTGCGCATAAGAAAGCTGTACACAGCGCAATAGATACACTTCGCGGTGCACACAGTCGAGTGAGGAAGGTGTGACTCACTGAGGCAAACTTGTCCAGCAGGTTCTCGCGGGGAATTCTGACGCCGTGGAATGCGATGGCGCCATTGTCCACCCCTGCATAAGGAACCAGGCATGAAGCGATGAAACGTGCGGGTGATGCCAAGTATGTGCTATTTGTGGAAGAGCGTGAGCGCACCGTTGAGGCCAACCTTGTAGCCACAGTCTCGAATCTCCACACCACTAACCAGAGACCCATCATCCTTCCTCAGGGGGCAGATGAATGCATGCACGCCATGATCCTTCACGCCGCCCTTTGCGCCCTCTGTTGGGATGCGCAGCCTTGCAAACACTGTTGCCCATTGACCGTCCTCTGCTGCGTTCCCTATCCACCACTTGATGGCGCCTGCAAAGAGCATGCTAGAGTGGGCATATGATGCGACCTCAACACGTTGTCATGCACATGATAGCTTACCCTCGTCTGGGGTGCTGATGACCCACTCATCTGTTGCCACATCAAATACTGCCTGCGTCTGAAGCATGGCCACGTTGCTGCCATGCTTCAGCTCTGTCATGGCAAAGCAGCCAGGAGCACGGAACGTGTTGATGTCGTCAAAGAATCGCTGTCGATGCTTTGACGTCCCGAGATTCAGCACTGAACCTCCCCAGAGGCTGTACTGTACGCCCATCTTGACCACCTGCATATGACGAGCCAGCACACGTCAGCACTTACGCACACCGCCCCGCGAGAACCATACAAGTGGCGGTTTAAAAATGTGTCAATATGTAAGCTTCATCAACTATTTTGGCCTCGTTTCAGAGCTGCGAGCCGCTAGCGTGGTAGTCGCACCAGTGATAGATCGACTGGTGCACAAATCTCTGCCATGTATATATACTTCGCGATGTCCGAATCGAACAGGGTCATCGGCTTGTATCCGATTTCAAGGATACGTTTCAGGCTATTTCGGACCAGTTCCCTGTGACTCTCTTTGCTCAGTCCCTCGATGTGCGGCGCAAGCAGCTCAGGGCGCTCCAGCAAAGACTTGTAAACATCCTCCTTGACCGCTTTGTTGGGATCCATGAAAGCTTCTAATGCTTGAGCATCCACAACCTGTTGTGCAGCCCGACACGGTTGTTGGTGGAGGCTGTCCTCCCCACCACCAGAGCACTGGCCATGCTCAATGCCGTCCAGCGAAGCAACTTGCTGGAGAAGAACTGACAGGCGACGTGTCGCTTCCATCCCGCTTCAGTTGCAGCAAACAAGACCGACGGATTTCTACAGTCACCGCAAGAGCAACACCTGAACAGCTGTCCGTAGCGCACAATAGCGCTGCACAGCGATTGTGCAGAGCAGACTTCTCTATTCAAGGAGAATTCTCCATGGAGAAAGGTGCTCTGGATCCAGCTGGAATACGTGTTTGCGGTTTTGGGACGTGATGTGACAAGGTTTCAAAATGTATCCTCGTCATGCACCATCGCCATGAGATAACTCGATGATCTACACGCCTGCAAAACAGCACTCTCCAGATGTTACTGGTCGAGCGGTTCGTTGAGGCGTTGTCACTACATGTGTTGCGTGCTGCGATCAAGCGAGGGCTTCGTACAGCTGGACAGCAAGTGGTAGAGCAAGGGTGTGCATGAACACCGCAAAGCGCAGAAATCGGTTCCTAAGCTTACGCCGGTGGTGGAGGCTTGGAAAGAGTCCTGATCCAGAAGATGATCCTGTTGTGAAGGAGCCTCTTGCGTGGCATGACTACACAGCGAATGTGGCCACAAACAAGAAACAGAGACTTAAATTGTCTGAACCCATCGGCAATCTAACTTTCCATGTGCACTTTCGGCGCCTCCGGTGTGCCAAGCAACGGACTCATCAAGGAGTGGAAGAGGCTGTGGACGGTGCTTCAGGCACCCAGGCAAGACAGTCGTTGGTCACAACTGAGACAGCTGGGTTGGTCAACACAGCAGCCACTACTTCTATAGATGCTGTCCCTAACAGGACTCGTTTTGCCACAGATCCATCAGGGAACATTCGCAGGCTCGACGCTCCTCGGGCTAGACAGGACTACTTCTCAATATCTCGATCCATAACTTGGCAAACAAAGATTATCAGCAGACTTCAGGTGTGCCTTAGTTTTGACTGAATCGTGTTGTGCCCCTTGGCTCACCAGGTGGTGGTGTGCACCAGCAAGTCATACCATACCGGCTTGTCTCAAGGTTCATGAAGCGAGAGAGAAGCTTCTCGAGGGTAGAAACAGCATCTCGTCGGAGGGAACAGTGTCCAATCAGCTCCCGAGGTACGGTGCCGGATAAACAGCTGATGTGGTGGGCATTGGAATTGGCCCAAAGCGAAACGTATGCTTGCAGTGGCACCGCTGGAGATATCCCTTGGGATTCATCTCTGGAACAAGGGAGCATACTGTTCACAGCATCTGCAGAAGATCCCTTCTCCCAGGAATATGAGGCCAGAAGGAGGGTTTGCACTTCGCAGCACGAGGACATAAAGGAGCAGCAGCCACGCAGCCTTGCAGACCCTCAAGATGACATTGATGATCGATACCAAGACTTACACGTGTCTGCACGACCCCGCCAGCCGCCTGCACTTGCCAGTTTCCTCAATCGGGGAGCATCAGAGGCCGGTCAGGTGAGCCGCCTCTGCTCCTCCATCAACCGGGCTGCGACTGAGCGACACGCCAGGATATGCATACGCGTGTGAAGGGGTTCTACATTCTGGCAGACCTTAACTGGGAGCAACAGGACCCCTCGGTGGACCCAGAGCACTGCATTCTGTTGTGCGTGAAGTCGTTCAAGGACGGCACAGTCGAGCTGCATCCCCCTGTGGATGCGTCTGGTAGCATGTCTGACCCAGCTTCCAAAGCTGGGTCGTGGCCCTACAAGGTGCATGACCGCCGGGGGGGTGTGTACGAGTACCGCGTGTACTGCCAGAGCGCCAACGCAACAAAGGACAGTGTCATGGAACGCCGTGACATGCTGTGGAGCGAGCAGGAGCGTGCCCATGCAGCACAAGCGCAGCGCACGATGCTGGGCAGGTTCCTGAACTTTGGAAGCTCCTGTCTGAGCATCCGCGGCGACATCGTCTCGGCATGGGGCTTCGAGTGCAGCAGCCTGTACGTGGAGTTCGCACTGCGATACCCCAAATCGCTGTGGACTCTCAAGGGCCCAAAATGGCTCCTTGCTAAGACTGAGGAGACGGGAGATGTGTGTGGGCACAAAGCCACCGCCCATGTGCGGCCCGCTTCTGCTGCAATCATACTCTATGTCTCAGCTAAACCAGCTGCTGCTTGCATGGCTTGCCTGAGTCTTCCTTGACAGGAGAGCCGGCAGCCAGCTGTCTTATTGCACAAGAATGATATCCTAAGCAGTAGCCTGAAGAAAAAATGCCTGCTGTGAAGCACTTTGGGAGGTGCATGCTACTGCCCACATCCCTGAGAACAGAGAAAATCTGAAGAATAACGCAAACACTTATCCCATACTCTTTGTGCAGATTGCAGGCTGCACGCAGATCTGCAGAGGCACATGGGCGCCCAATGCAGTCGTGGCCAGGCATCAAGGGCAGCAGGTGTCCCATTTCTCGCACCCCTTTGAGTATCTTCTGGAACTGGACGAGTCAAGATGCCTCCCACAGGATCTGGCACCCACAGACTTCCCGACGATGTTTTTTGAGGTGATGTGGCACTGCAGTCCTGTTTTCTGTTGAGCTGAGCAACATACTGTGTCAGGCTATGAAAAATGGTGGCACGGCAATTATCCTTGGACAACTATGCATACGAGCTACCTATTTAAGGAGTGTATGGCGAACAGACAAGTATTTCCAAGTCCGGTGCGTGCAGGTGCACAATATGGATCGCGAGGCAAGAAACTCTCTGCAAGGTTATGCCAGCATCTCTCTGGCATCACACTGCCCGGGTAGTGCCAGCCATGAGCTGCAGGCATGGAGGCCGGCGCTGTCTGTGCAGCAGCGCATTCAGGACTTCTTCATCGGCGGCGCCCCTGAGTTGCAGGATGTGGGCTTTGTGCAGTACCCTGCTGCAGGCCCCCATGATGAGGGGCTCACGGCAGCGCCACTTGTGAAGATTGGGACCGCAGCAGAGGTCACCGGCTGCCTGCGTGTCAACACGCATGCCACCGTGCACTACTCGGACCTGTGCGCCCCTTCCTGCTCACATTGCAACCGCAACTGTTGCTGCCATGCACACTTAGCATGCTGTGCCACTAGCAAGGCACTTTATAACATGAAACAAAAGTATGAGCCTTGAAGCACACCAGTAGTTGACTTCAATTCATCCTGGCCATACATTGCTGTTTGTGTGATGCAACTTCTAAGCATCCTGTCCAGTGGCGTGCATTCACGAATCATGGACAGATACAATGCATGTGTGTTTTATACCAAGAGTTGCAACCATGGTTCATTTTCTTACCTGGTGACCTGTCTGGAAGCAGCCTGGAAGGGGGGCACAACTGGCTTGGGTTGGGAGAAACACAACTGAGACACGGCACTGCCAATGTGGCAAGCCTTTGCTGTTAGATTGCACACAACGTTTCTTCTCAAGTTTCAGTGTGTGCAGAAGCATGCATCCCCGTGCACGGGGCCGCCTGATGCTCGGGCAGGCTGGCATGCCCATAGCTGCGCAAGCACACCGGCAGAAGTCAGACACCCTGCAGAAGGCTGTGGAGCACGCCACCATGTACATTCGGCAAGTCACGGACCATGATCCAATGGGCAAGGAGCTGCACCAACTGGCCATAACAAAGCACACAGCCAGGCTGAGGCAGAAGCATGGCATCGCAGACCATGAGGAGCTCACAGTGATGCCAGAGGCGGTGGCGGCCGTGTCTCGCACCCTCATCAATCGACCGCGGATTGTCGGGCAGCCCCAAGATGTCCAGGCAGTGGCTGGCTTGACTCCAGAAGCGACCTTAAGTGTCCGTGCTCAGGTGGGGGGCTCGGTACTCCATGGCATGCTGACACAGTGCAGAGATATAGTGCATGTGGTCCATAATAGATTAGCCAAAAACAAACGGTTTCCTATCTGCTCTGCGCCTCATTCATCTGATATAGTCTTGGCAGTAACACCTCAGATCGACAGTGGCTTGAATAAGCGTGCAGGGAGAAGGTTTGACGTACCAATGGTACAAAGATGGCGTGGAGGTGGAGTGTGAGACTGCAACAGCAGCCACCCTGGCACTGCGGAACCCTGAAGTACACCACACAGGCTTCTACAACGTGACCGTGTCCAATGAGGCTGGAAGCATCCAGTCAGCAAGAGTCCGAATGATTGTGCAGCTTGACTCTCTGCAGACAGCCACTTCGCGCTTGGGGGTTGTCAGCGGAGGGGAGGCGGGAGGTGTGCGGGGTGGCAGGGCAGCCGCTAGGCGCAGGCGCATGCTTGATGGGGCCGTTGCTAGGGCCAACAATCCATCAGACAACCTCGCATCCATACCACCTGCAGAAGATATTGAAGGCTCTCCTCGTTCCTTGGCAGAGGCTCCCCGTGAGGTCACCGAGGTGGAGCCTGTGTCGGATGAGAGGGATGCAAGGTAGGGTAGTAGGATTAAAGAATAGGTCAGGATTGCCAATTTTGTAACGGTGTTGACGCGGGTCAGATGTAGTGGATTTGTGAGCTGTCCAGGCATGCATGTTGTTACATACGCCTCAGTGGCCATCTCTGCCCTGTCGAAACACGTTCCTGTGGGAACACGTTCCTGTGGGGCCAGAAAATCGTTGGTATCAATACTGCATGTTGGGTTCAGTAGGGGTCCCATTGATGCTTGCACCCATTGTACACGGAAATTTAGGCTGGACAGGAGAGAGTGACCGAACGCGCGCCTGTGTCAGCCTGGCGAGGACCTGTTAGCCTGAAGCATTCGCCCGGTCACGTATACCGCCTCCAGTGTTTCAAAGTCCCCTCCTTGATTTCAGAAGATTCGGCTCAAACTGTGTTTCCTCGCTCACGTCCACGATGCCTGTAGAGCTTGCGCCAGCGGAGGCAGCGGAGGCCAAGCTGCTGATCAGCGGGCTGGGAGTGACGCCCAACGTCCTCACGTGCGATCGTCCTTCCACGAAGACCTTCTGCGATCTAGATACTGTGATTTTACATACACTGTAGAACCTCAAAGCCTGGAAGCTGGTCCCACTTTCTTCTCCAATTCTGATTGCCGTGTGCAGAGAAACGCTGGCCAATGCGAAGCTTTCCCGTGAGCTTGTGAACATAATCAAGTCCAGTGAATTGCTAGATGGTTGCGGCAAAGAGCAGGGTACGCTGGTGATGATGGTAGCCAGCACCTTCCCATCAGCAGCTCTCAGCCACCGGCCGGTTCTGATGCAGTACATTACAGAGAGGAAAATAATCACAAATGACCAGTGTAGCGCGGCTATAGCATACTTCAAAGGGTTGAAAGACCAGCAGTTTGATACGGCCAAGTTTGAGAAGGCGTCGGGGGTGGGGATAGTTGTCACAGATGAAGAGATAGCAGCTGCTGTCAGCAAAGCCCTCAAGGACAACGAAGCAGTCATCAAGGAGCAGAGGTATCATTTCAACTTCATGAAGCTGCTTCAGCCAATCAAGGCGACAGGGGACATGGCATGGGCAGACATCAGCAAGGTGAAGAGCCAGCTGGATGCACAGTCGGTTGCTATGCTGGGGCCCAAAACTGCTGAGGACGAGAAGCCACGTCAGAAGCCCAAGAAGGTGAAAGCGCCCAAAGAGCCAAAGGTACGGTTCAGCTGTCTGCAGCAGCAGTGCTGTGTCATAGACTCTTTGCTGCACATGTAACACTGCGGCCTGCATTGCATGCGTGCAGTCCACGATACTCCTTCTAGAAGCGACTGAACTGAATGACGTGTTGGCCCACATACAGGCTGCTGCTGCTGCTGCGAAGCCCGCAGAGGCAGAGGAGGAGTGGAAGACGCAGGACCCTTTCGCCTTCCTGCCTGCCCCACAGGACAACACGGGAGTCCATGAGGAACTCACGCTTTCTGACAGCACGGTGCTGCACTTCAGAAACACCCAGCAGCTGCTGAAGACACACCTAGAGGCGACGAGCGGTGGGGTGCGCCCCCTCCCCCCCCCCGCCTTTGTCTGCGACCGCCTGCCTTGCTGCCCTGGACGTGCGCACGTCGCCCGCAGCGGCCTGCACAGCCCAAGTGCAGCAGAGGTGAGCAGAGTTGCGTGTGCGGTGCCCCATTGCATGGTGCCTCGCAGCAATGCATCCAAGCGCGGAGCGGCGTGTGCAGGTGGTGACGCGCTTCCCCCCGGAGCCCAACGGGTACCTGCACATCGGGCACGCCAAAGCCATGTTCATCGACTTTGGCCTCGCGGAGAAACGTGGGGGGCAGTGCATTCTGCGGTTCGATGACACCAACCCCGAGGCAGAGAAGGGCGAGTACATCGAGCACATCAAGGAGATCGCGCACTGGATGGGGTGGAAGTACTGCAAAGTGACGCACTCCTCGGACTACTTTGACGAGCTGCATGCGTTTGCGGTGCAGCTGATCAAGGCTGGCAAGGCATACGTGTGCCACCAGACCGGGGACGAGATCAAAGAGGCCCGCGAGCAGCGCCTGCCGTCCCCCTGGCGCGAGCGGCCCATGCAGGAGTCGCTGCGCATCTTCGAGGACATGCGCAGGTGTGGCGCCCTGGGTAGCACTGGATACCTCTTGTGGACACACGTCTGTTTCTGTACATGTACCACATGTATGCATGCATCCCATGCATGTAAATCAGATCATATCATACTGGATGGTAGTGTTGCCTGCCTTCAGCATGCCCATCATGCTTGTTCCGCGGCGCTGTGCGGTCTCAGCCTACGCGGCCAGAGGGGGCGGGCCCCAGTGGCGCCACCCCCCTGCCCATGTCGCGCTGCCTATGAACGGGTGCAGCTGCTAGCGTTGGGGCCAGTTTGTGGGGGACTGAGCGGCTGGCATGCATGCTACAGGGGGCTGGTGGACGAGAAGACGGCGACGCTGAGGCTGAAGATGGACCCCCGCAACGACAACCGCAACATGGACGACCTGGTGGCGTACCGCGTCAAGTTCTGTGCGCACCCGCATGTGGGGGACAAGTGGTGCATCTACCCCTCGTACGACTTCACACACTGCATCGTGGACGCTCTGGAGAACATCACACACTCCCTGTGCACCCTGGAGTTCCATGGCCGGCGGCCCTCCTACTACTGGCTGCTGCAGGAGCTGGGCCTGTACATGCCGGTGGTGTGGGAGTACTCGCGGCTCAATATCACGCAGCACGTCATGTCCAAGCGCAAGCTACAGGTGAGCCGCCTGCACCGCTGTATTGGTACGAATGGTTTGGAGTTCACCACTCTGCCCACCACGTGCAAATCGTAACATGGCGGACAAAGGAGATCGCATGAAGCAGGATGCTGAGATGTGGCCAAGCAAACTGTGCGCGGCGCCGCAGAGATGGCGGGGCTGCAATGGCGCTTGGGGGGATGCAGTGGCCCGTGAGGCGGCCCCACTCCGCGGTGTTGTGGGCCTGTGGGGGTGTGGGGCCATGCATGCGTGCCAGGGAGTCTCCTTCCTTCTCGGGACACATGCGTTGAACCATGTTTTGGTATCCACAAAGTGTGTTGGACTGAACTTGAGCTGCGTTGGCGTGCTGTGCCTGCCCCCTGCCACTAGCATGTATGGATGCGCGCTTGAGAGAGTGCTATGTGCAGGCCTTGGTGAATGGCAAGCTGGTGCGGGGCTGGGACGACCCCCGGTTACCCACCCTCGCAGGCATGCGGCGCCGCGGGCTGACCGCGGAGGGCATCAACACGCTGTGCCACGAGCTCGGCATCAACAGAAGCGAGGGCTTCGTGCAGCTCAAGCGGCTGTACCACCACGTGCGCAACCACCTGGACGCCACCAGCCCGCGCGCGCTCGCCGTACTGCGGCCTCTGAAGCTGGTGCGCCCCCGGCCCCTCGGCCACGTGTTTCTGCTGCTGCGCTGCACTTGTGCCGCTGCTGTTCGCCGCTGCTGCCACCCCAACGGCTCGTCCCAAGAAAGATACGAATAATAGAACAGGGAGGAAGCAAGCAAGCAGCAGCGGCGGCGTGCAACTGTGTGGGGCGCTGCAGGTGGTAGACAACCTGCCGGAGGGCCACATCGAGGACATCAAGGCCCTCGACTTCCCGGGCAGGTCAGACCAGGGCTACACGGTGCCCTTCTCCAAGGTGTGCTACATCGAGGCCACCGACTTCCGCGAGGCCGACGCCAAGGACTACTACGGCCTCGCCCCCGGCAAGTCTGTCATGCTCAGGTGTGCTACTAGCACGCAGTCCCTGCCTCCTCCCGGCCCCTGACTGCCGCTCTCTCCCCGATGCTTCTCCTGTAAAGTTTGGGCTGCGTTTCAGGCGGCCAGAATGTACACAATGGTAGACAGATGGTTTACCCTGGTGAAGCCCCTGCCCAAGCTTTTCTGCAGCACCACACTGAGTGTGCAGCACATGCATGCGTGCGTGCATGTACGAATGATTGCGCTGATGGTGGAGTGGCGTGCAGGTATGCGAGCGTGGTGACGTACGTGTCGCATGAGAAGGACGCGCAGGGCAGGGTCACTGTGGTGCATGTGCGCAGCGAAGGCAACAAGGGGAAGCCACCGAAGGGGGTGCTGAACTGGATCGGCCAGGCGGCACCCGGAAAGGAGCCGCCAACAGCAGAGGCGAGGCTGTATGCGGACGCGGTGCGCCCACACCCTCTTCTTGCAACAGAGGCTGAGCAGAGCGGCGCATCGTTGTTTTCAAGTAAACTGTGTGCCAAAACGCCTGGTTGCCTGTTCTCCCCCCCCCCCCCCTCTTCCGTTGTTCCCACCTCAGTGTGCCGTGAATTGCGTTCTGTCATTACACAAAGCCAGATGTGTACTTTCTGCTGGCTCCCTCCATGAGTTTGTGTGCGCTGACTGTCTCCAATTGCGGCGCAAGCTGCCTGCGTCAGCGTGATGTTTGAAGCATGCATTCACCTGTGGACGCGTGTGTGCGTGTGTGTGTGCAGCTGTTCAACTCCGACAACCCCGGCGACAAGGACGACTGGATGGCCGACTTGAACAAGGACAGTGAGGAGGTGGTGAGGGGCGTCATGGTCTCTGGCCGCCTGCTGTCCGCCCAGCCGCTGGACAGGTTCCAGTTCGAGAGGCTGGGGTACTTCTGTGTGGACTCTGACTCCACAGAGGGCTGCCTCGTTTTCAACCGCACATGCGCGCTGCGCGACACATACTCAGACAAGCGGTGACCGCGAGCCCCGCCTGCCGCGCACGCACCAGGTGCCTCGGGCAGCGCTGAAGGTGCCTCTCAAGAGCAGTGGTGTCTGAATACTTGTAGAAAGGGAAGAAGCGACGACTTGTGCGCCACAAGCTCTGCCGCTGCATGCACCACTGCTGCTGCATCGCTGCTGGTTGGTCGGTGTGCCAGTGGTGCGGGCCCCGGGCAGTGTAGGCAAAGTGGTGGCTTCTGTTGATGGCAGCTCTGTGAAGTAGGGATGAATAAATATGGCTTGGTATTCGTCCAAGAACATTAATATTGATCATTCTGTTGTGCGGCACCTGCGGCAGCGCCCGCCTGCAAGCCACTGCTGGTGGCCGCTGCTGTGCTGCGCATGGAGGCTGCCCTTCAACACACTGCCGAGCACACTCGCTGCAGCAGCTGCCGCACACTAATTGAAATGTGTCACAAGGCTGAAAAGAACCCAACTGGCAGGATGAAACCTGAACTGAATTGCGTGCATGAAAGTCTGGTCCAGCAAAGTGACAACCTGTACCACATCGGCGTGACTGAAGCACCAACGTTCTCACACCTAGTGCTAGCTGCCTCTGACAATACAGCAGGAAGAATGAGCAAAGGGTTTGCTGGTTCGTGGTTGACATTTGAAAGAGTTGTTTTGGGTGATGACAGCGAACTTTGCAAATATAGCCCCCTAATTATGTTGAAGAAACAGCAAATGAAGAAAAATCCAGTCCTCAAGCGATGGAGAATTGATAAGAATGATGTTGGGAAGGTACATGGAGGACCAGAGTATTCTTGAACGTCAGGGCTGTACGTGTGCACACAGACACTCGCCGTTCCTCCGCATGTGAGGGAACACAAGCCAAAGAGTCTGCAGGGTGGCGATCAGGCTGGCCTGTGGCTCCACCATATCAGGCCGTGGCTGTGCCGCGCCGCATCAGCCCCAGCCTCGCAGCCTCCAACAGTGCAACGGCCGCCGCACCGAGGGTTTCGATGGCTGCCAGGAACCCTCTGGCCATCAGAGCTTCAGGCAGGCCTGCACTGCACTGTACTTACCTCTGCCTCATGAGTCCAGCAGTGAAATGGGGGTTGCTCGGCTGGGACGGAGGCGACCGTATGCATATGCGCGTGCGTTGAATGAGCAAGAACCCAAATAATAATAACCACCTAAAACACCAAACCACCGCCATACTAGATTCGCACAACAGAACCATCATGCAAGTCTTTCCCAACACTTTTAACTAAACTGTGTTACCTATGCATACATTTCGCTGTCATTAGTTATGCATGAAAGATTAGGCTGCTGTCAGTTCGCAATGAGCAGAACAGGGATTGACCTTCCACGTCACACGGGCGTGCATAAATCTCCCTATGAAGCTCTGCCTGGGTGTGCAGGAGCCCCTTGTGCCTGTGACAGCACATGTGAGTGTTGCTTAGGTGAGTGTTCGCAAGCACCGCCTCCCTGGCTCCCGGAACAGGGGCCAACTTTCTGAGTGCATGGCGTAGCTCCTGGTTGCTGTTCGATGACCAGTGTACCTTGCAACGACTGGTGTCTCGCCTACAAAGGTGAGTATCTTACCAGCAGAGCTGGCACATGCATGGATGACTTCTGAATGGATTTTTAGGAGCATGCGGAGCCCTTGCGCACGAGTCAGGAGCTTTAAGATAGGCTGGCACACTATTCCACTACCGAAATGATTGTCGATGGAGAGGGCTTGAAGTGTTGCTGCCAGTTGGCGTCGCGTCTGCACACCAAACTCTCCTTTCACCTGAAGTGGAACCATCCCGAGACCCCACAATAGCTCAGTATATCATTTTGTAAGGGTATGGCATGCACAATTGCTTGTGACAGTTTGCGCCCGGGCTGCTTCGCGCCCGTACCGCGGCAGATCCGATGTCCAGCACAACAGGACAAGCAGGTCTTTCAGCTGACGGCTTCAAGACACAATCTGACGTACGAGGACATATGGTGCGATCTTGAAGTCGGATACTGGCAAGGGAAACTCGTTCCACTTCGGACAGCCGGCACCATGTTCCGTAACTTAATCCTCGTCACTTGTGAAGTGTCAACATGCCCTCACAACGCAAGCCGATGTATTCCCCACACTATGTCTCTTCATGGGCCGGAGCTAGCGGCAGAACGTGCTTGAGTACAACCATGCTCCTGCGCGTGCTTATCTGCTCCGAGGAAACTCGTATCGGATAGTGCTCAGGTCAGACAGTACACAACACTCCAACACAATGCATTCCGCCCTGTCGCCATAAGAAAACCATCGCACATCCAGATTAATGCATGTGAGATTCCTACACGGACAGTGCTGGTTGCCATGTTGTTTAACTTGGCTCTTCTATGGGTGGGTATGCACGATACTCATACTGCTCAAACAAGTGTGTAGGGCTGCATCAGAGACTTGCGACCGGCTGTGTGGCCTCAACCGAGATGAATGCTATGCATCGTTCGGAGTGGATGCAGAAAGTCTGGACATGTACTTGGGGAAGGCGCTGTGCCTTGAAGCGATGTACAAAGGTGAGACAACTGTACCTTGACTATTGTGCGAGGCACCTGCAAGATAGACACTTCCAGGTTACATTGAAGGACCGTGTGCAGCGTCAGGCGAGGACACAGATGTGGGACTGGCTGGACATGTAGCAGCCATGCAGGGGCTGGCATCTGTGCCAGTACAGTCTGCAGCGTTCGCAAAAGAACGCCTTGACAGCGTAATTTGCGTTCTGGGGAAGCTTTCCGACGAGCTAAAGAAGTCTGCTCGCCTCATGTTTGACTGATTCCTGTTGCCAAGCAAGTGCACAATGCCGTGGTCGCTCCTCCACTGTTCGTACCCTTGCAAGCCATGGTCAAATTTTCCATATCGCAACACACATATACCCAGTGCTTACGCAGACATGGCGAAGGGGGAAAGTAGAGCACGAATAGTGGTGGGGAGGCATGCAACATAGTCAATCTGAAGCATGTCTGTGCATGGTCCTGTATGCATGATTTACAAAGCTGGTCTTTATCAAAGTGATAGAATAGTTGTGACTTGTGAAAACTACATCGATAGTGGCGCAAAGCAGGGGCACAAAGAGAATGCATGTGCAGCTACTGAGCAGACCAGGTGTAACAAACCGCTTGTTTGATCTTCTTTGCCGCTGTGCACTTGCCACTGGATGTTATGCTTTGGGTGTATCGCGGTACCATGGAATCTGATCTCATGAAAAGTTGGCATGAAGAGTGCTGCCCGCTGCAGATGTGACATGGCCTTGAAGGAACATGACTCCCACACCTGTGCAGAAGCACTGCAGGAAATGCTTATGTAAAATGGAGGAACTTGGAAGAATGCCCTTGCTAGCAGACACAGGTATCACTGTACAACGCCTGAACCTACGAAAGAATCACTGCTGTATGCTCACCAACCCATGCAACACTACGCGACTTCTAGAGCCTTGCGAAGATCACCTAGGATACCGTCGACCTGTTGAATAAAGATCTTGGATGTGTAGCCCTCGAATGCGCGGGGCGGGGCAACTAGTGGGGTGATGTTGAGTTCATGTGTCACATGGCACCCCCCACCAGGCAGTGGCTCCAGCTGCCAACATCCCTCAAATTCACGCATAAAAGCACTTTTGGCAAGGTTGAAAGTGACAGTTTTCTTCTCTGGCACCTCATCAACCAACAGCGCAATTGAAAAAGTGCCCTGGAATATCAAGAACTTCCACTTGCACTCCTGGTTCACCTTGACGACTCCCTCCTGAATTCGCTTTGACCACATCAGCAAAACGATCATCCCGCGCAGGCCTTAAACAAGCTGACGGCAGTGCAGGTAGGAGAGGCACGCACATCTCTTGATGCCACAGACTCTGCAATGTTACCAAAAATGTCCGGGGCACGTGCATAGTCGGTAACGGCATCGTAAACATGCTCTGGCGAGCAGGAGAGCAACTGCATCTTGCCTGTTACTGTGAGTCTGTACAGCAGTGGCCATTATGTCGGAACACGCCTTTATGCTGCCGCGATGGCACAGTTGACAGTATGCATAGCGTGAAAGCAGTGTTGGAGTTAGTCACACACTTGCCCTCGTCATCCTGTCCACCGAACTGAACTTCATGACCTGTCTCAGGCCCGAGCCACGTCTCAACATCTGTTTTCGATGTCGCCCCCAGTGCTTGTAGACGGGATCTATTCTTCTTGAAGAGTATGTTGTCTGGCTTACGTGCACACTGGAGCCCTCGAGAAATGCTCCTGGACATCCTTGCTTGTGTTCCACACACTGATGGCATCCTTCCCAGCACGTTGGTATCGGGAGCTGCGTCAGGAGATAATAACTTGTGGGTTTTCTATGCTCCAGCACAATCCACTGCGCATCAACGTGGTCAATCGATGTATCTAAGCAATAGCAGGCCAAATTCCGCCGGCACTGGTTCTGCACAGATCAGGCGAATGCACCGACACAGGAAAGAATGTACGCAAAATCTACCGGGAAACGAGACGCAAACACCTAATCTTCACACAACGTTTGGATTCAGCACGTCCACACTCAACGCCGTTGACAGGTACAACGTTTGAGCACCAATGTCCAGAGGCCAGCAACACTATTCGAAGCGAATCACTAGTTCGATGCCATGCTATAGCATGCAACTACTCATGCACTTTCGGAAAGTGACTTCCTCGCGCGGGATCCAAGTAGCCACTATGTGCGCTATATATAGTGCGCTGAAGTGCAACACCTCGCATTATGCATTCATGTACATTATGCTAAAAACGGGTACGGATATCTGAACACGTGCTTAAATAATCACATGAATGAACAAGTCGGAAGCCAAGCCTAAGACTGGGGGCCAGGAACTCCCAAATTCAGGAACCACGTCATACATCTCCATACCGTACTCCAGCACAGGACGAATCACAGATATGGATGATTCGAAGTTTCACCCCCACAATGATGTTGGGAGACAAGAGCACCGGCCGACAGGAATAGAAAGCACCCACACCTTTACGTCTTAAGCTTGGGATTGGCCTGAAACTCAGCCCGGGCCCACGGGCCGGCCCGCTAGCGGAAAAGTGCTTTTACGCAAAGTCCCAGTTCGAATCCTGATCCGGCCAGAGCAGCCTCTCGTCTTTTCTTCGACTTTCTGAGCCGGGTGCGTAAAGGGTCTCTGGTGGTTTCCCCTTTAACGAATTGCACGAACTCCGCCAATGTGGCGCTAAGTCCAAAGCTCAAACTGAGTATGTCATAGTCCCAGAATAAGTTATTATTATTTGCGGTGGGCAGCAGCAACGTGCATGTCCCATGTCCAGGAGGGGTTCAGCCACATGCCCAGGCAATCTGCAGAGGGGCAGCGCCCCAGAAGCAGAGTTCTCTCCTTTTGGTTGGCGCTGTGGTTGCTGGAGATGCAGTACGCATTGGTTTCCCTGCGCTTGCCTGTGTTTGCCAGCGTTCTGTGCTGCCTTTGTGCCTGCGTGTGGCTCATGGGTGTCTTTGTGCCGTCCTTTTGGGGGTGTTCTTTGAAGTGCTGCTGCCTGCAGCAACACGTTCACCCATAGGGCTTGCATCATCTATAACAGCAGCCCATGTCAGAAGGATCTGCACAGCATGCACACCACAGACAATGATGCCTCTGGGACATGCACAGGGCTGCAGCTGGTGCACCAGCCTGCCCTACACAGTGTGATTGCAAGTGATGACGGTGAGAGTCATGAGCAGGGCGCTTGGCACATCACCAATCTCGCATAAGGTATGGCGACAGCGCTGAGCCGCCATTACTCTGCGCCTACCAGGGCATGGCCTCAAGCGACCAGAGCTGTTTGACCCTGTCCCCCCATTCCGGCCGCCGCCACTGAGCCCAGCTGGACTTCCCCTGCATCTGGCGTACAGGGCCGTGCTCAGTTCTCGCACAAGTGCCATCCTTAGATCCACAGCCCCCCCAGCTATGCCTGTTGCCCTCGCCACAGCCTCTCGGCATGAGCTGTGAGTAGAGACGCTGAGAGGTGCCGCATACATGACTCACAACCAGTGAGGCTCGCACACCTATAAGGCGTTGAACTAATCATGCCATAGGACTACGCGGTTCTGTGAGGCCACTGGTGTAGCTTGTCCACACCCTGACACAGCGAGGCCTGCTTTTTCAATATACATCGGTGGTCTCATGTGATGTTTCACTGCTAGGTGCCAACAGCATCAGTGCCGGCTGAATCCAGGGCTCTTGCATGCCTGGTAGAGTTCGATAGTGATTTATTGGGTGGCATTCTTCTGGCATTGCCAATGTTTCACAGCACTTGTGGCTCCTGCATCAATTAATCAGGAAAATCCTGCAGCATCCTCGCTATGAGCTTTGGCTTCAGCGACACATGGTGGGCAGGTACAAGGGATGCATCTTGGCTAGCATGCTTCTCAACCATGCTTTCGTTGTCTCCCATCCTCTCGTGATGCAAGTCCTCTGCTGTTCCTTTGTCCTTGTTCAGGACTTCTGAACATGAGCCGACCGGGAGCCTCTTTGCCTTGGTATCTTCCGTCTGGGCTCTCACTGGGGACACACTTGTGAGTGTTTTGGCAACCTGCTACAAGAAGTTGTCGAGGATCTCGGCGATCTTGATCCTTAGTTAACAATGGCCGAATATGACCAGATGCATGTATGTATCTTGCGATAGTTGCAATTGTGCATCGCGATGTGTACGGCTGCAGCGTGGCTCCAGGTTGGCTTAAGTACAGGAGCTACATTTGATCCATACTTTTTCTTCAATAATGCTGCATGAACGGTGGCTTCAGAATATGCGCCCCGTGACGTGGACCGATGTTCATTGCTGCGTGCACAGATGAGCATCTTGCTGTTATTGAGCCAGCTCCTCTCGTTTACGTATGCTTGCGTTAACTTAGCTTGTGCATCCGTTTGTCAGCAATTGTTCGCGATGGTGTCGGTTCCCAACGATAATTCCAGTTCCAGTGCTTTGAGAGATGCAAGCGCTCCGTTCCAGGAAGGCGGAACTGAGGTTCTATCATGGGATAGATTGCGAGGCTTGTTCAATTCATGGTTCCAGAACCGAGTTTCTCATCAACACAATTCCGATTGCTGCAGCCGGGCCGATGTAGAAAGCCTGAAGAGGGAGTTCACCAGGTTGGTTCAGGCGAAAGAAGAGGCGGAACAGGTGAACATTGCTTTTCTTGGCATGTCTCTCCCAGTGTTCTCATGCTGGAGGCTAAGTTGATTGCGCAACAACCGTTGTGAATTTTTGTGCAGCAAGAGAAAGCGGACGCCCAGCGTAAGCAGGCTTCCCTCGCAGCAGAACTGCAGCAAACCCTTACAGAGCTTGAGTCATGCCAGCAAGAGCTAGCTCAGGCCTGCCATGATCGCGACGCACTGCGTGAACGTGTAGAGAACGTGTGCTCCTCCCGCCCTGTGGTTAGGGGTGTTCCATTTCCGGAGGGGGTAGTTACTGTTACCCCCTGAACAATCTCCTGCTGTGTCATGTGATGGATGTGCGTCTGTAACTTTACATACTTGTTACCCCCACCAGACCTGTTCTGGCAAACACTTACACACGTACCTGCAGGATCAGAACATGCACGATAGCGAGCAAGGTCTGGCAAACAGAGAAATGCTCCGGCTAAAGAATCAGAACACTGAGCTGAAGAGCTATGCAGAAGAGCAGAAGAGGTATGGTACTTCATGTCAGGTTTGGGCGAAATATGTTCTCGTAGTGGCAGGTTCCTCTGTTCGTTGTTTGCACAGCCATCTACTGCAGTGCAGTGATGCGTCCAAATTCTGAATTGCTTGACATAGATTCTCATTCAGTGATTCTGGTTGGCAAAAAGCTTGTTATGCAGAAAGATTGGTAATCTGCAAGAAGAGGTGGCGATTCTGGACAAACAGCTACAGAGTGCGCTGCATGTCTTGTAGGGCATACACATACATGTTTGCATGCGCACACTGATGTTGACTTGGATGATTGCAGCAACGGCTCACACATGTTCTCTGTAAACCCATCCAAGGTCCAGGGCACGCGAATTATCAAATTTTTGGGTTGTGTGTATGGGTGTATCTGCGCTCGCCTCGCGTGTTCGCAGCTGGGGCTTCATATCCAACGGCAAGATGCAAAATGACATTCTTTCTTTGGCTGTGTTACACGCCATCCCATATATTATTTGCAGCCATTGTATCAATCTAATGTTTCTGAAAATTTCCATTCAATCAAGTGATGCTGCAGCCGCGGAGAACAACCTGGAGGTGGAGAGCACGAAAGCAGCCAGCAGGTTGGAGTGCCAGACTGGACAGTTCAAGGTGGAAAAGATGCAACTAGAGGTTCAGGTGCGCACTGAACATATAATGATATTCTGAGCGCGGGCTGGAAGCAGCCACGACGCTGTGTGACATCCAACTGCTGGACAAACGGGGGCAACCAGTGTCTGTTGAGGAGCCGTGTCGAGCTGCACTGCACCGCCATGCACGTGTAGTGCGTGCTATGGGCGCACAGCGGATTCTGGGAAACCCGTAACAAGCCTGGGCTTGCATGCAGATTGCCGAGCTGGAGTGTGTGGCAAAGAGGCATGAGCAGCGCCTGCAGGAAGCGCAGCAGGACCGTGGAGTGTTTGCCGCACAGCTTGCAGACGACAAGCGGAAGTACAAAGAGAAGCGCAAGCGGTGGCAAGAGGAGCGCGGCCGCCTGATAAACTTGCTGGACACCCAGAGCAAAACAAACGCCTCTCACTTGCAAGAGATTTCTCGTCAGCTGGGTCCTAACGGTTCACTTCGGCAGTCCCTGGACCTGTCTGTCAGCCAGGCTGGCAGCGACTGGGGCACTCCACGCTCCTCAGCATCCTTTAGGCGCCACTCATTCGCCAACCCCGGAGCAGCCCACAGCCGCATCCCCTGTGGCAGCATGACACACAGCATGTGCTCGTCCCCTCGGGTGGTAGACCACTTGGGGTTCCCTGTGAATGTGTCAGTGGAGGTGCGCTGCTGTGACACCCCTCTTCCGATTGCCCACAACTGTTACAAGCTGAAAGGGGGGAACGTGTACGAACTCAAATACCAGCAGCACCATGCACGCCAAGCCACCAGTCCGCATGCTTTTCAAGAACCCAATCGTCTATAAAGCACAATTTTACCGATACTTGTGCAAGGTGCACAAGGGGATTTTGCCAGGATGTTGCACTGTGACAAGGAACCAAAGCAACTCTTCAGCCGAACTACACCATGCATCACAAAAAGAACCAAATCACCAGCAACCATGGCCATGCATGGCCCTTCAAACAGTGCATGGCAGCCACATGCGCAGTGCAGGACCGTATACTGTGCATGCAGACTTCACGCCCAGAGTCACCCCACAACAGCTACATGAATGCTGACAGGAGGTACTCACAGATCTTCAAGCCCCCGCCGATGTTCAATGTACCAGAGGCAGAAAACAGCCATCTGTGCCTGGACGGCGGAGATAGCAGCTTGTTTGGGAATGAGAACGAAGAAGGTGTTCCAGTGGTGTGCATTCATCCTGCTGCCAAGATGACTGCCGCCTATGCCTTTCCTATTGCAAATGGTGCTACTGATAATGATCCGATCCTTACAGTGGCCATGCTGCAGGTGGCCGAGCCAGCCAAGCATGTTGACACAAGCTCGCAATGGATGCAGGCTGTGTAGCCTGCTGCAACAAGTTTTGACTATGTGTCGCAGAGCTGAAGCGACCGAAAATTTTGGCTGCACTGACAGCAGTTGTCTGGCCTACCAGGCACTAGACCTTCATTTTGATAGACTCGACGACGTCATTGGGTGTGAGAGAGTCCAGAATGCCCTGTATGGCACAGCATGCATAATAGAAAGCTCTGATGCATCATGATGCCGCACAAATGATACGTTGCTGCCCCATGAATGCATTGTAGTCAGAATGCCTCTTGGCAAAAGCCCTCCTGCGCTAGTCAGCAGCGGAGTGGTTGTAAGCCAGCATCAACGTACCTCATGGATGATCTCGTCCACCACAAGACATAATTTGTCATACTTCGCTAGCATCAGGGGCTCTGTTGGGGCTTTCTCTGTCTTCATCACTGCTTTCAGGCATAGAAGCAGTGATTGAATGGCTGAAAGCACTGCACACGTATTCATTTTTACACCCACCAAATTGAGCAGTGCTGGGAGACTGGGGTGAAGTGGCGCACATGTCAATTCGTCGTACTCTCCTGAGCCAACACCAAAGTACACCAAGGAATCGAATGGCTGGAAAACGATAGTTGCTCCCCTACAAGTGTCGGGCGTCACGCCACACGAACCGTGTTACAACTTTAGTGCATGTTCAAGGCACGCAGCCCACCTGAAGTTGCCCACACCTACGTGGCCGTTTGGCATTCTCGCTACATCACGACTGCATTGTCCCAGAGCTGTGCGGAGCTCTGCCTTCTGGATCTCGCTCAATCTGTCAAAAAAGCGCTCATATATGATGCTTCCGTTCCTGTTTGTGATTGAGACAGCGTGGATACGCCCGAAATCCGTCATAGCACGCAAGATCGATCAGACAGCGCTGCAGTGTTTCTAAAACTCAATCAATTTGTTATACTGAACAAGATACATTACATGCTGATTACACCATTTCACCAGTTCACCAAGTCATCAGATGCCTGCTTGATTGCATTCGGTGTTCTACAGCTGGCAGCAGACTCCACAAACCACTCTTCTTCGTATACTAAGAAGGAATTGTCTTGTATTTTACGAAAACTGCTGCTTATTTGTTCAATCCGTACGCTTGATGAGAGTGGTCTGTGAGTTTTAGAAGGTACAAGAAGACCTTTTCCCTTCTTTTCTGACATAATGGTGTTCACTAAGCAAAATAATGGCATGCATGCGAGTGCCAGTGTTGTGCTGTCTCTGCACCAGCAGAGGGAGAGGAACGCGAACCTGCTGCACAAAAACGTTGAATGCGAGTAACACGAGGCGCAGGAAGGCGCCATCGTTCAGCAGGATCGTAGCTCCAGAGCACTGCAACAGAGAGACTACATCACCAGGGCTGGAGAGGTTGTATGTGGAAGAAAGGCATGGTTCTAGAAGGATGCAACCACCCACGTTTGATGCAACACGCACTTGCAGCGTAGATGGTCGGTGTCTGTGATGGCCGTAAACAGGTTTGTTGGCACATCATAGAGGGACCAGAGCAACACCCGCAGCGCACTCTGCCCACTCAGTGCCAATGACAGAATGCACACACCCACCACCCCATCTCAGAAGAGAGAACAATAGCAACACGTCATACAGTCTGCAACACCAGACACCCAGCCACCCCAGACGAAAATTGGCCCGATACTTATAATCCTATATCTGAGGGGAAACCTGTTACACCAAGGAACTAGTCTAGTGATAGTAGTAGGGTGCAGAAATTGAACCCCAGACCTCAACCTCTGCAGAAGGCCTCGACCCCCTGGCACCTGCCGAGTGTATGGCAGGCCGACGCTATCCCGACCCAGGCCCAATCAGCAGCAAGGATGGCCACTGATGCAGTATTATGCACGCATGCATGCGTGCATATGACCCTTAGCTACCATATATAAGCATGCATATGTATCTAATTCACACACAAGACATAACAAAACCCCGCACAGCAGGGCAACCTCGTCACCTGCTGTCGCACACCGGCTGTGCACCCCACGTGCTGAGCCACCCCTGCCTGCAAGGAAGGCACTCAAGAGAGAGAACTACCAAGGGAGTTATGTGTGTGCCTTAGGCCCCCCTACTGGGGCGACTAGGTGACTGGAGGTACAGGGGCTAAGCTACAGTACTGCGCTACACTCCCTCCTGGAAATCTAGAGAACTGTGATCACTCACAGGTGCTGCGTCGGCGTGGTCTTCAACAGAGAATGTGGCCGAGCTGATGTTGTCTTCCTCGATCTGAGGTTGTGTGAAAGGCGGAGGGGACACGTGCTGCTGATGGTGGTCTGCTTGCACGGCCACATATGCTGAAGGCAGTGCTCGTGGTTTGGTGGGAGAGTGAACAAGGCAGTGGCATCGTCCGTCCGGGGCGGTGGAATGTTGAAACAGTTGTGCAAGTTGTTGAGAATTGTACAGACCACTGTAACACAATTACAACTTTTTGTTCAGTTGTACAGCTTCCCCATTGGGGTGCCCTGATCCAAACTACCTCTGAGACGACCTGCTGCGGCTGGTTCTGCCGCATAGCATAGCCCATCTGCGCACAGTGCTCTCCCAGCGGCACGGGCAGTGCATTGTCCGGAACGTCTCTGGCCCTTAGGTTCTTCTTCTGTCTGTGTCTGTTCCTGCAGGATTCCGGTGCGGATGACATGTTGTGGCATGCTCTAGATATCATTGCCGCTTATGTCACATTGGTACTGTTGTGGCTGATGATGCAGTGCCTCTTGGTGCTCCTGTTCTTGCCTGCGACATCGCTCTCTGCAGCCTTTGTGTTTTCCTCTATAGTACAAAAAGAGAACGTGTGTGTGGCTCGTGGCTGCTGCCTGTCCTGGTCCCGCCCCTTTGGGGGTGCTGAGGCCAAAGCCCTTCTTGGGTATGGCATGGTTCCTGGTTATATTTCCCCCCCCTCAGTGAATGGCTGACTAGTGCTGAAGATTCAGGCAATGCACGCTACCGTGCTGATGTGCATGCCCTTGCATTGCAAGAGATTGCGGATACTGGCATCACCCAGGAGGGTGTAGCTCCCCTTGCACAGTCCCTCTCTTCTTTCCTGTCCCCTGCATCTGACCGCTCTGCTCCCTTGGCGAGCGAACTGCATCTTCTGCAGCTCGCTGCCTCTCCAGCTGCCCCTCTTCCTCCTGCCTTGCTAATAAACAGATATAATAAACGATATAACAACGATATAATAAACAAATCCTTCGGGGACTACGCCACACTCAGATGTGCCAGATGTAATGTGCAGGATGTGCTTGTACAAGTTCGTACAGGGGGGCTGGTCGGTTGTCCACCAAGGGGGGGGGCGCGTTGGCAAGTCGGGAAGTGAGCAAATCCTGCACAGTCACACCCAAGCCGCACACGCCTCAACTCACTGTACTACCACAACAGACGTCTGCACCCAGGTATTGAGACAACAGTTTGGTGTAGTCCTTCATGCAAGCATGCATAGCTGTAGGGTGTGCTGGTAGGTGTTTTATAAATGTGAACACGTCGCATGCATTGGTGCAAATATCATCGATTGTCGCCGCGGCGCGCGTAAGAACATGAAATCGCACGTGGCTCCAAAGCGGGTCCAGTGCAGAGCAATGGCTGCAGCGAAGGCTGTTTAAATTCCTATGCGCTCACAGGCGGAGTCACAAAGGTTTCGATTGTATACCGAGTCTTTAGAACTTCACTTCTTAGCGGACCAAGTCTCTGCACTGCGGACACTGGATACGCGTTCACTTCTACCTTGAGCTTCGAAAGTATCATATCAATGGCTAGAGTGTCTAGCATCGCTTCGACAGCGAGCCCCGGGCGTGCGGGATTGCCGCGCCGCAGGATTCAGTGCAGTTCAAGTGCGCTCTCGAGATTCCTGTTCAGTACGTACATGATCTCTCGTCAAGTACTACAAAGAACATAAGCACTATGTATTGGCGGCGTTTTGGTTGGTTCATGATCGTTGTTTCTCCCTGTTTTCTTTGCCGGGTATTGGAGGGTGCTCCTTCGCATCATACAATCATGTAACCTGAATTGGAGGTGTCGGGAGCGATTTTACTCCTAGAAGGCAAAACAACCAGCATCGTGGTCCAGGGCTGTGTGCAACCCGAGCGGTTGCCGATGATGACACGCAACAGTCTACCGAGACTGTGAAGGAGGACAAGAATCTGGAAATGATGCGCAAGTTTTCAGAGCAGTACGCTAGGACTAGCGGTACTTACTTTTGTGTGGATAAGTCCGTAACTTCTGTGGTCATCAAAGGCCTGGCAGAACACAAGGAGTCCCTTGGTGCCCCACTCTGCCCTTGCCGGCACTACGATGACAAAGCTGCTGAAGCCAAAATGGGGTACTGGAACTGTCCGTGTACACCAATGCGAGAGCGACATGTGCGACACTGGCAGCTGGCCGATTCACTTGGAAAGTGATATTCTGTCTTGTCCTGCGTCCTCGATGTTTGCTGTCCCAGAAAGCGCTGACCCAGAAAGCGCTGAAACATAACTAACGAATGTCCTGCTGTCCTTGTGCAGGAGTGCCACTGCATGCTTTTCTTGACCGAGGACAACGATTTTGCTGGGAAGGACCAGGCCATTTCGATCGATGAGATCAAGGAGAGCACCCAGCACATGTAAAAACAGGCCTGGCCTTGTTTCCAGATTAGTTTTACAACCAGTTACTCTTGTGATGCCTACCTATCTCCATGTACGGGTTGCTGGTACATCTTGATCTGCTTCATCAGCTGGTATGGGCGAGAAGTATGGTGGCTTCAATGAGCGGAGAGCTGGCGTCTGTCAAGTCCACGCCCGGGTTCTCGAACTTGGCAGTCAAGTACTGAGACAGGCATGCTCTGGTGTCCAGGATCGCCTTGTGTACCTCATCACGTGCTGTAAACTCTAAGAACCCAGGCACAGCAGCAAGCCTGCCGACCGCTGAACTCCCTGATCCGAACAATAGGAGGTGACCAGGTTGCACTAGTGTGGCAGTGCTCAAGTAGAGCTTCTGTGTCACCATCTTCTCAGTGTAAACAGCGAACAGTTCTCTGCACAGTGCAAACATCACCTGTGACATAGAGCAACGTTCATGAGAAAACCACCAGCCGAAAAGCAGGCTGGAAACGGACGAACGTTCCTTCTGGTCTCAGAGAGCTCTACAAGTCCGTGTATGACGCATGCAAACGCATGCTGCACAGCCAGCAGCAGGGCTGACGACTGCCAAGTGAACAAACACGTCGCAATCTTAACCCGGAGGCAAACCACACCCTTCGCTGTGCCAGTATCGATAAATGATTATCACGGCTAGCACACAGACAAGTACTGGCAAGAAGGAAGAGATCAGGGGTAGCGGTGCGTACGTGTGCTTGTCCCCACGAACAGATGCCAGCAGGCTGCCGGGGTGGATGGACACCTGGCCATCCTCGTCAGTGAAGCAGGCAGGGGGCCTCTTAAAACTACAGTTCAAAGCTGTGATATTCGGGTACAGCCCCGCCGCAAGCAGCGCGTGCAGCAGAACCACCTCATGCGCGTGGCCGGAGTGGGCCATGATGGTGGCCTGCAGGCCCGCCGCGCGGCCCCCCCCCCTGACCCCCAGGTCTCCTACGTGGTGCTGCCCTTTCATGGACAGGAACCCAGAATCCAATAGATTCTGCACAACGCCTGCCTTTCAATCAATCTTCAAAAGAAATCCCTGCACAATCAGGGTGCTCTGCACAGCACGCCTGATTGTAGTCTGCTCATCATCATCTGCATGGTGATGCGCGGAACGTGCTCGCACAACACCAGGCCCCGCCACGTACGCGGCTGCGCCTCACACACACCTCACGCACAGTGGCAAGCAGCACAAGAGAATCTGCCAGCAACTCACGCAAGGGGTGGCGGGCGCAGACCGCGATGCGTGCGCCCGCTCTCTGACACAGGCACAATGCACATGTAAGGCTGCGGGCGGGCCGGAGAATGCGGCGCACCTGTGCGAGCTCCAGGCGCTGCACCCTGATGAGATCCATCGTGTCCTTGGCCACAAAGTGAGCGCGGCACCATGCATGCACAGCGCCCGGCCGCTCCGTTGCCTGGAGGTCCCTGTACTCATTGAAAGCACGCAGCAGCGCAAAGTGGTCGGATTGGTGCGGCGCGGCCAGCTCGGCCTTCACCTCGTCGGCTCTGCGGCGCGCGTCATCATCCATGGGCAGCACGAAGGGGCTGCGGTAGGTCAGCGACGCGGCGATGGTCAGCACCGGGTCCAGGCAGTTGAACACAGCCCCCATGAGCAGCATGCGTCCGAGCGCAGGCTCCACAGGCAGTGAGATCAGATGGTGGCCAAGAGGGCACAGATTCTCCTGCTCGTCAATGGCCCCAAGAGCCCTCAACATCTCCAAAGCGTTTGTGATTGCTGAAGGCTCTGGGGGGTCCATGCCCGTGCCTAGAAAGCGGCCCACGCTCGCCACCCCTGCACCGCAATGCCGCGGTTGTGCTACCGGGCAACGTGCCGGTGGTGCAACTTGCCAGTACAGGCATGCACAGCATCAGGACTACTGGTGCTAAGCTGATGATGTCGAACAGAAAGAGGGGGTGGTTTGCTGCAGTGGGTGGGGGGGGGGGGGGCACACCGATGCTCTTCGCAGTGAGCGCAACACTCTCTAGTGACATGCGTTGCATCTCTGGAGCCAGGAAGGCGTCCAGCACGTCGTACAGCGCCTGCGGGTACAGCCGGTAGCAGGTGCCCTCCTGCACCCGCCCCGAGCGGCCAGCCCGCTGCTTCGCGTTTGCCTGGGACACCCTGCACCCTCACCCTCCGCTGACCGACCCAACCTGTCAGCTGCAACCCTGCTCATAACCGCGCGTGGCGGCAGCCCCCTGCCGTGCTCCTGTGCTCCTTGCACCCATCCAGCGGCGGCAAACACAGCGCTATAGCGGGCCACTCTACAGCCTCGCCTGTGGTTCAATCCAGATGCATGCATGTGATGGCGTTACCTGTGTTGATTGGTTTGATGGAAGCAACAGAGACGGACAAGACCGAAATGAAAGGAGTGAGGGCTGCAGCGCACCAGGTGGGGGCCAGTATGCGGACCTTGTTCAGCGCATCGTACGTCTGGATCTTGATCAGCCCGCAGTCCACCACCACCGTCACATCCTCAATCGTGATGGACGTCTCTGCGATCTGAGTGGACAGCAGGATCTTGCGCTTGCCGGGGGGAGGCCGGTCAAAGATGGCCTGCTGCTCGCCCGTGTCCATCTGCCCATGCAAAGGGCTCACCAGCGCACCCTCCAGGCAGCCACCGTCCTGCTCGGCCTGCAGAAGATCGCGGATGGCCATGATGTCGTCCCAGCCTGCAGCAGCCCCACGATCGACAGTGTGGCTTCCCCCGCTGCCTGCAGCTGCCTGCGGTGGCTGCCGCACAAGTGCCCAAGTGGCCACAGCAAGCCCTCGCGTGCTGCCACGCAGCCTTCAGAGACTGAACAGTTCCCACATGCACCCGCAGCATGCACTGCAGGAAGCAGCTGTGTATGTAAATGGCGGCGCTGAGCTAGCGTGGCTACAAGTGGATACGTACAGCCAAAGGCAGCCGTGGCCCCTGAGGCGCAGCCGCCCCCCCCTGTAGACACATGGCATAGCCAGAGCTCACAGCAGCATGTGCGGGCGCGCGCCTGTGCAGAAGACGAGGATGGCGCCCTCCGGTTGCCCAGGGGCACAGTGCAGCCACTGAATGAAACTCGCAACGAACTGAACCATCTCCCTGTTCATGACCTTGCCGCCGATCTTGCTGGACTCTGTCGCGGCAATGTCCCACCACGCACGCATGGCCTCTGCCACGCCCCCCCCAACGCCCTGCACCACCCTCTCCACATCCAGCTTGTCGAAAGGGGTCGGCCGCGTGTCCCTCTGGTTGCGGCCTGCGAATCTCCTGCGGCCCTGCATGCACACTGCAGCACGTGAAGGCTGCCTTCACACCACACACAGCATCAGCTCACCGGGCGCAGCGCGAGCGGCGGCCGGTGCGGGCTCATCTCACGCTGCCGCGTCGCCGCCACACATGCTCCTAACAGACACTCCAACGAATCGGTGGCAACAACATACAGCCGCAAGCAGACTAGGTTTCAGCTTCATCTGAGAATCAGCACAGGCCATGCACGCGCGTGCCCGCTGTGGAGGGCCGCGGCGCCGCACCTCGCCATGCCCAACTCAGCAGACACGAGCACATAGGGTTTTTTTCCCGCTGTTTTGGTGTGAAACGTTGCCCATGCACAGGCATCACGCAAACCACTCGAAGGGGCAGTGCAATCAAAGAACCTGTCACAGAGGCGCACAGGCTCTGCGGGGGTGGGGAACTGCAGCTGGGAGGCCTGCAGAGCATCCTCCAGGTACCTCACAGCCACTGGGAACGTGTAGCCTGGGATGTGGACGGGCTTGGAGCCGGGGTAGAAGGCCGCAAACTTGTCCGCGTTGAGCGTGGCGCTCATGAGGATGACCTTGAGGCCCGGCCGCACCGCCAGCAGCTGCTTGAGCACAATCAGCAGCAGATCCTCGTTCACGCCCCGCTCGTGGATCTCGTCCACCACCACGTGGCTCACCGAGGCCAGCTCGCTGTCCACCGACAGCCGACGCAGCAGCACGCCTGTAGCCACACCACACTGATCATGCGGCTGCGCTCGCTCAACAAGCAACACCTTGCGACACACACACTTTATACCCATATACACCACGAACCACTTTCCGAGTGAATAAGCCGGGAGGAGAACTGCATGCCCACTGCATGCGCAGGGTGGGTGCATGCATACACTACAACCCCACTGCCACACCGTGTGTCGCTGCATCACTCACTGCGAGGTGGCCGCGGTGATAGACCCCGGAAGGCCTCGCCAGCACACATGCATATGCACATACATTCGAGGTACACATGCATGAGTGTAACGCAATCCCTGTATCTTGTTCAAGGAAGCTGGAAGGAAGCTGCAACGAGGCAACTGGGGTGCCGGGGGAGCAGGTGGCAATCGCAAGCAGACACCCCTGTTGCGCAACTTTGCACTTCCACTCAATCTTGGCCTCACACCTGACGTGCAGAACAGCAGCTTGGTGCTTGCGGAGGTCTGCTCCTGGACACGGGTGCGGTACCCGACGGTGTGCCCCACCGACTCCCCGCGCTCCTGCGCCACCCGCCTGGCCACGCTGATGGCGCTGATGCGGCGCGGCTGCGTGCACACGATGTTGGTGGCGGGGCCGAGGCCCGACATGATGGCCTCCTCCAGAATGAACTGCGGCAGCTGCGTGGTCTTCCCACAGCCGGTCTCCCCAGACACAATGATCACCTGCAGCAGTGCAGCCCGTCAAGTCTGCGCATGGGCAAGCCCCACATCTGCAGCAGCACCTGCTTGGGCTAGGTTCTTGGGCCCGCAAAGGATGGCGGGCGAGTGAGTGTGCTCGGAGCGTGCGTGCAGGGAGAGGGCTCCCTCGGGCTCCGTGGGCTCTGGCGGCGACGGCCGACAGACCTGATAGCGAAGCTGTGGCAGTGCACGCGCGGGCTTGCGCAGAGGACGGTCGGCAAGCAAAGGAGGTGCATTCATGAGACAGGAGACGGGGGGGGGTGTGGGCGCGCCTGGTGGGAAGCCAGCGCGGAGAGGAACTCATTGCGCATGTGGAACGACGGCAGCTTCGCGCGGAACTCCATCATGCGCTGCGCACCCCCGCTGCTCTGATAGACCTCCTGCTGCTTCTTCAGCTGCTCGGCTGCCTCCGGGCACACCTCCAGAGCCTTTCTGCACCGCCTGTCACCTGCTGCCTGCGCGAGAGGCCGCTTGCGCCACTTGGAATACCCACCTGGCACCCGCACCTGCCACTGTCACACCCCGGTAGCCACTGTGGGTGATGTAACAGCGCGCGCACGAAACAGCAAATGGAGCAACCGCACACCAGCACTTATAATCTAGAACAGGGCGCCCGCCTGCACGGCTGCGGGGCAGCAGACAGGGGCAAGGGGCACGATCGAATGGGCGGCGCTTGAGGCCATGGCGGGAGCACGCATGCATACTACTGGGGGAAGTAGCAGGCCACAAGCCGCAGGCGCACCTTTCAAGTCGCTGCGCTCGGCAAAGTGGCGGTGGAAGCGTGCCAGTGCAGCCTGCACACCGCTGACGGTGCTGGCATGCAGGCGCAGCCCGCTGACCCTCAGATGCTTGCTGTCGTACTCCCCCCTGTGGTGTGCCAGTGGAGTCCGCGATATCACCGTCTGTGTGGCGGTGCCCTTGCCGTACGCCATTCTACATGCACGCAGCATTTCGGTGTGCACCATGCAGAGCGGCAGAGCGACAGCCAGCGGCCCAGCACCACACACGCAACACTGCAGCCGATGCGCCGGAGAGAAGCGTACACATACAAGCCTTCAGCCTTCGCAGCTTCCTGCAAGGCCATCTGATCGGACCTGCTACTCACCTGAGGCACGACACTCTCCTCATTGCCAGAGTGCAGGAACGAGGTGATGATGTCCGCCCTCTGCGCCTCTGTCATGGCAGGGCATTTCTCTGCAGCCCGCCTCGCGATCTCTTGTTCCCGCCATACAGGGTCTGCCCACTTGGAGCCACCCCCTCTGCCACCCCCGCCTCCTCTGCCATGACCACCGTATCCTCCACGCCTTCCACCGCCTCTGCGCCCACGCCCCTGTTCTGTGTATCCACTGGAATGATTCATACTACGAGAAGATACTTTTACAAGGCGAGATGATAGCAGCAACGCCGCTCCTGATAGCAGCGGCTCCCCGGCAGCAAGTATATGTGCTTGTATAGCGTGCAGGGCTCTAATTGATTCGCTCCCAATTACTCTGCGCATCCACAATTCAGATTTGAACTCCTTGTATAATAATTTTGATCCTATTCAGGCGGATGGAAGATATAGTCAGCCTGTTTCCGCAGTGCTGAAACACCAACGTGCATCTGCGCCATAAAGAATTGTCGCGATGGTTGAAGCAATCACTGCCACCAAGTACTACCAGAGACCATACTATTTTTCTTCTTTAACCCCGAGGAGCCGGCTAGCGCTTCCGTGTCACTTTACGCACATGGTGAGACGATTCAGTCAACGCGTTCCTGTCTTGTATCCCTTTCATGATCGTTGCACTGTGCAGCCAACTTGAGCAGCGCAATGAACATTTAAGGGTCTTGCTGGATTGCCAGAACTATGCATCCGTGCTCATAAACTCCTGTTACAGCGTTGGTTGTTCCTCAATGGTTTGTTCAATTCGTGCCAAGACGGCCCTTGTAGACTCAAGATGCTACCTTGCGCCACAACGAATATGGAACCAAAGCAGAAGTTGTTGTGCATGTCAGAGCCCAGTACAGGTTGATAGGTCGACTGCATGGCGTCCCACAGCAGCAGTAGCTGCCAGCCTGGATGTCCCTCACAGTGTGCTACCCGTTACCTTCCACATCAAGTATTTGGTACGTACATAAATACACTGTTACGTTCAAGGGATATGCAGGACGTTCAAGTCTCCAGTGCAGAGCATCGTCACTAGAAGTGGTGTCAGCTCAAGCGTTGGTGTGTACCTGTACAGGCCACAGAGGTCCAGCGTACAACCGAATCCTCCCAACGTAGCATGGAGCTGATGGGTGTCCTGCCACTGCTTTTACTTCCTGAATGACCGTGCAGTAGCTGCAGGGCTGGATGGTAATTGCAGGTTCCTGGCTCCGTAGTGTGCCACAGATTGTTCGTATAGGAAAGACCAAGAGGTGCGCACGAAGCAATCAAGACTCCTAGACGTCATGCTCAGAAGTTCTTTTTAGCTCTTTGGGTTCTCACAGACAAGAAGCAAAGTGGCCTTTGGCGGTTGCTAGTCACTGCCCCTCTTGTGCAGTGTGGAAGGTATATCAGTGACTGCAACAGTGGTGGAGACTCTCTGCTACACAGTCATCATCGGATATAACGTCAACCATTATTACGCCTTCTCGACGTACGGTGATGTGATTGCCTGCTGGCTGCAAAACCTTGCCATCTGCGGCCTGCTGGCATGGTACAAGCGCCCTACGAGGCTTCAGATAACCATAAGCATGGCTGTGTTTGCCGTATTCAACTGGTGGATCATCTTTGGCCACTGTGGCATGAGTGTACTTGTTGCACTGCAGGTGTGTGCATCCAACACTTGCTTGCACGACAGCTGACTTCATCCGAACCAACCGTTGTGTGTTTTAGTGTATTGATGTTCCCAGGCAGTCTGGAAAGCTTCGTATCACAAACAATAAGTCTGTTCTACTGTACGGGGTACTTGTGAACTATGTTCATCAGAGACAGGACAGGGGGAGTCCAATGCACCTGTCAACAAGGACCTTAAGAGTGAATTTTCCGTAGTCCCTGTAGAGGGAAATCAGAGGGCGCTCCTCGTCATTGTGCCGTCCTGAAAGATGATGTGCTGTGCCTGTGGGAAGCCCCACCGGGACGTGTGTCTGGTGTGAGCACATGAACCTTGCCTTGCCGTCATGGCTGGCAACAGAGTGCTGCATAGCGAAGAATACTTGTGAAAAGTACATCCATGCTGGCATGGAGGAGCCCGGGGGGGCTGGAAGCATCCGCAAGAGCCTGTGGATGCAAGCAGCATAGAGGCATGCAAGGCACATCACCCGTGACTTTTCGTGTGTGGTGACGAGGGCTGTCTTTGCAGATGGTGGTCGGGGTGGCAATGAGCTTAGGAGCGCGTGTTCCGCAGATAGTGCTGAACATGCAGCGAGGCAACACAGGAGAGCTGGCAATGTCGACATTTGCTCTATCTACCGTTGGAAACCTCATTCGGTGCTACACAACGATCATTCTCACCTCGGATCTTCTTCTACTCACGAGCACTGCTGCCCAAGCGCTCCTGAACGGAATAATCACATTTCAATGCTTTCGGACCGAGATGGCTCGCAAGCAAGTGGCCGGTGCAGCAACATAGCGCCCTCTCATTGATCTGAGTAGAAAAGTAAATGTAAACACAATTCATTATTGTGTCCCCTCGTCCCCCTCTCTCCACATCTCCTCCTGCAGCTCGTCAATGAACTTGGGCTGCACAATGAAAGTCAAGATGATGTCACTGGCATGGTTGCCTGCGCCCATCTCCTCCATGCCACCCCTGATGCCTGGAACGACATGCACCACCTGCACCTCACTGCGCGATCTTTGTATTGCAACAAGAGCGGCGCTGATGAACATATCACTCAGGGGCAAAATCGCGGCCACATGTGATAAAAGTTACATCAACACTATCGCTGCATTGGCCACATGTTGCTGCCACGGACATGGATATGGCACCTTCAGCAAGCCGTTCTTGTCCATCAAGATCTGACTGTTGTACTCTGCCTTGATGCCCGGCACACCACTTAGAGCAGCCTTCACAAACTTGTAGATGTAGCAGGAACTCACAGAGTTGTCGTGTGTGCGTGTGTTGCGCAGCAAATGATGGGGAATGGTCACGTCCAGCTCTCCCACGTTGCCTCTGCTGGTGAGGTTCACCTGCATACACACCGTGCTTGACCACATGTGAAGTTGGTGCTGTCATGCATGCACGTACATGCACGGTGTACATGCACATCATGTTGCTATTCAGCCTTGCGCGTGATAGCTAACGGCTGGCGATCACAGACTGGGTCACAAGGGACCTGAAACCCTAGGGAGTCGAGCAGGCTGACCTAAACAGAACAGCTGAGCGGGTGGGTGCTCTGCGCTCAGTCTCTAAGGAACAGACAACACCCTCGAATGTGTGAGTGCCGCATACACACGGATGGGCAACGCACAGGAGAGCAAGTGCCAGCACAGCGGTTCAGGAAAATATACCTGGAAAGGATTCGCCTTTACTGTCATTCTTACGTGGCTATTGGGCCACTCCAGGTCCTCCACCGCCTCCCTGAGAGTGGCTGCAGTTGTGCAGAACTCTGTTGCAGGTGCCTGCCAGCGATCGATCAGGTTGACAACTGGAGACACTCCCAGTAGAGCTATGTGCGCGTACATGTGCATGGCAGTGTCGTCACCGACATCAGACACCTCCAGCTCGAGGTGATCAGGTGTTTCAGCAACCATCACAGCAACATCTGGCATTGCAGCAAAAACGCGCAATGCATCGGCCAGCGCGCCCAGTTGGACACTAAATTCAGAAGATTGTCCGCAGAAATTGAAATCTGAAAAGTAGGATGCTGGGAAATGCACAGAACTCTGACTGACCTTGCCCTCATCTTCTGAACTGAATTCTACATCTGTGGCAGTGATTTTGACGCGGATTATCTGCACAACAAACAACTGTAAGCATATGGTACTGAATTGGCAGGTCATTTGATGGATATGTTAAGGATTCATACCTGCTTGCTCTTACCAAGAGCTTGCAGTGCTTGCAGCACCAGCCGTGTCGACAGAAACGCAAACGAGCTGTACTTCTCCCGACTCATTTCACATAACACCCAGCCTCAGTTCGAATAGTAATATCAGTGCAGCAGTGAAGCATGCGCTACAGTGGATGCGGCAGCGACACGGCATGTGTAGCAACATCATACAGTTTCATGAATACTACCAGCTGGGAGCTGCCTCTGCCATCATGGTGGTAAACAGTGCATTGATATGCGTTGCTTGCGAGGGCATGACCATGGGGAGGCACTTATACCTGCAAGCAACGTTCAAAGAATGCGAGCAGTCGCTCACTGGCAACGGCAAGCATCCAGCGACAGCACAAGGGATCGCAAGCAGAAACTCAACACAGCATGCAAAGCTCAAAGAATTATCTATAGTCTGAACCGCAGTCTACGCTCGCGTAGCTGTGGAGAGCTCGATCCGAACTGTTCTCATTTGAAAACTAAGCTCCGAGAGTTGAATTCAATATATAAAGCCCCACCATACCGAAGGACTTTGTTTCCAGAGCCCGTGCAGATCAATCTTTCTTACGACACAATACTCCAACAAGCTCACTCAATTTACGTGCACATGTGCTAGCTGTTACTAGTGGTCTGTAGCTGTCTCAAGTCTGGCAGCCTCAGATCCTTTCCTCGGGGCTCCAGAGTCCCGCCAGGCATCATCTCCCACGCATTGTCGATCACAGGTGCAAGCTCCCGCAGATCATGTGACACCAACAGCAGAGAGCTCTCTTGTTTCAGCTTGGCCAAAACCTCCACCAGGTCCTTGCGTGCACGCCAATCCAGCCCTGCAGCAGCATAGACTTCCTCATCCAGTCACTCAGTCACTCTACGACACACTCCCCTCTGAACGCTGCGGTGCAACACATACGCACTTGGCCTCCCCCATTCTTCGCGCTTATTTCATCACAACACAAGCAGGCTCGCTCTGACACCCACAGCCAAGCAAGGAATGGTGCAATCCAGGTTACAGTCTGCTGATGCATATGCATGTGCATGTGCCCCGGCACTCAGCATGAGACTCTACGTATGCCCAACCTTGCCGGCACGCGCGGCGCGTGGGAGGACTGGGAGGAGGCGTTGCCACAGGGCTTACTCAGCGGGCACACCTGCGAGGGGCTCATCCAGCAGCAGCACTGCAGGGTTGCGCAGCAGCTGCACGGCCAGCGCAAGTCGTCGCTTGTAGCCATCACTCAGATCGCGCGGCTGCCTCACCCAGGGCTCGTTCTCCATGCCCACTGCTGCAAGAGCCTGCGGCACCCTCTGCTGGAAGTAAAGCCTGCGGGCATACGACTCTGGGGAGGCCATGCCGGCTGGGGTGCCGATGGAGAGCTCCATCAGCAAATTACTGCCGATGAAGTGCCTCTCTGGAAACTGAAACACTAGCCCGCACTCTGCCTGCCGTGCGCTTGCGTCCAGCACTGCGGTGGCCCCTGATTCTGCATGCCACCACTCCTCATCATCTTATGGGAACCACAAAGGCACTGAGGCGGCAACATCCCAAACAGATACACAGCAGACCGCAATCTGAACTCGAACAGCAGCACGCATATCCTGAGCACGATTGTACAGGGCTGCAAGGTTGTTGAGCAATGTGTGCACCGCGAAAATCGAGGTGTGAAATTCAGGTTGCTGAATAAGCTGCACCTTGCACTAAGGAGATGCTTCCAGCAGTAGGGTCACGCAGGCCCGCGATGACCTGCAAGAGGGTGGACTTGCCTGCCCCCGAGCGACCGTAGATGACACCTAGCGACGCAGGAGGCAGCTCTAGGCTGACATCCTGCAGCAGTGCATGCTCTGCACTGGGAGGATGATACTGTACACCTGCACTCCATTGCACAGCCTGTGTTGCTGGGTGAACAGCTATGCCTGTGACCAATGATGGAAGTGTGTATTGTTCGAGTAACCGCAAGTGGAGCATCCAAGTTTGGACGTGGGATCAAGTTCAGGGTAGCCCACACCTCTCACCTGCAAGATGCGGCCTGCTGGATTTTTCCGAGCTTTGGGCTGCGAGATTGCTGCGAGATCGCTTGCAATCGTCTTGAGAAGGTCTTGAAGGTTGGGCTCGGCTGCAGCTTGTAGATGTGGCCTCGGGTGGATGATGCACGTACTCAATGAGCGAGCTGGTGATAAACAGCAGCAGCTCCATTGGCACTGCTTATTGGCCGAAAATGAAGGATGATGGCAGCCCATTCTTGCTGGTCAGAGATGTGTAGTCGATCTCAGATGAGAGCCGCAGTCATGCACTTGTTTAGGTGACTCAGAGACAGTACTGCTCCAACTCTGATGCTGGTAACAGACCCGGAGCGAAACCCAGTCCCCCCACGCCTTAACACATCAGTGTTGACATCATAGATCGCGGTGTACGCCTTCCGAAGCAGTCATGACTGCTGCGTATCACAGTTTTCTTGAACGGCAGGAATCCTAGAAGGCTGCAAGTACTACTAAATCCCTGTAACTGAGATATCCGCAGACTAGAGGAAATCAAATCCACGTATTGTCCTGCACTGCTGCGGAGCTAGCAGGAATTACTCTCCTTTTTGACGGACTTCACCTAGCGTCGTATAGCTAGATAAACTTGTCCACGCAGTCGTCTTGTGGCCGAAGTCTTGTACTTGAAGATTGGGCAGTTATAACCTCCAGCTGCAAGTGAATCTGTGCTTGTGAGCATGTGGTGTGTGTTGAGGCAACTGTGATGCATGTTGCCACCAGTCGATCAGAGGCTCGGCAATTCACTTGCATATGGCTCTTCCGCGCACACCAGCCACTTGGCACGCACAGTTCTGTAAATGCAGGCTCATGCGTCTGATGCGGAACATTTATACCAGGAATCTTCTCAACAGCGAGGGTCTCTTGGTTTGCACCTTCCCCTGCTGGATCTTTGGTGTCCACGGGCCTTGCCCTGAGTTTTAAGGACGAAACACCTTCAGCGTTATCGAGTCCATCTGCCGCGTCTGGAAATCCCGTGTAGTCCCTGAAGGCGTAGCCTAGCGGGAACTTTGGACCATATGTCAGTTGCGGCTACTGAGCTACGCGGCTTCGTTTTGCGAACAGAAGTAATCAAATTGTATAGAGCTTGCATGAGAGACTGTCGAATATCTCCAAAGGATACTCAGAGTGCGCATTTCTCCAGCGCAATGGTTTGACGTTTAAAATTCGCTCAAGCTTGTGGTGTCCTGAGGATATTAACCTGTGTGCAGTCGAGTCTGTGCGTCCATACAAATATTTCACTCCAATGTTCAGAACTGTTTTGCGTAGAAGCAGCATCTGATGGCATGGTGGTGACTGGAATGAGGTGTGGTTGCCAGTGCAGAGGATACAAAGGAGTACATACGAGCCAGCTTCTCGGTGCATCGGAACAAGACTGATCTTTATGAAATCAAGTTTGCACTGAGTGATGGGCGCGAGCAGCTGAAGCGCTGGAGGGAAATGCTGGGGCTGTCGTGTGTTGGCCAGGCAGGAGAGCCGGAACGATATGCGGCATGAGCGCAAAATTATTGAGAATTAGTTGTCTCGTATACTCTTGTAGGATTTGTCCTCGCCCAATGATATTTCACGACATAGCTGAGCAGAAGCGTTGGATGAGCATCCCAACTGCGGTGTTGGTAGGACAATGGTGGGAATACGTAGATATGTCACAAGGTACTGGTGCAAAGCGATGATCTAGAGGCATCCTTTGATGCCGCAC
The DNA here is from genome assembly GCA_032359135.1 of Ulvella scutata. NCBI lineage: Eukaryota > Viridiplantae > Chlorophyta > Ulvophyceae > Ulvales > Ulvellaceae > Ulvella > Ulvella scutata. The sequence goes on from JAUMHD010000008.1 coordinate 771,585, forward strand.
TGGTCGCTTGAGTCGAATTTCTAACCTGGATCGACATGACATGTGCATGGCTTGCAGATCAGGGAACAGGAAGCATCCACGCTCTTGGTTGCACGCACATGTGACAAAACTGTCGTAAACTCCTCGCTGAGAACAGCGTATCAGATCGCGCGAGCCTTTTGCCTCAAACAATTGTTCGGCAAAGAGTGCGTCAGCAATAATTCAATATACATGGTAGCCGAGTCCTTACTGTGCACGACAGTGTAGGGGAGAGACGACCGTGAAGCCTGTACCATGCTCACTAAATTTGTAGCTTTGTATCACTGATCCGGACTGCAGAAGTGTTGTGCGTGCACATAGAACCGGGTGCCTTCCGATGGCTTCCCAGGCCGAGCTGAGTAGCTTGGGCGAAACACTGATCCCGATCATCGATAAGTTGCAACAAATTTTGCACGGGGTACGTTTCTACTTGTGTTGTTCTCTGTGTTGGTGACGGGGTCCGCTGTAACAGGCCTTTCTGGATTGGCGCCTTAAATGGAAGGCTGTTGCAGGCACATCTACCGGAAGAATGGAAAATACAGCTTCCAGAAGTAGCTGTCGTTGGAAGTCAGAGTAGTGGCAAGTCCAGCGTTCTCGAGAGCCTGGTGCGTTCCACCTCCCTCTTTCAACATCATCCACTTCACCCGCCTACTTGCGAGCAGTAGCAACAGCGGCCTTGATGAACTGTTCCATGTTCGTATCACTGCAGCGCATGCATGTCGGGTGATATGTACAGGTAGGCAGGGACTTCCTGCCACGAGGCTCCGGCATCTGCACGCGCAGGCCGCTGTTGCTGAACCTGAGGCGAACGGAAACTGGTGAAGAATACGCAGAGTTTCCTACTCATCAACCTGACAAGAAGTTCACAGACTTTCAAGCCGTCCGTGAAGAGATTGAGAATGAGACGACCAGGCTCCTCGGAAACAAGGACAAGGACATCAGTGACAGGCCTATCCATCTCACCATATACAGCCCACATGTGTTGTACGTTCCCTCTTGACTGCTGAAGGCAGTAATATACCTGCAGATAGGGCACTCTCCACTGTCTATGGTCATCTGCAGGACAATGTCATTGATTGACCTGCCAGGGATGACCCGTATCCCTGTGAAGGGGCAGCCTGACGACATAGCTGCGAAGCTAGAAGCGCTGATCATGAAGTACATCCGCAATCCGTCCTGTATCATTCTGGCTGTGTCTGCAGCCAACACAGACCTGGCCAACAGTGATGCCATCGCCCTCTCCCGCAGTGTGGATCCTGACGGCATCAGGACCATCGGTACGTGTTCCTACTCGCGTGCTATCCACACTACAACAAAGCAGGTTTTCAACATTTGTGCGGCCTTTCGTACCTACCCCAGAACGGACATCCAGCAGCACTGTGCCTGCTGTGTGAACATCAGTAACATTCCAAGTGTGCCACAGGTGTTCTAACAAAGTTGGACATCATGGACAAGGGCACGGACGCTCTGGCTATGCTGCACAATGACGTGCTGCCACTGAGGCTTGGCTACACAGCAGTGGTGAACCGCTCGCAGTACGACATCCAGGAGAAGACTCCTGTGACCAAGGCCAGGGAGAACGAGGCAAAGTTCTTCACTGAACACCCACAGTACACGTCAGTCGCAGCACAGTGCGGCGTTCCGGCTCTGAGCAAGAGGTGTGCCCCAGTCACCACCTCCCTCCTGGCTCCTTCCTTGCGCCCCGCCCAAGCGCCACGCCTCCGTTTGCTCCCACTCAGCTGCTTCATGGGCCGTGTGGATTGGTAATGATCGTGCGGTAGCTCAGCGGGTGTTGCGGAGCATCCTGTGCTTCGTAAATGGTTAGCGGAGCGCTTGTATGCTGCAGAATACACAATGTGCTGGTGAGGCACATTGAGGAGAGGCTGCCGAAGCTCAGGGAGGCGGTCATGTCCCAGGAACTGAAGGCGCGGGGCGAGTTGGAGGCGCTGGGCAGTGCGGTGTCAGAGTCGAACACCGAGGCCCTGCGCGAGGCGCTGCTGCGCCTGCTGGACCTCTACAGCAACGCCTTCAACGGCCGCCTCAACGGCCGCTCCAAGCGGCGCGTCGCGCAGGACTGCATGCTTCAGGGCGGCGCCCGCATCCGCCACGTGTTTCAGCAAATCTTCGGGAAGGTTCTGGATGATCTGGACCCATGCTGCGGCATGTCTGATGAAGAGGTGTGCAGCCTCCCACCCAATTCACAGCCCAAATTCATTCTGTTCTCTGACCCGTTTGCGTGTGGGCTCCCCCCCCCACCCCGCTTGCAGTGGTGCTTGCGGCGCCAGTTGCAGGCACATGAAACATGATGCATGAATCAAAGGAGTGGTGGGGCTGCGCATGTGACGTGCGCGCGTCTGTGCCGCTCTGCTGAAGGGGGGGCGGTGTGCAGATCTGGGCCACGATGAACAACTGTGCGGGCGTCAGCAGGGACGTGATGCTGTCGCAGGATGCGCTGGAAGCCATCGTGAACAAGACCCTCGAGCAGCTTCGCAACCCGGGCCTGCAGTGCCTCAACATGGTCACCACAGAGCTCATGCGCATCACTGACGAGTGCACCCCTCCCGAAATAAGCAGGTGAGCCCTCCACGCGCCCCCACCGATAGAGCAGCACCACGAAGCCTCAGGGCCTCCCACGCTGGCCAGCACCTCCCTAGCTGCACTGGTACCTTGACCCCTAATATACAGCCCCAGTTGGGTTCTTTTTTTGAAACAGCAGTCCACTGGTGGCTTCCTGTTGGTATGGACGGGCACGCTGCGCTGCACTGCGCGCGGCGTGCCCCTCTGTGACCTGCCCTGCACTTGGGGTTGTGAGCGTGTCGGCTGTGGGAGCCTCAGTTCTCAGTGAGAGAGAGGGGGGGGGGGGCAGTTTGGACTGTGGCCACGCAGTGGCGCCATGCAGGTTCCCTGCTCTGCAAGACCGCATCAGCGCAGTGGTGCGCGTGTTTATTAATGCAGCTGAGGAGAGGGCCAAGGCGATGCTGGTGTCGCTGTTTGAGTGTGAGATGGCGTACATCAACACCGACCACCCCAGCTACATCGGCATGCAGCGCGCGTGGAAGGAGCACATGGCCACAAAGGACGGTGCTGAAAACAGTGGCAGTGACGAAGGTATCAGCCACGACTCACGCTCGCACTCCCCCCAGCGCAGAGCCACGATGCCGCTGGTGCATGCGCGGCACCATGTGCGCCCCCCCCCCTCCCCCCTTTTCGGCCCCTAGGCCCAGGCCCACTCCTATCACCTTGAATGTTCAAAATAATTACACTTCAGACTTGTGCGTGACTGGGTGGGCCCTGAGATAGCATGCTTCTGGCTCAGTTGTTGTTCTGACTTGGTTTTGGTTGGTGGGAGTTTGTGGCGGTGCCGCACCGAACCGGGCATGCCTCTGTACCGCTATCAACGCGCCATTCTAATGAGTGTGTCAGGGCAGAAGTTGCCGCGGCCTCAGTACGTGGCAGCTGCGCCACCTCCACACGAGGCCGCTGCAGATCGCGCGGGCGTGCTGTGCAGCATGCCAGCCAACACAATGGCCATGATGACGGCAGCATGCGGCCATCAGAGGATGAAAGCGGCGGCTGGGGCCTGTCCCGCCTGTGGCGGCGCGGTGATGCGGCGGCGGGGCTGGGCTCGGATGGCAGCAGCAACACGCTGGACGGCCTTGGGTCGCTGGTGGCTGCCAACTCGCACATCACCACCGTTTCCACGTCGCGCAGCCGTGCGGTGTTCCTGCCTAGCGCTCCCAACGAGCTCAAGATTGGGATCCATAGGTGCGCTGCGCTTCGTTTCTGGTCATGCCCGGGCGATGCAGCAGATGCTCTGCGCAGTGGCTGAAGCCCTGCCATCTGATATCTGTTGCACTGCCAGCTGGAGGGCGCCCGGGACATTGCACGTGCAACTGCGAGCATGAGTGGTTTTGCTGTCTGCACAGAGAGTGAGTGGCTGTGGGTGTGCAGCGAGAGGGACAAAGACACGGTGATGGTGATGCGGCGAGTGGTGGCCAGCTACTTCGGGATTGTGAGGAACACGATGAAGGACCTGGTGCCCAAGGTGATCATGCGCTTCGTGGTGAGCCACACCGCGGACATGATCCACGGCCACCTCATCGCCAAGATTCTGAGGTATGAGCCAACACCCATGAGATGCATGCGCCGGATGCATATGCAGCTGCGGCCATGAGTAGTTCCAGGCTGACTTGAATTGGATGGTGTGCAGTGGGGATGAGAAGGATGTCATGCGTGAGAGGGCGGATGTGGCAGATCGAAGGGCAGAGCTGTCTAACACTTGCAGTGTGCTGTCGAAAGCATTAGCCCAGCTACAGCAGATACCGCGAGAGCTGGAGTCCTCAGGCGGCATGCCGTCATGGTCCAATGGTGCTGCACCAGGGCTGACAGGGGACCTCATGCCACCTTTGTCAGTGCGAAGGCCGAACACAGACATCTACTCTGGAAGGCCACGATAGTGTGATGTGATGTGGATCTTCACTCGAATTCGAATGCTTGTGTGAACATGATGTAGACCGTTACACTTGTGGAAATGATCGTGTGAATTGGATATTGTAACATCTCGCTAACATCTACTGCACTTCTGTCATTCTATGTGCCTGCCGCCTGTCACACCTGGCTGGTGGACTTGCTGTCAACTGACGACAGGAGAGGGACCATCGCATGGCCGCTGTCTCGAGTGTTCGGCAGTACGTCGACGGTTTGTCTCCAGTACGAGCTGCGTGCCAAATCCACAGTGTTTGCAGCTGCTCTAACAGGATACATCGCAGCTTCATGTGCAGCAGTTGATACCGTCCTGGCCGCTCCATACGCCACCCCCACGACATTCTGGTGTGCTTGTGTCGCCTGCACCATGCACATCTCACATGCACGACTGCCACCACAGGCAACTTGACACTGTAAAAAGGCAGTTTTCGCATGAAAGTAGGTATCAGAGGTGCGTATGGGCAGTAGCGGCTCACCTCCTCTTCAACAAGCGCTCCCACATCCCTCCCTAGGTCGCGTACATCAAACATATTGACAATGTTCTCCAGCACACTCCTTGGGACTTCGTCTGCCATAGCGTACTCTCTCGCAGGGTAAGCAACTGCAAACATGAGGGCTGCCGGCAGACACTCAATGCAAATGATGACATCTTGAATGCCACTGGCGAGCTGCTTGTTGTCGTACACCGTCCACTGCTCCTTGCCGATGAGCTTGAAGTACCCCATGATCGAGAGCATGAAACCCTGCCAGAACGTGAAGAACACCACCACCTTGATCAAAATGAACTTGCGCAGTGGCTTGATGGACTCCAGCTCAGCGTGTGTTGCGTGGTACAGGGCCACCAGGCAATAGATGGATAGAAACTGCACACTCGCAACAGCTTCGTGACAGATGCCATATCATGCTTGCTTTTAACTAGCACTGACACTAACAACGCAAAATTATTCTTCTGCACTGGAATAGTTGGTAAACTATACCCATGCTCCGGTATACGTGCGGCACAGGGGTGGACTGGGCGAGCCAAGACACATTTAGGCCACCAGCAAGCCACTCCTTTACCAAACATAAGAGATGAAGTGTCAGCTTGTTAGTAACCCCGTGTTTGATAATTCTGATGAAGACTGTATGTTTAAGTTCTTGTGCTATGCATACTTAAGGCTGTGTGGGGGAATTTTGAGGCTTTGGAATCGCCGTAAACGATAACACTCTCTCCACTGCTATGTAGAGAAAAGGTAGGCAATCGCCAAATGCAGCAACGAAGATATGAACAGAAAGCACAGAGATACATTCTGATCTACTCAGATCAGGCATCGATTATGCAAGATTGTCTACTTTAAAGACTTGGAGAAGATGGGGTTGGCGATTGAGGCTTTCTGGTACCATTAGCCCACAGAAAGCAAAACAAACATCGGTAGATTATGACAACACAACAGCCAGTTTAGAGGATGGTTCCAGAGAACTATTGCAGTGCTGATGGTAGTCACGTACAGTAGTAGAGGGAGCACTGGTGGGAAGGAACAACATAGATGTGGCAAGACCATATGCATGAGCATGCAGCACGAATCTCGATAGCAATGGTGCTCATTGCGCACGATGAATGCAGACACGCCTTGCGCTGACACTTGCCACAGAGGTATCGCGACTGCGCTAATCGTTCTGCAAAGATGGTGGCCATTGGTGAGCTGATTGGACACTGCAGCAGTTCTGTAACGCTACGATGAGCACTTCGTGGTCGTGGAAGGTTCTTGGCAACGGTGCCCTCCCCCCCCGCGGAGAACAAGTTTCTGTGGTGTTGCAGGTCATGGTATACCTCAAAATATATATCGCCCTTATACTGCAAACTTCCGTCTCGACTGGATATACCGAGAATTGGGGTATACATACTAATATACCGGGTAGAACATACAAGTAGATGGCCCTATTTTAGCATAACTAGTGCAGTACAGCACAGGCACAGTACAGTCAGTAGGGGTACAACTGGGGGCGAGCATCACACTACGAACATACAAAGGGTTCTAGGTCTGATAGGAACGTTTGTGGCGAGAAGGGGACCAGTGGTGTGACAGTGCCGACTCCAGAAGCAGCCCCACCATGTGGCGCATCCACCACATGTGCGGCGTAACAGTGCAGATAGTGCGTCTGGTTGCGAATGCATGCTCTTGTTGTGTTCTAGCGCTGCACATGCGCGCTTGGTTCTGTAAGCTTTCATGCTTCGGTTCTGTAGCATAGTCAGGTGTGTGACATGACCTTATGGGGCCTACATTTGATCACACGCGCATATAAACTTAGTGTGTTGACCCGAGGCATTAAGCAGAGATTTGTGGAGGGCACTGGGGTGTGGCTATGCTTGCTGCTGGAATGTGGGATCAGGTTATGCCTTGTGTAATCGATTGTTAGGCGCCAAGAATCGCTGTCTGGTGCACTATTTGCAACAATTGGAATCCCTGACTGACAATTACCTACCTGTTAAGAATCTGGATCACACCTGCGTCACGTTATTAATCATCTGGCACCACAGCCACCATTTTCGAAAGGTGAATTTGCCCTCTCCCCATGTGTCATGGCCCCAACCACGAGCATCAATCAACATACAGAGCAACTGTATTGTGGCCAGTGATGGCCTGACAAATACGTACGCCAGCACCCCCTGCAGCAGCTATTCTCGCTCAATGTGCTCTCAAGCAGGGCGCATCGACCTGTGTACATCAGCTTTCTCAACTGCACCATCTCAAAGTGGTCGAGTGGAAATGCAAGCAGCCCACGCACCCTGCGCATAGCATGCATGAAGTTGTGCCCGTTTCCAATCGGCTTGACGTTGAAAAACTGCCCGATTTTGCCAGTCAAGGGTGGCAGGGGATGCTGAGGGGGCAAGTTGTCCATCCAAGCCTGATAGTCCCCCGTCCTCACCTCGAGGCAGGCTATCAGGTAGCGATAGAAGCTGTATAGTACTACTGCCTCGTAGCACTCCCGTGCGGGGGACAGCCAGCGCCTGCAGCTACTCCAACGCAGCGAGAACCAGCTGACCATGGCATAGATGGGCACCATCAGAATAATGCGCACCACATGTCGTTGCAGCTCCGGTGCGTTGTAGTGTGCTACGTGCAGTGCAATCTGTATGGTGCAAAGCAAGTGAAACATGCAACATCAAGTCTGTGGCTGTGGGACAAGCAGCAGGCATGCCAGTCCACACCTGGTATACTGTGACTGGAATCGTCAGCAGCACGAATATTCCCGACGTGGTCCAACCTGCAGGAACATAGGGGAATGTGATGCTCAGCTGCTTGGCTTCCAGCGACTGGATGTGCCCATGCTGCAGGGAACACACCGATGAACTTCAGGGAGTAGTTGTGCTCCTTGAACTCCCACAGCGTGTACGGCACAGAGGCCAAGACAAGAGTGACGAGTAGCCACCATATCTGCACATGAGATCCAGGAATGGTTGGATGTATTTCCGAGCTGCTACTGGTTGCCCAGCAACAGGCGGTGAAGGAGATGAGAAAGCACGCATACCAGCCTGACCTTTCGCCGAAAGGGCCAAGTGTACATGCCAGTTTCGAATGTGCAAGAGCTGACCTCAACCCGCTATGTGTGTGCTGGAAACGTGAGCAACAGCTCACAGCATTACCTCAACGGTGCTAAGGGACTACAACAGGTAACTCTTACAAATACAGCCGATAGTCGTCTTCTAGATGACTGTAGATATTCACCAACGCTTGAACTCGCGCGGCATGAGGTACGCTGGTATCGGGAACAACGTGCACACTTACGCACCGACGAAAGTCGGTAGTGAGGACCATGAAGCATTCAACAGGTTGCTGCAAACCTTGGTTTGGGGCCTGGTGTATTCCAGCAGGCTACAGCAGAGAGGTGCTCACAAAGCTTCAGGAGGTGAGATGATTCTGCACGGACGTACACATGCATCATGATTCATGTGAACAACCGAAGCTTCGGTTGTTCAGTGATGCCCTCCTTCGCGAAGGAGGGCATCACTTACACACAATGTAGACACCAGGGTGCCCTGGAGGAACCTATCTTGCGGCCCTAATCTACCCCCCTCAACTGCATGGAGCTTTGGCATGTGCGTCTTCGTTCTTCTCATGGAAGGTCCCATGAAAGTCCCAAGCAGAGCTGCGTGTCTGCTGCTATGGACAAGTGTTTCAGGCGACGTATGACAATTCATGGCAGAGTTGAGCACTTCGTCTGTGTTTATGTGACGTTATCTAGGCCTATCACTGGTCTATACTGCAGCAATACATGTTCCCTTCGACCATGCGCGTAGAAGTTCTAAATTCAGCTGCCGTGCTGCGACTGAGTCTCCTTTCATTTCCCAAGTGCAGTTGAATTGATATCTCCCCTCATGCTCTGCCTTTTCTGTCTCAGAGCTGTTCCTTGACATGCATGAATTGTGTGTCCCATCTGGTGCCCATGCCACAAAAAGTGTCCCTATTGCACTCTGAAAGGTGAAGTCTGCCTACTGTTTATGGTCACTGATTGCACTAGAACTGTGCTACAGTGTGCTACGTGGCGTGGTGATGACTAGACTACCCCCGAATGTAGTCTCGTCCGGTCACTGACTTCTCCGGACTCTACTGCACCACATCTGAACACAACCCAACTCATACCTTCATTTTTCAATGCTTGTGCACGAGTACAACATAATTGCTTTGTACACATGTATACGTAGTCAACTCAGTATGTATGTATGCATGCAACAGCCCGGCACTGCCCCCCATGGGGCCCCATGGAGGGGGGCCAAGATGCACTCTCAACATGCCACAATGTTCGCTCACCAGCTGCAGAGGTACCTGTTCCTGTCTTTATGTTAATGATGAACAGCTTTGCGCTTCATTTTTGTTGGAAGATTTGGAAATATGTCCCGGTTCAGAGGTTTCGCAGGGCTTTTCCTGGTCGCGGCGCTGGTGCTTCTGGCACCAGCAGGCTGTTATGGGCGAGTCATGGCAGTTGATATTGGAGGAGAGTTTCTGAAGGTGTCAGTAGTAGCTCCGGGCCGTCAACCCATCAGTATTGCGATCAACGAGATGAGCAGGAGGAAAACGCCTGTGTTGGCTGGCTTTGTTGACGGGCAGCGCGTATTGGGAGAAGAAGCTGTAACTCTATCTGCTAGGCATCCTGACAAGTTCGTGAGGCGATTACGGGACCTGATTGGCAGGCCTGCCGACGATCCAACTGTTCAAGCCATGCTAGAGCAGAGCGCCCTGAATTACGACGTTGTCCCAGACGAACGGCGTGGCACTGTTCGCGTCCGTTTGCCAGGATACGAACGTCCATTCACAATCGAAGAGCTGCTGGTATGTACCGTTCTGGCTGCAGGTCACTGCCCGACGACTTCCACAACCTGATCACACCCTCCCAGTCAACCACCAGAATGCATGCACCCAGATGGCCACCTGCACTGGCAATAAACCATCAGTATTCCGTCTCACAACATTCTGTTCAGATCGAATTCCTGATTCACAGGCAAGTGAACTGGGATACGCAAAGGGCATCGCAGAGGAGCACACTGGGGCAACCATCACAGATGCTGTGGTGCTGGTGCCGCCACACTTTGGCCCCGACCAGAGGCAGGCAGTAAGGGATGCAGTGCAACTGTCAGGCCTCACTCTGATGTCTCTCATGAATACACATGCCGCTGCAGCACTGCAGTACGGCATAGAGCGGGACTTCACAGGCAAGATCGAGGACGTGATCGTGTACGATGTGGCCTCAACTGATGTAGTAGCCGCGCTTGTGAGGTTCTCTGCGTTCCCTGTCAAAGGCAGTTCCAAGCAGCAATCCCAGCTCCAAGTCATAGATGTGGTATGGAGAGAGCATGTGGGGTCATCTTTCCTCGACACTCTTCTGCTGAAGCACTTTGCGAAACAAGTGCGCTCCTCTGACTGCTAGAACAGCACCCACGTACTCCATGCCATACGTAGGTGGCGTGCGACCAGGGCGGTTCCTGCCCATGCATACAGTAGGCATCCCACAGCATCCAGGAACAACAGCTGTGCTTCGGACGCTGTGCACTCAGCAGGGCCACGCAGAGCGCCACAAGCACAAGTTGGTCTACTGCGCGCTCGTCAGATCACCATTAGCACGCCTGTGCATGACAGAGAGTAGCAGAAGGGCAGGGTTGTAGCGTCGCACTGTACGATTCTTTCTTATCTCGTTGTATGAAAATAACGCACATATGTGACAAGGGGAGTGTGTGCAGTTTGCGGAGAAGCACTCCACGGAGGATGTCCTGCAGTACCCCAAGGTGGTGGCCAAGATGGCCAAGCCAGTGCGGCGCACGAAGGAGATGCTCAGCGCCAACACAGAGGCCCCTTTCATGGTGGAGGAGCTGTACCAGGGCATCGACTTCGCCTCCTCCATGACCCGTAAAGAGTTTGAGGAGATTACAGGTGCGTTGACTCCACAGTAACACGCCTGCAGCGCCTTGATGAAACATGATATGTGTCGCGCAAGCATTTTTGCGCTTGTTCAAATCCATAGGTGCAGTCCAGCGGCATACTGGCGTTTGATTGCTGCTGTGACACCTGTGAGTGTGGCCATCAGGGGCTTGAGGGTGGTTGCCTGGTACCTGTCGCTGCGAGTGAGTGTGGCTACCAGAGGCGACGTAGCAACAAACAGCGTGCATATGCAGGGAGTGTCCTTGCAAGTTCAAAATTACATGTATGCATGCAGGTTCGTACTGGGAAGACGTGAAGGCGCCGCTGCAGGAGCTGCTGCAGCGCAACAGCATCACATCGGCAGAGAATGTCACACTGCAGCTCATCGGCGGTGGCTCCCGCATCCCACGTGTGCAGGCTGAGCTGGCAAGCGTTCTGGAAGGTCTCAGCCTGGAGAAGCAGCTGGACGCTGACGAGGCGCCGGCGATGGGTGCGGGCCTGATGGCGGCCAACATGAGCACCACCTTCCGGCTGCGGCAGTTCGGCATGCAGGACGGCCTCATGTACCCTGTCTCGATCACTGTGGAGCCCGGGGAAGGCATCCCTGACGTTCACAGCGTACGTCCCTCTGCATCTTGCGTTTCTTGGTGCCGCTGGCCGCAAGCCAGCTGCCCCAGTGCTGTTCGGCGCGACCTCTGATGTGTTGGTCTGCCGGCGTCAGGCCCATGCGGCATGCTCCTTGGCTGGGTCCTGATGGAACTTGTTGATCTACCACGCAAGCTGCTGAACAAGGCACTTCTATGGACTCCTGGAAATAGGGCTCCATTGGGACTCCTGACAACAGCTTGTGGTGCGGGGCGCAGCCGCACTAGTGGGGCGGAGGCAGGCCTCGCAGCCTCTGCCCAGCACCCCTGCAGCACTCTGCACTCTGCTTGGTGTCTTTGCATGGAGTCTGTGTGCGCATGCAGGATTTCTTCCCGGAGAACGGAGGGAAGGAGCTTGCCCCATTCATGAAGAAGCTGGAGACGAGGCGCAAGGTGACGCTGCCCGGCATCGACGCCGACTCCTTCAAGTTCTCGCTGTCCTACTCTGGGGACCGCAAGCCATGCTGCCTCAAGACTGACAAGATTGTGACGTATGAGGTGCTGGGGCTGGACGAGGTCAAGGAGCGCTACGGCGAGCCCGGCAAAGTTACCCTGCACTTTGAGATTGACAGCAGCGGCTTTTTGACGTTCAGCCACGCAGACAGCACCGTGACCATCGAAGAGACCATTGAGGTGGACAAGATGGTGCCTGAGGACGAAGCTGGTGCGGTCCACCTCCGTCTTGTTGTCTGCAGCTTTTTTCGTTGTGTTGGTAACCCGAATCTGAGCACCAACCTGCGCGTCGCTGCCTACCGCAAGGGCTGGTCCGTTTGCCTGTCAGCGCTCAGGGGTTTTCCCGACACAGTGTGCAGGAAGCAGACACGTTTGAACCATCAGTGTGTGTGCATATTCGAGAACGGTAACCAGCCGTAACCATGACTAACACGAACTAGCCGTGGGAGAGGGAGTCAAATGTGAGTATGATGTGAGTCTAAATCAACAAGGTGGATGGTGGGCAGGTGCCACGGAGCCTCCAGCAGAGGGGGATGCAGCACAGCAGGAGGCGGGGGCCAACGGCACAGCCACAAACAGCACAGCCACAAACAGCACCAAAGCTCCGAAAATGAAAAAGATCAAGGTTACACAGCAGGTGCGTGGCTTGCCAGGCCCCCCTGTCCCTTTACAGCCGCGTTGCAAGTGGTGCCTGGTACCAACAGAGTAGTGGGAGAGGGTTCTGGAGTGCAGGCGATGAAGCCGCGGGTGGTCATGCTGGACGCCCTGCCAAAGTTCTTTGGTATTCCCAGCATGAATGAAGAGGAGCATGCAGAGAGCGGAGCACAGCTGAAGGAGTTCTACAATCTGGAGCAGGCCAAGAAGCTTCTGGAGATGGCGAAGAACAGCCTGGAGTCGTACATCATCAACACCCGCAGCGTCCTTGGTGAGGAGGTGGTGCAGGAGGTGCAGGCCCTTGCTGCAGCGCTCGTGTGCTGGTCAGGCAGCAGCTACGTGTGCATGCAAGCGTCCCATGCTGCTCTTTGCTGTGTGCGTGATGCTGATGTTGTGGTGGTGCAGGTGACTACAGAGCACCAGAGGCAAGAGTTCCGCGAGGCGCTAGACAAGATGGAGGATTGGCTCTATGAGGACGAGGCCAGTACAGCAACCGCTGAAGTGATGTATGCCAAGATGATGGAGTTGCAGAAGATGGGGGACCCTATCAAGGGCCGGGTGTCGGAGCTCGAGCGGCGCCCTGCTCGATTGAAGGCTGCAGTGGAGTTGACAGACCTTGTAAGCATGGCTGTTAACAGCTGGCCTGAAAACAAGCCATGGCTGAACTCTACGCATGTGGAGGAGTTGAAGCAGAAGGTGCGTCCTGTACACACGATCGCAGACGCAGCATGTTGCTGGGCACTGGCTCAGGAAGCACTTCTACTCTGGTGCCTGAGTTATTTCTTGATGGATACTTTCACAGTGCTGACAGCAGAGGTGTGCTGCAGTCGATAGCTTTCCGCAAATGGGTGGACGAAATTACAGAGCTGCAAGAATCGACGCCGCTGTTTGAGAACCCTGTGTTCACAGTCTCGGAGCTTCAGGATCGGTTCGAAGTGGTGTCTAAGTCGTTTGTGAAGCTGAACAGTATAGCAGCACCAAAGCCACCACCGGCAGCACCAAAGCCACCCGCTTCGTCGGATGACGTGAAACAAGAGGCAGGTGCAGACGCTGAGGGTACCAAAGATACGAAAACTTCTGATGCACCATCAGAAGAGCCCAGTGGTGATGATGTGCAGCCACCTCATGAGGAGTTGCGGTGACACCAGTTTGATCAGTTTGAATAGATTGAAGCAATGGTATTGCGTGCGGTGGTTGGGCAGTCATTCATGTAATTTCCAGAAAGCGGGGACTGTTTCGGTTCCGTCTTGTAACAGAGTCTCATACAGCATCGCTGGTGGAAAACTGACAGGAGTTTTCAGCTGTATGCGAGGATCAAACTATTGAACACTGTGCCATATCAAACCGCCTCAACTCTTTCTTTGATGATTACTAGACGCTCTGGATCTTCCACACTGGATTCCAGAAGAGGGTCTCCGTGCCTTTGCTGCTGACCGATGTGTTTTGACTGGTTGGTGCCAGTGCGGGAGCTGCCATCCCAGTCTATCAGTCTCGAAAGATAGTGACGGTGCCCGGCGCAGAGGCGGCCGCAAGTCGCCAGCAGAGCAAGGTCGCGCCGCAACATCTGCAGGTTTGAAGCAGTGGCCCTGCTGCAGCCTCGCCTTTGCAGATGCAGGCCGCCTCAGTGCGGGCTTGTCTGGCATGCCCCCCATCTGCTTCTGCTTCATCCTCTCATGCCATGGTAAGCTCTGCTGCCCAGCCTGCTCCATCAGGGTCCCACTTGTCTGAACACGAGTGATCCGTGCGAAGCCACTCCATGGCCTATTCTTGGCTCTGCTGTGCCCTTCACTGCTCTCTGGTCCTGCCGGCTCTGTGCTTTCCGCTTCCATTGACTGCTCTGCGGTAGGCGTCTGCCTGAAGCTAGGGTTGCTGCTGACCACTGTGGAGCACACGATGGCAGGCTTGGTACAGTCAGGTACCTGCACTCCTGGCTTCCATGCATCACCTGTGACATGCATACTGTACTTTTTCCAGGTGCGGGACCCTGGCAGTTCTGGAATTGCCGATTTCTGCCTTTCCTTGAAGGTGTGCTGCTGGGCACGGCTCTGCAGCCGTCTGCACCAGCCATGGGCCTTTGTCAGGTCCACTTCCTCATGCTCCTCCAGCACCACGTCATCGCCGCTGTCAGTCCTGCACTGGACGACTGCTTGCTCACTGTTCATCCAATTGTACAGAACGATGAACAGCCAACAGGAATGCTTTGGCCCCTCAGCCTTTGGGGGAGCTGTTGGAGCTGTACCTGCCAGCAGTAGACTTGCGCTCATTGCTGCTTGTCGCTTGGGCAGCGCCAGGCCACTGCACAGGCACGCCCGCAGCTTGCATGTCGTCGATCCACCGTTTTCGGAGGTACTGAAAGGAAGCATCAGTGGTTGCAAGTACCCCTGGCTTGGACGGGATCGCTATGTCCAGCTCAACGAAGCCAGCTGTTGCCGTACACAAATTGTTTACCGGACTCTCCGCATTTCTCAGTTTCTGTACTGCCTGATCTGTCACCCTTTTCCACAGAGATTTTGGGTGACTTCTGGCATCCTCCTGTTGAATACTCTCAACAGGAGCAACCGCAAGCACACCATTGCACCCCGTTCTTGTGTTCAGAGCACCAAGCATTCGTTCACTGGTTCCATCGATCACCAGGACACTGCTGGAGCGTCTTTGACCAGGCTGCAGGCTGGAAGGAATGACCAAGCTCTTTACTGCAGATGAGCCACTTGCTCCAGCACCTCTGCCTAAGCATCTTGGCGGCTTACTGGGACAATTCAACGTCCTGCAGTAGCTTTGCTTTGGGAGAAAGAGACCGCATCAGGAATATAGACGCAACGTCAAGGAAGTGCAAGGGGGTCTTACATATGTGCGTGCAGCCTTGCGGAGCCCCGTTCTCTACTTCTACTATGCCCCGTTGAGCGCTTCTGATCAGGGCCGTACACAATGACTTTTATTGGAGAAGTCTCTTCTGGGGTGTTGCCACCGAACAATCTAGCACGCGCTGTATGCGCAGGGTTAGTCGTTGATGTCAGCATTTCAAGGGATACGGGAATAATTCGTTTTTGCAACTGCTGTTTATGCCTGATACAAGTGGATGGGAGGGGGATGGAATATTTGCGGGAAGAAGTGTTGTAGGGATGCGTTGCAAGCGTATTCGAGGCACCAATGCTACAATAGATGTGCGAATTGACTTCTCCCCTGTGGACTATAACCGACGGGACAGCAACTGCGTGCACAGTATCTGCTTCTCTGCATTCCAATCGTGACATGCTTTGAAAAAGACCCACGGAAAAACAATCATTCGTGAACTATCTCAGATAACAAAGTCCGCGGCCGAAGCTTGATATGTCACCAAGAGCAGTGATTGTGAGCTTGTGCGTCTGCCTGTTCTTGCCACCACGGTCTACTTGCAATGCTACCACGGTTCACAAGTTCGGCAGGAAACGACTCGGTGACCCGCACGTTCGTTGCAGACCCAGCACATCGTACTCTTGTATACATCAAGAGTTTCTTCACAGGCACGCAGTTGTGATACACGAACTGTCAGCTGTTGGATTGCGTGCCTATGAAATCAGGCAGAGTATACAAATCTCAGAGATACAAACACGCTCTGCCAGGCCATGGAAGCACCTATTGTTGCAACCCGCTCTGAGCAGAGACCTCACATGTGCTTCCAAAGCGGCCTGTTGCTGCAACAGCTGCTGGTCCCAAATGGATTCACAACACTTTTCCACATGCTCGCACCAGGAATCGAACTCCGTGTCTGTGAGACCAACACATTTGTAATACCACAAATGTGACAAAGAAACGACTCATTTCTTTACGACCCGAAACGGCAGTGAATGGGCAAGAGCCCAATGAAACAATTGCGGCTATCACTTCCCCATCAGTGAATTGTAGATGTGTACAAGCACTTCCTAGTAGAATGTAAGGAATGGAAGCAGAATAAGCAGCTCAGTCAAACAATCCAGCAGCATTACATCAGCAGAACATAGTACACTGCTGCCGCAGCCCCAATCACAAGCAGGCGGACAAGATTCGCCTCTGCAAAGGCCTTTGCCCCATCCACTGTGTCCTCCACTACTTCCTTTGTCTTCTGAACCACCTTGGCCCCCCCAACAACCCCGACAACCAGCAGTGCAGCAGCAGCCACTACTTTAACCTCTGTTTCCGAAACAGATGGCACAGAGAATGATGGAGTGGCTCCTGGCACAGGAGGAACACCTGTGGACACAGCCTCGGACAGCTGCCCCGGCGCGCTGGTAAGGGCTGTGACATCAGGCACCTCTGGAAGAGGCTGCCCTGTCAAGAACAAGTAAGCGACGTAAGAAGCGCCTGCAACTGCGGCCACACCGACAGTTGCAAAGGCGTCTCTGCGTGTCTGACGCTCTCTGACCACCTCTGGTGGAGCTGGCTCCAGCGACTGCGTTTGGATGAAGTGCTGCAGGCCCCTCTCGCCCCCTGCAAATCCACCAGTTGAGCCTGTGAGTGGCCCTGCATCCTCCTTGCTCGGGTAAAGACGAGCATCATCCTGCATTAGGAGTGCAGGTGTTAGCTCCCCAGAACGAACATGACGAACATGACGCTATGGCTCTTCTATGAAGGGGGACACTGGGTAACACACAGGTATTCAATGAAGACACATATGCCTGGTGGCGGATGGTGTGGAACGTGAGGATACTGAAAGCGGATTGTGGGTTGCAGAGATGGCAAGCTTGACAGCGGTGTTCCAACGGTGCTAGCGGTACTGAAACTAGGCATTGGAAGCACGAAGCAAGGTACACACCTGGATGTATTGACCCTTCCCGACATAAACTGTGTCCTTTCCTTGGCCCAGCGCGTTCGGCGATGGCGCAATGGCCTCAGCTTCCTGATTCTGCGAGGACTCCTCAAGTTCTGCTTGAGCAACAAACCTCTGCAGACCTACAAGCGACAGATGGTATTGAACTTGGACTTGGCACCTTTATGTGAAGAGAAGCGCTGAATTCTGCTGATGTCGTTAATGCAGCCTGTCACGCGCGATTTGGGAAGGCCGTTCATGACATATACAACCTTTCCATACACTATGTAGATGCTAAGTGCCATGTTTCCTCGAGTTCGCTCGGTGCTCAGAGCACGCGCAGCGGATCTATCGCTGATCCAATGATGCAGATTGGCCATCAGCAACGGCTTGACGCACTCTAACTTGTCATGGACACACATCACTGCGCATATATCAAGCATGGTCCGTTTGATGCTTCTAACGGCGTTGCAAATGTCGCGATGGCTGACTGTGCGGCCACTGAGTGACTGCAGAGCACTTCACACACCAGGTTCAGAAACACCGACAGCGCAACACACAACACGCAAGAGTGGTCTACCTTGTTCTCCTCCAGCCCAGCCACCGGTTCCCCACTCGTCCTTAGCCGGATAACGTTGGGGATCGTCCTCTATGAAGCGGCCCTTGCCCAAGTAAATCTTCTCTTTGGGCTTCACATCTGGCTTCGTGGACTGCGCCCGCACAAGAACAGAAGCACGAGCAGAGCGCCTAGCGCTAGCTCTACGAGCAGACAGAGTTGCACGGCACGCCATCTCAAGCTACAATCCGCAATACTGATTACCACAAACAGATGGCAACCCAGACAGCGATGCAGTGAAAATGATACAGGAACTGCGTACGAGTATTGCAATTCAAGGCTCTTCGATGGCCGTCCATGTGTGCTCCACTTTTCTGTTTATGTGTCGTCGTAGTCTTCATGAATTGTGGTCACAGGATCGAAGGTCGAAATTAGACACAAAAAGGCGCTGTAATTTGGCCATACACCACAACGTAAACAATCCCTTGACATACATCAAGATATACATACTTCTGTGCCCATGGTGTCCGTTCATGAATTTCAAGGGCACCATGGTTGTGACCACCGCCCACATGACTGCCATACACGCCGGATTCTGCAGGCGGTGCTTATTGGCAAGAGCACAACGAGCTGCTTACCAGACACTATACAAGCGTGGTTTAACCCAGCGAACAAGCGCAGCTGCGCAAGAGGTTGTTGGTGGCACGAATTCGGAACAGCCACAACCATCTCCACAGCCTCAAAATGGTGCCCGTTCACTGCCAGCACCCACTTTCCAGGAAGCAGTGTCCCGGCTACAGCAATTTTGGAGCAGTAGAGGATGCATTGTTTGGCTACCCCACAACACGGAGGTGCGTACTGTGCGCTAATATTCTACAAGCAGGCTGCGCTACATACATCAGCATCACCAACGCGAACGATTTACCTACAGGTGGGGGCCGGGACCATGAATCCGGCAACTTTCCTGAGGGTACTAGGACCCGAACCATGGAATGTGAGCTACCCAGAGCCGTCAGTCCGCCCTGATGATTCCCGGTATGGAGAGAATCCTAACAGAGTGCAGCGCCACACACAGTACCAGGTAATCCTCAAACCGGATCCAGGCAACCCACAAGAGCTCTATCTTCAGTCTCTTGAGGCTCTGGGCATAGATACGAGTGTGCATGATGTCAGGTTCGTCGAGGACAACTGGGAATCACCAGCACTGGGCGCGTGGGGGCTGGGCTGGGAGGTGTGGCTGAATGGCATGGAAGTCACACAGTTCACTTACTTCCAGCAGTCGGGAGCTCAAACCTTAGACGTGCCAGCGGTGGAGATCACATATGGCTTGGAGAGAATTCTTATGGCACTGCAAGGTGTCAAGCACTTCAAGGACATTCAGTACAACAGCACCGTATCGTACGGCCAGCTTTTCCTGCAGAATGAGTATGAGATGAGTGTGTTCAACCTGGAGCATGCCGACACCTCCGTCCTGCGTCAGCACTTTGCTCTTTATGAACAGGTAACTGTTGCCCTTGCTGCATCACGCTCAAATTGTAAGCAGGTACACAAACTGCACATATATTCTGCAACCCATTTCAAACGCTTACACAGGTATCAGAACCTTGTAGATGTCCTCAGGGATGATTTTCACATAGTTTACCTGGAAGCGTTCTGTGTGCAGGAGGCAGAGAAGCTTCTGGACAAGCGGCTTCCTATCCCTGCATACGACCACATTCTGAAACTCTCCCACTTCTTCAACCTGCTGGACTCGCGGGGTGCAGTTGGATTCACTGAGAGGCAGGATAATTTCGCCCGCATGCGCAACCTGGCGAGGCGAGTGTCTGAGGTATTCCAGGAGTCCCGGGAGGAGCTGCAGTTCCCCCTGGGTAAGGTGCCTGCTCTACCGGTAGGCCTCTCACTCTGTTCACAGATAGCACTGCATCAGGTGTCATGATGTCAATGCAGCGCTGCAGATGCCTCACAGGGTGCAGTCTACACTGCATTCTGCATGCTCAACTCTCACATCCTGCGTGTGTTTTACATCTTGCAGCCACGAATATACTTGTATTCCTGCAATACTACAAGAACGCAACCAGTTTGGTGGCTCCGAACGGTTTGCCTTCAATGTGGAAGGGAGCATATGCTACCTGTGTTGCCCCACCTGCAGCCCCCCTAAAAAAATGACCCCCTACCCGTGTAGGCACCTGAGATCAGTGATGCCAGCACAGCGGGAAGCACAGACGTTGGAGAAGCAGCAGACTTTGTGCTGGAGATTGGCACAGAGGAGCTGCCCGCTGCGGAGGTGTCCTCGGCTCTCGGGCAGCTGCAGGAGCGAGTGGAGAGCTTGCTGGCTGAGCAGAGCCTGAGCCACAGCGGTGTCAATGTGCAGGGCACGCCGCGGCGGCTAGTGGTTCAGATTGCGCAGCTGGCTGCAATGCAGGATGTTGCCTCTGAGGAGCGGAGAGGGCCCCCCCGCAAGCGGGCCTTCGACGATGCCGGGGCTCCCACCAAGGCTCTTCTTGGCTTCTGCAAGGCCAATGACGTGGATGTTGAGGCAGTGTACTTTCAAGCTGACAAAAAGGTGCTGGCTGCAACTGCTCGTGCCAGCCTGCTGCTGCCCCCTGATCCTGCAGCCAAGGCCTGCTGCAGCTCTCTCCATAGTTGTTGCATTTTGTGCTGTGTGCCTGTGGGACGAAATCTGCTGTGCAGCACAGTTTTGACCACCTGTGAGCACGTGCACGTGTCAATGCTGCGTATGTTCTGTTGGCTTAAGCACCAGCGCCCTGTTGCCGTTTTCAGCAGCATTGCCACTGACTGAATAACCCGAAGGAGCCGCAGCAGTGCAGATGCATGTGTGCAGGCCACAGAGTACTGCTACGTAACGAAGCAGGTGGGAGGCGAGCGGGCAGCAGCGGTGCTGCAAGCAACATTGCCAGACATCGTCAGCCGCCTATCCTTTGGCAGGTCAATGCGGTGGATGCCACACTCCAGTGTCACATTCTCCAGGCCTGTGCGGTGGCTACTGGCGCTGCACGGCAGTGTGCCGGTGTGCGTGGTGGTTGCCGGCCTACAGTCCTCGCCGCAGACACGCTTGCTGAGGCAGTCCAAGCCCCCCACAGTGCACGTGGCCTCCGCAGCAGAGTACCACGCTGCCCTCACAGGCGCAGGCATCGTGCTGGGGCAAAATGATCGCCGTACGCAGATCTGGGCTGCAGTGCAGCAGGCTGCAAAGGTATGGATGCTGGCCTGTGTGTAGTACCTGTATTCGTGACCTGCATTGCTACCCACACATTGATGCTGCCTTGGTTGCATGTGCAGCATGTGGGCTGCAGCGATATGCGCAGTGACACGGCCAGGGCATACAGCAGCACATACAGATATTCTTGGACGCTCGCAAGCTTTCCATGACACTTCAATACATTACACACCGCCTGGTTATCATGTAGTATTCTCATCTGTTGTGCATCCTGGTGTCATGTGCCAGGCTTCTGTACATGCGCTGCATGCACAGAAGCGCAGAGGGGCGGTGCAGGCGGTGGGGGGCACGGTGCCAGAGAGCGAGGAGCTACTGGAGGAGGTTGCAAACCTTGTAGAGGCGCCGACAGTTCTGCATGGGGATTTCTCCACAGAGTTTCTGCAGCTGCCTGCCGATCTGCTTGTGAAGACGATGCGCAAGCATCAGCGGTACTTCCCAGTGTACTCTGCAGCCTCTGGAGAGCTCCTGAACTCCTTCATCACTGTTGCCAACGGCTCTGTGGACGTGGACGTGGTCAGGCGGGGGAACGAGGATGTGCTGCGCGCGCGCTTTGAGGATGCAACGTTCTTCTACAATGAGGACCTGAAGAAGCCTCTTGATGGCTTCCTGCCGGCGCTGAAGGGCACCATGTTCCACAATGAGTTGGGGTCGCTGTTTGACAAGTCCTCCAGGGAAGTCAGCCTGGTGGCACCTGTAGCAGGCCTCCTCGGGCTGCCTGACGTCGCACGCACGGCCCATCAGGCGGCTACACTGGCCAAAGCGGACCTTGCAACTTCCGTTGTGAGTGAAATGACCTCACTTGCAGGCGTGATGGGGCGCCACTATGCTCTCAAGGAGGGCCAACCCATGGTGCGGTCCTGTCAGACCGGCCTTTGGTGCTGCGGGTGCTGCAGGCGCGCTCAGCTGCTGGTAGTATTCTGCCATACCCTCTCAAAAGGGTGGAAGGCAGAAAGAGCCGCATGTGTTGCGTCCGTCATAAGTCCTGAATTCATAGTGCTGCGCTGCAACAACGTCCTTAGGCTTTAACGTTAGCGGGGGGGACTGCAGGAGGTGGCGGAGGCAATCTTTGAGGCGGTGCTGCCACGCTCCGCCAACGACATCCTGCCCAGCAGCAAGGCAGGCATCGTGGTGTCGGTGGTGGACAAACTAGACTCTCTTGTGGGGCTGGCAGCTGCAGGCTGCCTTCCCAGTTCGGGCGCAGACCGGTACGGCCTGCGGCGCATCACGTACGGCCTCCTGCAGGCGCTCATCTCCAACCAGGTGCACACAAGCCTGGCAAAGCTGGTGGACGCTGCTGCTGCTGTGCAACCAATCCCAGTGACAGATGAAATTCAGCAGGAGATTGTGGAGTTTGCCACACGCAGGCTTGAGCAGTACATCCTTGATCAAGGTGAATCACTCTCGTTTCACACTGCCTGCCTGTGCACGCACAGCTTTGAGTGAGCAGCTGCAGAAGTCTCGCTGCAAGAACACATGGCGCTGTGGCCACTGGAACTACGCACAGTGTGCGGTCTGGTGGTAGAGGAGTGTGCCGAATGCACCGAGTGCTGTGCAGGGGTGCCACCAGAGGTGACACGCGCGGTGCTGCATGAGCGGTCGGATGATGCCGCACTGGCGGTGCAGTCAGCATTCGAGCTAGCACAAGAAGTTCAGGCAGATGCGGAATCACTGCTGCCGCAGGTGCTCACTGCACTAGCAAGGCCGACCAGGCTTGTCCGGGGCAAGCAGGAGGAGGCGGGCTCGGTACCGGACAGCTCGCTGTTCATCAGCGATGATGAGAAGAAGCTGTGGGACACCCTGCAGCGCGTCAGGGAGCAGATTGAACCAGGCATGGGTGTGAATGCTTGGCTGCAGGCTGTTTCGATGCTGGCAGAGCCTGTTGATTTGTTCTTCACAAACGTGTTGGTCATGGACAACGATGAGAGTGTGCGGCGTAATCGCCTTGCACTCTCCCGAGAGGTTGCTGAGGTGTCTAGCGGTGTTTTGGACTTGTCGCAGCTGCCGGGTTTCTAGGGCAGCACAGCGTGGTTAGCTTTGGGAGGGATATGCACAGGCATTACATGACCGTGGCCTGTGCAGGCACCATCACTGAACAATGTAGCAACCACAATGGTACAAGCAGCAACCATGTGAACAATATGGTCATCATGAACCTACTCAATTCCGATTGAGGAAGCAAAACTGCAGAACTGACATCTCGCAAGTGAGTCAAGGCGGAGTCCATTGCCCCTGAGCACCCGGCTCTCGCCATGGCCGCGCACGTCGCCCTCACCTCTGTCGAGTGACAGGCCCTAACAATCTCATCTGCAAGCAGTACCGTGAGCGCTCCCTGCCCTGATGCGTGCTCTCCTTGGTGCACCTCTTTTACAGCTGAGTGCATGTTCTCCTGCGCGAGGCACACCGCCGTGCCTTTCTTTGAGAGTGGCTGCAGCGCGGGCCTGGCCCCCGCAACCCTGACGCCTGAACTCTTCCGCCAGTTGTTCGCCACTGCATTAACTCCGCTAGAGCAGAAGGTCGAAACGAGCTTCTGTGCGCACTTCATATGCTGCGGTTTCGCCAGAGTTGCCATGATCCGATCGACCGAGTTGATGCTTGCGGTGCTGTCGCTGTAGGCTGTCACTCCCGCAGACACAAAAGCAGCCACACTTCTTGATGTGGCAGCTTGGCCCACTGGCGACGACGCCCACTCTAGTACACGCTCAACTACTTGTGACACTTGCGAGTCTGAACCTGGCAAAGTTAGCAACGCAGTGCACAGCGCCCGCACCGCGTTGGTGGTGCTCATACCTATCAGCTGCTGCCCCCGCTCACTCACTGCCACCTCAAGAATCCGATCAAGGAATGAGGGATTGCCAGGGCGAGCGAAAGCACCCTGCACGAGTGCGGACACTGCACTGACCGCCTCAGGTTGTGAGGCGAGCCCGGCCAGTCGGTCTAGAGTTGGGGGGCACTCCTCTTGTGCAGTCTTACCTTCAATATAGTCAGTTGCTTGGCGTAATACTACCCTTGAGCACGCTGCTAGAGATCGCCAGCTCTCAAGGGTGTCATTGAGAGCCTGGAAGAAGACCCAGCGCGTGGACAACTCTTTCCTGTACCTGCGGTACGCTATGGCAGCAAGGAGGATGCCCCCCGCAGCTACTAGCAGCCTATTTCTGCTCCTGTGCACTTCTGCTCCTGTAGGCATCCTATTAAGCGGGGAGCAGGAAGGTGGGCCTGGACTTCTTCAACTACTGAACTTCTTGACTGAGCTTCTTGAGTACGTTTACCAAGCCCTAGTCCTGTATTTCAACACGTGGAGCTTTTGTACTCGCCTGCACAGCCTGCAGTGAGTTGCGCGCAAGCATCAGAATGCTTGCGTGTCAGCCCACTCATACAGGTCGCCGTGCGCATATAGGCAGACAAACGCACGTGACAGCATGCAAGTGAAATAAATTTCAAACCTGAGCGATGAACAGAGCTTGTGCAGCGTCTCTCGCGTGCATGCTGATACATCAGTTGCTCAGTACGCCCTCCACTACTTCCGCGGTTACTGTACCCAGTTGGCACAGGAAACATGTATGTGAAGCATGTGGTAACTGCCAGGATATGCAGATTGACCGGTTTGAGGTGGCTTCAGGAGCTCTGACAGAATGCCAGGCCGCGTGTTTCGCAAGCTGGGGCGAACTGCCACGCAGCTGCAGTATGAAGACTAAAAACACAAGCAATTAAATATCGTGCCTCTAGCACCGAAGAGTTATCTCTGGAGCACGTCCAGTCGCAACCGGCCAAGTGTTGGAGATTCTGTGCTTTATCAACTTTGAGGGCTCACATCACTACCAAGCACCAGTACAGTGACGTGTGCATTCGTACAGTGATCAATGTGTCGAGACCTGCTCCTCGGTACAGAACGACCTTGTGTTAATTGGGTTTCAATTCCTGCTTGGGTTCTAATTGCTGTTTTGGGCGTGCCAGGTTTTTCAGTCGGTGCTTCAGAGGCCTTCAGAACATCCAACCATACCCTCGAGCTGACAAGTGCGGTTTCGCTCTCTCAAGTGCATGTGTCTACCTAGAATGTCTGAAGGAGGAGCGTATCAGTCATGTTCTCAGTTTCCTCACAGGTGAATCCAACAGGAGATGGCTAGATCGAAAAAACATAGACTCAGGATGGCCGCAGGTATCGTAGAGGCGCAGACGAAGATGTGTGAAACAAGCAGCTGACCGGTGATGTCCTGCACTGGTGCAACAGTTCATGGCACACCTGCAAGTTACAACACCAAACCTAAGCCAGGCTCCCTTTCGAGACATTCTAGATACATGCAGCGGCAGAACAGATCGTAAAGCAGCTAGCACACGACGCTGCTAACGCTATGATGGCTGTCTCTCACATGCTTAATTCTAGCCTTCTGCGATGCATTTGATTCTCAAGGTCATCACACCCGACACTCTACCCAGACCAAGGGAGCGTCTTCTCAGTCTCGTACAGCTGCCTTCATGAGCATCCCACGGGCTTCCAGTGCAGTTCAGCTGAGTACGCCAAGCAGAGCACCAGCACCGAGATTAGTCATCTGCAGCGCACAACAGGTAATGCTGCTGCTGTCTGAAGCTGCCCAGCACAAATACGTATGAACGTAAGTTACATCTTCCCATCACACCTGCAAGCGGGCACAGGAGCTGCTCTGCAGCGCAGCCCCACAACCCCGAATCCCTCACTTCCTCCGATCCAGTTTTGCGAAAGTTTGAGACACCAGCAGCGGGAACCCTATGGTCGCATCGACGCAGACCTTGACCGCTTTACCGTCCATGCGGATCTTTCCCCAGGACACTGCCTCGTCAGGACGTGCACCAGAATCTGAGCCATCAAACTCCTGGGCTGTATTCAGCAGCACGCAGAAGTCGCAGCCGTTGCGCATGAGATTGGCGTTCAGAATGTGGTGCTTGGGGACGCCGCCCCCCAGCAGGATGACACCTGTTCGCGTTTTGCACTTCAGTGCCTCATTGTTCATACCGCGAATGTCCTCGATAATGTCACACCTCAGGCCAGGATTGCGGACCGCATGGAAGAACATCATGTCCCCGATGGACCCATCCGTGATAGCTGGGCAGTACACTGGAATCCCATTCTTCCAGCACCTGCAAATGGGCAAGATTTCGTTGAGCACCGTCCCTGGCGTTCAGTGGTGGTGTTGCGAGGCACTGCCAGAACTTTCTTCATCATGCAACTCTGTCACAGAACGAGTACTGTCAAGCTGTTGAGATACTATACTGTCAACTGACGATGTGGCTGCGTGGGGCGAGAGGGGGGTGTGATGTGCGGTCATAAAGGGACGATAAGGAACTGAGGAGTGCACCAGTAGTAAACACTGTCTTCATTATTTATCCGCTCACCAAGTCGTGAAATGATACGAGATGGCGTCCAGTTGATCTTCTTTTCCTCTTGTTCCAGAAGCATTTCATCCAGCAGAGGCATCATGAACTCCTCAAACGCACAATAGTTGTTGTTTGGGACAAGCATGTTGCCAATACGGTTTTGCCCCTTCATGCGCAAGGCTTTACCCTGAAGATAGAACGATCCGACATATGTCGGGGCCATGCACTTGATCAGGTCCTCCTCAACGCCGCCTGCTTGCCAATTGCAAACTTCAGGCACTGTTGGTGTTAGCACATTGGCGTAGGCATGCAGCAAGCACTCACCTGCTGTTGTCACGATCACATCCACCATTTTGTGCTTACAGAGAAACTTGAGTACCTCTCTTGCCCCAGATGATATCAGATTGGATGTGAATCCGAGGAATATTTTGCACCCAGGCACCAGAGCTGCATCTTCTTGCAGCTGTGTTGTCTCTGATTGGCGACCTCTTTCTGCCAACTACGTATTGCAGTAATTTTACCATGCTTAGAATGCACACAGATACAAACGGAACATCTACGGTACCAAGGCTCAGCACAAAATGTATCTGTGCAGCAATGCAATCACATTCTACACCCTTACCTAGCCAACAAAGAGACAACCAGTCGGTAAATCGAAACCCTGAGGGAAGCCTGAAGAATGCAGTATTCATCTGGGTATCAACACTGATGCTAACCGCACACAGAATGGTGAATACTTCACACACCAGAGTTCAGCAAGAAAGAAACCATACCATGTCATTAACTACGTTGATGGCCTCCCCCAAGTTCGTGGCTTGGAACCCGGAGCTCAACATCTTGCCCATGATGGAATCCAACTCGCATCCTTCCTCAAAGTTGTGCCCACATACCACAGGAGTTCCTTCTGGAACTGGTTCAGAACGAATGAGCACATGCTGCAATCATCCGTGATGTTTACATGTATTTGTGCTGGGCATGTCTTGCGGCTGCAGCTGGCACAACAGCTTCGGGAACTCACCTGGCACGCATCAGTGCAGGTATCGTCAGCATCTACCATAAGAAACAACTATCAAGTGTTTGCGATGCCGCTAAGTGCCGTCAACTACAAAAACGCTGACTTCGATGTCGATGTGCTTGGTGGCCACGTCAGTGCTTGTTCACCCAGTTGGTCTGAGCATTTCCGTACGAAGACTCGACTACAGACAGCATTGCTGTGCACGTATCGGCTTGATATATATATGCGCTGCTACAGACAGCCATTCGAATCCACGGACCGTGCATTCTTTATGCGGAAAAAACGTGAATTCAGATTCACACTTCGAACATCGCTTCAAGCGGGGTCAGATGGGGACTTTCGACAATCGAAATAGACATCACACAATCAAGTGTGATGTAGATGATCTGTGAGCCATGACAGAAGCCTGCAGATCCTTTTGTCACTGCCGTGCTTTGAACCGGTTGCGCCGTAACCCGTTGCGCTGTACCCACTTGTGGCTGTTTCATTAGTAGGTGACTTGTTCAACTTGATGGTTCAGGAGGAGTCCCTGTGATCTACAGATATTGGTGTGACCAGCTCGGCAATAACTCGTCCCCCAACTCACGGGAGGCCTAGGTAAGATTCAACCCTCCTCGTCATGTGGAACACACGTATAGTGTGTAATTGTCTGCTTTGCGGCGTCGTTACTGGTTTTTAAGCAGCTTCTGATTCCGCACGTCCTTGGAGTCATCACATATGCACGATACTGTGTCCTGGTCTCTTGAAACTGCAACGTTCAGAGCGCATATGACAGCACAACATGTACACATTTAAGCCTAAAGACGGCTCATGGTAAGGTGAACAGTCGAGCACCTGTTGCAGTGTCCTTGTCATCAGGATCCAGCGCTTTTGTTTGAGACTCTTGCAAGTTGTCGGTATCGTTTCCCACACGATGTGCGTACAAAACTGTAAAACATGGGGTAAGTCCTATCAAGCATGTCTGTCGCATAGACCCTTCACATCTCCACGCGCAGCCAGTCGTCTGAGTACGAGGTGCCACAGTCACTGTACCTGGCGGCGGCAAGAGCAGGGCCAATTTCGCGTTGGAATCGACACACATCTATCATATGCTCCATGCTGATATGTGTGGCGACCGTAGTTGGCGCATACAGCGGTCGTGGTGGGGGTGTGATGTGGCGTTGTTTATGCAGGGGATGATAATAGGCTGGAGTCCAACCAGGCGCCGTAGCCAGCGAACAAGAATTAAAGATACATCAGCACTGTCATTGTTCGTTCAAGAAACCGAGGTTGATCGCCCACCAAGTAGCGCTCGCGTTCGAAAGGGGAACACTCCAAAAACACCTGGACGCATGGGGCGCCAGCGTAGTCGGAGCGGACACCCAAACGTGGAGGCAGCATTGTCAGATGTAGAGGGGGCGAAGCTGCCACTTGTAGCCATGAGTAAGGATGGCGCTCAGAAAGATGTCGCGCAGCTTTTGCATCCGCCTGCATCGGAGATTCTGGACGGTGGAGGCTTGCGTCTGATGAGGAGCATGTCGGTATTCCTGACACAAGATGAACGAATCATTCTGGCAGATCCCAGCTCCGGAATGGCAGCTCTGGTCACAGGAGTTTCCCAGGTCAGTGACGCTGAGCTGGCAACCATCGCTGGTGCGTTGCTCTGTTCTGATGGTGCATGTCTGGCTGGCCATTATCACAGAGTGTTAACATTTTGTTTTCTTGTAGCAGCCCAAAAGGCTTGTTTGCCGACGAATGGTGCATCCGAACCGCCAGAGCCAGAATCTGTTCCGATGGAGGCGTCGGGAGCGACAGCTGGAACAGCTGCGAGGCAAAAGTCTACCACCAAAGAGGCTGAAAGTACACCTGCGAAGAGCGATGCTGAGAACCCGACGGAGAACGGCGCGAATGGCTTGGCCGGAGCTCTCGCAGGGCTTCTCGCGCTCAAGTCTGGCGAGGTGTGGATCCGCGCTCTCCGGCCTGCCTTTCTTGCTCCCGATAACAAGAAACCAGAAACACAGGAGATATACGCTTGCAGGTTCCGAAGGCTATGTACCCGGGGAAGTCTGCTGCTGCAGGGGCAGCTATGGCATCCCCGTCGAATGATCTGGACTCCAAGGAACCTCCCGCCACTGCCACAAAGCGGCAGCGCGGTTCCTCACCCCCGATCATTCGCCCCAAGTCGGCGCGTGCAGCCAAAAGGGCGGCCTCTGCCACCCTGAGGACGCAGTTGCCTCCCCCAGCGCCTGCATCAGCCATCGCCGTGCCGCATGTGCCCCCTGTACTCACACACTCTGTTCCCCCAGTGATACCGCCAGCGCCTGCTCGCCAGCCCATCCCCAGTCCTCTCACAGAGTGTGCAGAGCCGTCAGGGGCGACAGCAATCACTGCATTAGACATGTGGCAAGCAGCAGCCCCCAGCCCAGAAAAGCGCAGCTCTGTGGCACTGCCTGCCTCCACTCCGGGTGAGCTTTCAGCGACCAATGCCTCAGAGGCAGTTGGGGCCACTTTGAACGAGGCTGCTGAACCGCATCAGCCTGCATGCATGAGTTTACCATCGGCGCTGATGACCATGATCGGTGCCATGTCGCCGGCTGCCGCAGATGCAGCACCGCAGCTGCCGCAGCCGTTGCCTACCGCCTCTCAAGCAGTGCTTTCTATTGCGGCGAGCAGCGCCGCGCCATGCTCCATCCCGCCCAGCTTCTGTGCGCATACAGACCTGTCACACTTGCTGCCCTCCCAACCAGTCAACAGCACAGCTCTGCCACAGAATACAGGCCTCCCCATCCTCCCAATAGAGCAGCTTTGCAACATCAGCACAGGGCCCTCGCTGTTGGCGTCTGGTGGCCTCCCGCGCGCAACCCCTGCAGCGAATCAGTCCTCGGCCGATATCCAGCCAGGCGAGCCTTCTGCCGCACTTGGCACTGCTGGCCTCTCTGCTGTTGCAGACGGCGCAGCTGCTAACGGTCGCCCGGAGGACCCCAGTGCAGCAGGTGCAGTGTGCCCAAAGGTGGACGCTGACCCCCACATGCTTTCAGAGGCCGCTTGTGCGCTGGGGCTCAAACCGGAAAAGGTCGCACACAAGGTGTCATCGATCAACTCGCTGAACTGTGGCCTTAGCATGGACACGTCTGCTCGCGAGGCCGACACCTCTCAGAATGTCACAGAGGGCTCCATTCTCGCGAACTGCTCGGAATTCACTTCTCGTGTGGCCACAAGTGACCCAGCGTTGTTTTCCACCGAGTTGCGGCCGCATGCGTCTGTGTCCAGCCTTCAGGTACGCCCTCCGATCCTGTCAGGACGTGTGCATGTGCAATTCGGACGCCATATGTCGCTTGCGCTAGTCTGCAGGCGCCACTGATGCCTCAACCGCGTCATTCTTGTGTGTGTTCTTGTGTTGGGTGCAGGTGGTGATAGGCGTCGGTGTGCAGGCGCGCAAGGCGGATCTGCGGCCCACGTCGTCGATGCCGCCCTCAGGTGCCGTGCGTGCACAGCAAGCGAAGGATGCTGCAGGGGACGGCAGCGGCGCTCCGACGCCCGACAACACATCTGGGGGCCGCGTGTCTTCTCTGAAGCAGGACAACGCCGACAACCGCACTCTGCAGCGGCGCGCGCGCAACCGAGACGCAGCCCGCCGCACCCGCCTGAAGAAGATGCTGCTCCTGCAGGCATGCTCCCGCCCGCCCGCACCCTGCACAGGTCACCACCCCCTGAACATTATGAATATCTTTCTAGTTTGGGCTGGTGCACATGCGCCCCTCGTTGCTCGGTGTAGCCGCGTGCAGGCCTACCAAGTGCGTCGTGTGAGAGGATGTCACTGAGTCTCCTGCAGCTGGCGTGCGGAACACTGTGCATGGGGCCCTGTTTCACAGCTGTGTGATGTGCAGGGCGGAGAGTCAAAGGTGATGAGCTTAGCGGACGAGGTGGAGGCGCGCACTGTGGAGTTGAAGGGCATTCAGCAGCAGCTGCAAGAAGCTAGGAGCCTGAATCAGCGCCTGCGCGCCAACCTGACGTCACCAGAGCCGGTCGCAGCGCGTGAAGCAACTGCTGCAGTATAGAAGTCCAGATTCAGCTGTGTTGTCAAAGAACTGTGTAAATACTGTTCTGTGTTGTGCCCATCTACTGCCATTTTGGATTGTATGGGGAAGTTCTGAACGGTGGTGCCAACGCACTTGTCATGAACGCACAAGAACAATATCAACACCCACAGGGGCTCCCTTTGTAGTGCACCATGGGCATGCTTGAGGGCTCTTGCTCACCAATGGAATTTCGTGACTCGGCTTGGAGGTGCCCCGCGGCACTGCGCGTCACTTTGTGCACCCTGCCTCTGGTCTTGTGTTGCTCGGAGCTTTCCTTCCCGATCCCTCCCCTTCCTAGGTGATGGGGTGGAGGCCCTTCCTGGGTGAGATCCTGGTTACCGGCAAGCTGTGCTTTGGCCCTCAGGGCCCCTTTCTCTTCACCTGAGCGGAAATACATCTCCACACACACAGGACAAACCCAGCGAACTACTGGCTGACCGTGCATGTAACCGGCCATATCGAGTAATCTACTGATGATAGTAGTGCATCGGCATTCCTCGTCTGGCACCATGCCGCAGACTGGACCTCTCCTGGAAGTGCGATGGAGTGTTGCGGATGCTCCTGTGCCTGCTTCGTCTGAAGTTGCGATGGTGCTTGACGCTCTGTCCCCTCATGAAGTCCAACACAGCGAGCCTGCTTGTCCCTCAGACCTCACAGCAGGGCGTGCACCGTGCCCATGATGTGTGCACAGTGTCTGGTGTTGCAGTTCCCATCGATGCCCAGGGAGTGCCCAGCACAGGTGCACACTTGTGTCGACAAGTACACATGAAATGGACCACAACTGTGGCGTCGGAGCAGTACCAGTTTTTCATGTGTACATGCATCCATGTTGATTGTGGTCACAGTGCATGATCTGTGACCAAGGAGTACCAACCAGGTACCGCATCGTCTTGCCTTGCACAGTGTGCTAAATCACTTGAATTCAATTTGCTGTCTGTGCCACGGTCCTAGGCAGCACGGTCCTACGTACGTTCTGGACCTGGGACAGTCCGCAAACTGATTTCGAATTCGTGTCCCCACTCAGCGTCCCAACACTTTCTTGTGTTTCTGTGGCCTCTAACAGCCTTCTAGTGTATTTAGATCTTGTCCAAAGATGCCTTACTTGACAAAATGAGTGTAGTACGGATTGCAGCGATCATGCGTCTCACTCGCGCATGACAATTTGAATACCGTAGCTTTATCATGCATCCACACCGTTCGACCACTTCCATGACGCCGTCACCAACCAGTTGTTAATTGGCTCCTCTTGTACGTTGCTACGAGTATATTGTTGTGTGTTGTACCCCACCAACGCTGGAAGAAGTGAGGAAAGTTGGTTATTTCTCACGAGACCGGCGACGACCCGTGCAGCTAAGCTGCGACACCTCAATTAGAGGAAGTCGAGCAGCTTCATGAAGATTGCCTTGTATCTCTGTGTACACATCCCGACGAGCATCAATTGAGGGTGTAAAGTGCAATGTGACGATGTTCCCGTGATTCTGGAATGCTGCTTGTTTAAACATGGCTCGAGCTCTGCGTGTGCACCGAAACGAAAGTTTGGACACATATATGTGTATCGGCATGGCTGCGCACGTGTCGACATGTGCCTGCATCCCACTCAGACCTGCCCTGCTGCTCTCTCCACCTCCAATTCCTACTCAGGAAGTTTCAATCAGTTGATACTTAGCTCCTGAATGCTTCATGTCCTCGCAGATACGTGGAGGGGGGGTGAAAAGCGGAACGTCGACGTGCCAGTAGGCTCTGGTTGGTTGTGATTCGATCTACTCAAAATTGAGTACAGCATGAGCATGGCTGCGCACGAACACCCAGAGCAGCACCTTTTCTGCGCATCCTTGCAGCTGACACACGATATATAGGCATATTATTCTTTTTATTAGTTGTTTCCAGCTGTGGATGAACAAACGGTGCTCCACAACAGCTGGTCATCAGCGGCGTCCAGCATCGGCTTGGACGCGTGACAACGCGTCCTTCGTTGAGGATCCGTAGCGCTATTTTATCATACGAGTGCACTACACGGAGAGTGGCATCTGGCACTATTTAGACTCTGCAATAGCACTAGCTGATGACCATTGAACACCTTTGCGTTTGAGTGACTCACTTGTATCTTCAGCTAATCTGCTGAGCCAGATATCGTCTCACTGACCGGCTCAATCATAGGTCAACGATCCGTGGCGGCCCACTCTTGTGCTTGAGTTGCGCTTCTTGGAACGTGTCGTGGTATTGCTAGCCTGTGAAGAGCTAGTAGGCTGCTCTTGACCGTCACGAAACAGGGAACAGCAGTTCAGACAACATCACGGGCAGCGAGCTCCCTCTCCCATTTCCAAAGCTAAGCAGGTAAATTCCTATATGCTGCTGCCAGTGTTCCCCTGTCGTTTTCGGGCTGTTGGCAGACCGGCTTGTTATGCTGAGCTGTAGTGGGTCCGGTGAACCATGGACGCTGTCGACGCTAAAAGCTGCAACTGCGAGCGTGCATGCGCACGCTAACTGTCCTCCAAGTCTATAGCGTATGTCTTGTCGCCGCTGTTTGAGTCACATGCGACCTAAGGTATGCTGGTGGCGAAGTTTTTCGAACTGATATCTTGTCCCATTCTGCACCGTCAACGTATCGACACTGTACGTAACAGCTGAGGATGTATCTTGTCGTAAGCAGTATCAGTGCTATAGTGTCTCAGTCTCATATTGCAGGCGTGCATTATCAAATATTTGTAGCCTCATTGGTGCCGACCCAACTGCCAGATGCTGGCTCCAGCAGTTAACGTTAGATGAAGCGCCACCCAGTCCAGCATGAGCAGCCGCGCCTGCAAAGAATTTAGGTTCCCTATGCTTCGGGGGTCTTGCCCCCACAGGTGCATTTTTGTGTTGGCATCTGCTGTTGGGTCGTGAAATGTTGACATTGATCTGTTCCACCTTGCGTTGCGGCGGCGTAGTTCGGTCCAGCTCATGTGTGCCGGTCAGATTTCGTATCGAGAGCTTCCACTATCCTAACGGTTGCTTTTTTCTTGCGTTCTCATTCTGCAAGCAGCACCGCTCTGAGTCCTCTCCAGCAACGTATTCCCATCTGAGTCATCGCGTGCTTGTGGGGTGAAAAAAGAACACATGATGGGGCAAGTACCCCGTTATACC
Source organism: Ulvella scutata (assembly GCA_032359135.1). Lineage (NCBI taxonomy): Eukaryota > Viridiplantae > Chlorophyta > Ulvophyceae > Ulvales > Ulvellaceae > Ulvella > Ulvella scutata. Next base: position 806,329 of record JAUMHD010000008.1, read on the forward strand.
GGCAACCGATCGCATGAGCAAATTCGCTTTTGCGCTCTACCACGATCATGCACACTGCAAGCTATTCTTAACATGCGTTGCTATTCTCACTGGAGCACTTGCTACCTTTGAATTCAAGCTCCTTGACGTCTCCAATAACAGGACTCGCTGTCCATCGTTGTATACCCCTGAAGTCCCAGCTACCGTTCGGCAACGGTGAGGCCGCAATAATACATATCATTTGTGAGTCCTGTATGTCTGTCTGTATCCCAGTTCAGCCAGCTTCTAGCGCACAGTATTTCGATCGTAGAGGCCCAATGTTGGACATCGGAGATTTGCCGGCGCATGTCACCGCCCAGCTCCAGCGGTATCTTATGCTGGTGCACTTCCCTTGGTATTTCATGTATATACATCATGCTCCATCGTCTGTGCTGCCATGTGGCCTTGTGTACAAAGGAGGTCAATTATGAGTGTAGTCATCTACAGCGTCATGGCGCTGTTGCCCCGGAATACGCACTCACCGGCACCTTCACTGCTGCGATCGCCACAAATACCTTGTTGAATATTCCCTCATCGTGGATGGTGCATGCAGAAAGCCATGATGTCCTCACAGTTGGCGCAATACGGCATGTCGCAGGACGCACTGCTTCATTTGTCATCGAATCTCGCACCGCTCCATGTCCCAAGCAAGCCCCCACTGCGCATGGAGTCCAAGCCAGGAAGCGAAACTACCAAGCATGACCTTTTTCAGCAGCGCCCAGCTCGATCCTCGTCCCCGAACGGCCAGAAGGAGCAGAAGGCTCCATGCCAAAACGCCGCACCGCAACCACTCGCTATGCAACCCCTGCACAGGTCGCCCAAGGCCGATCCCGATGCATGGGCAAGCCGCTTGTGCCGTACAACATTTTTCAATCCCTGCTCACATCACAGCAGCAAGGTATACCGCCGATGCGAGGTCCGTCACTCATCCATGCGCTGATTCCAGGCAACTGCGTGGCAGTGGCATTACAGCGTCATATGCATGCACCTGTGCACGTGAACGGTATTTTTGCTGCTGTACTGATCCCGTCCTTGCACAGCGGCCTTGGGCGCGCATCACAGCTCGAGCGATGTTCTGTGGACAGTGGCAGCCTCGATGGTGCTGTCTTGCTGCGCTCACAGGCGTGCATGCTTGCAGTGCACCCACTTCTGCATGGACTGCAAGGATTCTGTGGCTCTGTGCAGCTGCTGCCTCTCAGACCACAGCTCCTGCCGCACTCTGCAGGTAACGCATCTCCTCGTGTCATGTTTCGTGCATGTCAGGAATCAGCAGCTCAAAGCGTACATGTCTTTCCCTGTCTAGTTCAAACTTGTATTTTCCTGTGCAAGCAAGCCTGCTCTTCATGCATGCATGTATGCCAGATCAGCACCCCTGATGTGAAGCCACACAGATATTGTCGCGCTCTAAAATGGCATCAATGCGTGCAGATCAGACGGTACGTGTACCGAGACGTGGTGAAGGTGGGTGATATCCAGAACTACATCGATACCTCCGGCATTCAGACGTACACTGTCAACCACGCCCAGGCTATCTTCCTGTCTGCTAAGGACAAGACTCTGGTGGGGCCGTACTACCGTGTGGACAGCAGCAGCTCCTGCGCCACATGCCACCGCGGCCTCAGAAACGGCTGCTCCTACTGCTCCCTGGCCTGCAAGGTGTGCCCTCCTCCCCCAGACGCTCCCCGCCCCTCTGCCTGTCTCCGCGCCTATGCCGCCAAGTCTGCCTGTCATGCCCACTTGCGCCGGTTGTGTGTTAGAAGTTGGGGTAGGTTGCAAGTTCTGCAAGCAGATGAAAGCATAGCTGAGGTGTGCTGTGTGTGCAGTTGGCGGCCACTGAGGGCCTGCCGCCTCCCGCGCCTGTTAAGGAGCAACGACCAACGCGGCCGGTGAAGGTGGAGAGGAAGGTCAGCAAGTCTCTGTCGCGCACTCCCCGCTGCAGTGCTGGAGGGTGCGCAGCTGCCTGCTTGCAGTCTCTGTGTGATCAACTTGTGAGCATCCATTGTATGAATCTCGCATGTCAATTTCAAGCAGTGTCCGTGTAACAGGGGTCCAGAATGCACTACCTCTTGGAGCGCATAGCAGTCCACAGGAAATGAATGGGGTGCGGCATGCAGGGATGAGGACAGCTGTGCGGCTGCAGAGGACGTTTTCCATGGGTACCTGGAGAGTGTCAACCCCTCAGGCGCGGCCACCCCCAGTGAGCCACTTGAGAGTGCTGCCACCTGCGGCTCCACAGAGTTTGCGCTGTCGTCTGCCATCTCTCAGGCGCTGGAGCGTGGCCGCAAGAGGCCGACGCCGCCCTCCTCCATCAAGAGCTGTGTGTCGATGAGTGGGCAGTCTCGCCGAAAGCAGGCAAGGCCGATGCGAGCGTCCGAGTGAGCCGTGCATGCTCAAACGTCACATACACACACATCTTTCATGCAAGCAGCCCTGCGGGCTGGTGACACCAGCGCTGACAGGCAAGTAGGAATAGGAACAACCCACATGTAGGCATGAATAAGCGAGAGGCCCGTGGGCCTCAGTCGCACAGCGTCTGTATTTGAATAAGTACAAGAATGGTTCTGGCTGCACGCCAGAATGAAAAAGAGCACGGAGAGTTGTGGGGATAAAGCCTGGCAGCCATTGGTTGCAGAGGTCTGCGGTTGCAGGCGCTGCCGAGCAGGGCTTGGTTTTCGTTATATGGTGTGGTTGTTGAAACAAGGTACAGGAAGATTGAGCAATGTTAGTTTAAGGCCGACAGAATGGAAGAGAAGCGGGGTGGGGCACGCTCAGTGGTTGCACAGCTTGATGCCACTGCAGCGATTGCACCAGCATTCACGACATACGTGTCAGGTCGTTGATCTCCTGTGCATTGATATGTCTAGTTCTCTTCCTTCGATATCCTTGGGTATTTGTACCGCTTGAATTGTTGTTCATCGCTATCAGGGAGTTGGGTTTAATCATATGCAGTTGTCATGGGGTTGATGGTGCTTGAGACCAAGCCGCCATGCTTGGGCACAGCTTGCATTGGGCCATGGTCTGGAAAAGGATCAGACCATGGCACCGGTTTAGGGACATAGGGAGCTGAGGGTGTCAACTCTCTGTAACCTACGATGAGTTGCCCAAGTCCAGTTGAAAGCAAGTGACAACATCAGTGCATCAGCAGTCCTGGGCTGAGAATCGTGCAGCTAAATGCGGCGAAAGCTCCTCACCTATGGATTATTCCAGCCAGTAACAAGTCTCGTTTCACCCATTTCACCCTGGAAGATGACACCGCGAATTCATCAGGCCCTTGCCTATAGAGAACGCAGAGCGTCATCCCAATTATAGAAAACACTGTCTCGGGTTTCATACTCTTTTTTCATGGTCTTCGTGTTTCTTCCCGATTAGCACTTTTGGGGACTGAATCTCGCAATCGCCGCGGTAGCGGCGTGGAAGAATTCCGACGAAATGTACATTTACCCATACCTGAATGACAACATTGTACGCACAGATACGCCAGGTCAGCTCATCGCAGCTGCCTGAGCCATCCCCAATCAGTGTTTAGACAGCCGTCCTTGAGTCTCGGCTTGGAGTGGGCTCAGCCCTGTCGTCTGGAGCAACGTGGGTGTCAAGCAGCTGTTCTGAGTGTTCACGTTCCGCCACAAAGGTCCTGAACGCTGGCAGCACCTGTATGATGCTGTGTAAATCCGTGCTGCAGAAACCGTCTGAGCGTTGTGCGTTCTCCCCGCCACTGTATAAGCAGAACGGAAAACGACTGCTTGTGTGTGTGTGCTGATCAGTTTGGCTGCAAGAACTCATCTTCGCTCCTTGCACGCCGAGACGCAATCAATTTTCGGAGTGTACCTGTAGATCATTCGGTGGTTTCTTCTCGGAAGCGATTCGGCATGATGACCACTGCAGCTACTGCCAACGTACGTCTCCGCAACCGTTCTGCCTCAAGGTCCACTGAGACCACCAAATTCACTTTTGATACTATGGCAGTGTCAGGGTTGACACCCCAGGTGCCGGCGTAAGTGCCAGGAAACACTGCTCAAGGGCAATCTGGATTCACGGTGCAGGCTGTGGCTCCTGTCAATGACCTTCTCCCTGCAGCGAAGTTTCAGGGCAAAGGATACGTCACGGATGGAAAGAGTGTACGACTCGCTGCTGAGCTCGTCCCGCTTGTTGAATGCTTGAACCCCTGTGTTGAGGTTGGTTGGTGTTGCTGCAGTACCAGGAGATGTATCAGAAGTCTATCACAGATCCGGAGGGATTTTGGGCAGAAATAGCAGAGGATTTTACATGGAAAGACAAGGTGTGAACCTCTCGTGGTTACAAGTGATGCATATTCCCTCGTGACCATGCTGTGCAACCTCATCAAAATATCGGTTTGGCGCAGTGGGAAGAGAACCACATGTCATACAACTTTGATGTACGCAACGGGCCGGTGAGCAACAGCTGGTTCAAGGGCGGCACCACAAACATCGCCTACAACTGCCTGGATCGAAACATAGAAAAAGGCCTAGGCAACAACACCTGCTTCATCTGGGAAGGCAACGAGCCTGGTGCGACCTACCCGCACACACCTCTTGCTCCATATCGTGTTCAGAATACGATCAAGCTGCTTGATGAGCGGTCCCGACAAAAAGCGGGGGTCTGCAGCTGACTCGAGCAAGATGACATACTCCGAGGTGCTGGAGGAGGTGTGCCGTGTGGCCAACTGGCTCAAGGAGCAGGGGGTGAAGCCAGGGGATGCGGTGGCGATCTACATGCCCATGGTCCTGCAGCTGCCCATCACCATGCTGGCATGTGCCCGCATCGGAGCAGTGCACTCAGTGGTGTTTGGGGGCTTCAGTGCGGAGGCGCTGGCAGACCGCATTGTGAACTGCAGTGCGAAGGTGCTTGTGACCGCTTCCGGTGTCATGCGGGGCAGCAAGGCCGTGCAGCTGAAGAAGATTGCGGATGAGGCCTGCAGCATCAGCAAGGCCAGAAATCACGAGGTGCGCTCGCGCTGGCAGCTGCACCTGCCATGGTATTGCTGTGCGCTCTAATGGTTTGTGCGTTGCTTTCCATTGCGCCCTCAATTGTGTGGATTCGGTTCAAGACCAAGAAGAAACAGAGGTGTTGTATTCAGCATGCTCGTGTGGCGGGCACCATGCTCGTGTGTTATTATGGCCCTCCACCACCTTTGGCGCGCTGCCCCCGCCGTGCAGCGCGCCAAACAGGCATTGACCGGCGCTTTCAAGCAGACACACACTACATCGCCGCAACACAGCATCACCGCAACGAGCACGCCAACCGCAATGCATGGCGCAACACCGCCAACTCTCCAGCGCCCCTACCCCACAGGCACACGCATGCAGGTGGTGTCGTCTCTGGTGATGGATGTGGCGCACGCCGCCGCCGTGAAGAGGGAGCACACCAACATGGAGGGCGGCAGAGACGTGTGGTACGATGAGGTCATCCCCGCACAGCCTGCAGAGTGTGACCCGGAGTGGCTGCCTGCAGAGCACTCCCTGTTTCTGCTGTACACGTCTGGGTCCACAGGCCAGCCTAAGGGGGTGGAGCACACCACCGGCGGCTACATGGTGTATGCTGCCACCACATGCAAGTACGTTTTCAACATGGCCCCCGGGGACGTGTACTGGTGCACTGCGGACTGTGGCTGGATCACGGGCCACACGTACCTCACGTACGGCCCGCTGCTGAACGGCGTCACCTCACTGGTGTTTGAGGGCGTGCCCAGCTACCCGGACTTTGGCCGTCTCTGGGAGGTCGTTGCGAAGCACAACGTCAAGCAGTTCTACACCGCGCCCACTGCGATCCGCGCGCTCATGTGCATGGGGGACAAGCCGGTGGAGCAGCACGACTGCTCGTCACTGGAGGTGCGGCCCTGCTGCCCCCCTTCCCCCCCCCCCTCCCCCGAAGGAATGGTACTGCCGCCCCTTTCGTGGGAGGTTCATCCGGCAGGGGTGGGGGTGGGGATGTTGGAGCTCGTAGCTCGTTGTAGTGTTCCATGGATGTGCGGGAGCAGCTGCTTGCTTGCTGCGCAGGGCTTCGGTCGCACCAGACGGCGGCGGCTGTGCATGAGGGTGCGCAGGGCCCGGACTCAGTGCGGCGCGGTGTGTTGCAGATCCTCGGCACTGTCGGAGAGCCCATCAACCCTGAGGCGTGGAGATGGTACAACACCGTCGTGGGCAAGGACAGATGCCCTATAGTTGATACGTGGTGGCAGGTGCAGCGCCCCTGCATGCATGTCTATTGCTTGTGTGTAGTCACAGAATCAGCAGCAGATGTGGCGCGTCTGTGCGCATCACATGCCTGTGCAGCTGGTGCACGACTCTGTGGCATGTTGAAGATGGGGTGGGGTGCAGACAGAGACAGGGGGGCACATGATCACGCCACTGCCGGGAGCATGGGCAGAGAAGCCTGGCTCTGCCTCATTGCCTTTCTTTGGGGTGGTGCCGGTGCTGTTGGACCCTGAGAGTGGGGTGGAGCTGGACGGCGAGGCCGAAGGCGTTCTTTGTATAAAGCAGGTGCCTCTAACCCCTCTCATTGCGTGTGCTTTCTGCCTTCTGGACTGTGATTGTGACACACATACTCTGCATTGAGGTCTGGAATGTGTGTTTCTGTTTCAAGGGGGTGCACGCGCACGCTCATCCCCCCCCCCCCCCCCCCCACACACACACACATGCATGCATGCATGCCCGTGTGTCGTCCCAGGCCTGTGCGCTGTTGGTGCTTGTGTGCTGCGCCACTGTTGATGCCAGGCAGTGCGGTCACATGCAGCCGTGGCCGTCCACTATTCGTGGTGTGTTTGGAGATCAAGAAAGGTACGAGCAGACGTACTTTGCGCCGTACAAAGGCTACTACTTCTCCGGGGACGGCGCTCGGCGTGATGGTGCGCCCCTCTGCCTCCCATGCTGTCTTGCCTGCCAGCCCACGCACCGCACCGCTGCTTGCTGCTGGCCACTGTGCCACCCGTGAGGGGAGGCCGTGGCAGGCTGTGCTGCTGGCTCTGTGCGGGCCGCTCACCACTGTCGCTGTGCTGCAGCTGATGGGTACTACTGGATCACGGGGCGGGTGGATGACGTGATCAACGTGTCTGGCCATCGCATCGGCACCGCAGAGGTGGAGAGCGCGCTGGTGTTGAACGACAAGTGCGCGGAGGCCGCGGTGGTTGGGTACGAACACCCTATCAAGGGGCAGGGGATATACGCCTTCGTGACCCTCATGGACGGGGTCGAGTTCAATGAAGAATTGCAAAAGGAGCTGGTCAAGTGCGCGCCTCCTTGAGCATCAACTCCTTGAAGGCCAGAATGCAGTTTCGGCTTGCCCTGCGGCAAAGTGCAGTGAAACACACCACCGTGTTGAGCGTGCAGGGGAGTGCGGTCTCAGATCGGGCCGTTTGCAGCGCCTGATGTGATCCACTGGGCGCCAGGACTGCCCAAGACTAGGAGCGGCAAGATCATGCGCCGCATTCTGCGCAAGGTGGCGTCTGGTGAGACGGAGCAGCTGGGCGACACCTCCACCCTCGCTGACCCTTCCATTGTGGACACCCTCATTTCGCTCAGGCCTGGGGACAAAAAGTAGCGTATCGGAGTATCGTGGATGATATGCCATACATGGATACCTGAAGCTGCTGGAAGTGTTCCAGGCAGAGAAAGTTTATGGACATGCATTGCGAGATGTTGCACGCTTTGAGATGCCTGTGTGGCTTTCATCGTTTTGGGATGCTTGGTGACATTGCGAGGGTATCAACCAGGGATCACACTTAAGCTCGACCCTGGTAAAGTGTAAAAAAAATATCCACTTGACCATCTGATACATTTAAGGGCAACATGAAAATGGGCTGGAAACATAATTACATCACAGAAGAAATGGAGCAGGGGCAGGAAGGCACTTGATCGTCAAAATGAAGGCTAGTGAAAATAACTCGGTAGATTGTCGAGGGGAGGGGGCCTAACCCTGAACATCCGCATTTGACCACTCTGAGCAACGACATCTTCGTTTCGAACAGAAATCTGCCCCTCTTCTTTGCAGATCATCTAACAATCGATTCCTCGTCCTGACATGGGAACCAGCCATGGCTGACGAAAATCGCGAGGCAGGAACAGCTAGCGCAAACGATGGATGCCGTCGCACTCGCGTGCTCACTTTCATTGCACTGCTGATGCCGGGTTAGGTTTTGCTGATTTGGTTTCGACGTTAATCATCCTCTTGAAGAGGAAATCCATTTTTACCCACAATAAATTTATCGGTCACATGGTATTCCTCGAGTCACACGTTTGATCCCTAGTATCAACAGTTGCTCGCGAGTTCGTTACACATGCGTTACCAATCACAATCACAAGAAGGGGAGCCATCCAATGTACATGCTGGCAAGATTATCAACATCTTGACATTCGTTCAGTAAAAAGTCTACTTGGGCAGGAACAGTCATCTGCCTGCACGGCGTCAGCCTGCCACCTGCCACCACTCCCTGCAGCTTGCCGTGCACGGACAGCATGGCCGACACCGCCTGCTGCCTGGCTGCGTCTCCAGTTGGCGCCTTGGCCTTGTAGCGGCTGCCCTTGGCCTCCGCAGTGTTGGTCCATTCAATGAAAGGGTCATTCACAATCGCTTGCAGCAGGCCCATGATGACCTGTTGATTGTTCCTCAGCACCCGCAACACTGCAATAGAACCAAGACATCGTGAGAGCGCAGGCGCAGGCTGCGCAGTGACAGCCGCATGGCGGGCCACAGGCAGAGCTGAGGGCACGCCACACAGCGAGCTACCCTCTGGCAGCAACATGCTGAGAGCTGTGAGTGGCAAAGAGGCACAGCGGTGAGTGGGGCATGACAATGGAAATCGAAGGCAGGCAGTCATGATTCATCGACGCAATTTGCATGCATGATCCCATTGAATACTTCACGCATGCCGGCGCGAGGCGCACGCGCACACACACACACACACACACACACACACACACACACACACACACACACACACACACACACACACACA